>CM069451.1:23072093-23392472 GCA_035610835.1 Ophiura sarsii | reverse complement strand
GAGGTCATCCAGTGACAGCAAGTTTAAATAGTCAACTTGCCCTTCAAATGACCACTTACATCCAGTTGCTGCCCCCCCCCCCACTACCACCACCACCACCAAAAGTATGGTGCTAATTGCCACATCTGTAATACCTCCCCCCCTTCCTCTCGAGTGTAGGTAAAGTACAATTCATCATATTTACATTGATCTCAAATTTCTTTAATTGGGTTGTTTTTACCCATAATCAATGCACTTAATGAGCTAAATTTGTTCATTGTCATGTTGCCAATATTTCGCTTAAAATACTTGAATGTTCAGTTTATTTTATTTTGAATGTTACCTTCAAACTTGCCATGTTTTCTTCTAATTTGTGCAATAATTACCTTATTGGATAATTATGTTCACTAGAAACTTAGATGATATTAAGTTGTCAAAGTTCAATTTTGATAAATTAAACAAAATAATACTACTAATAATGAACATGCACGTATTCAGCCACTTTCTTCAATAATCAAGTTTGAGCAATATAATAGATCGAACTCTTTTACATGGTTAGAGGGGAAATAGTGCAATCTATTTTTCCGAGGTACTGGCTACAGGCCTACCACCCCGAACCCGTAGGGTGAGGGGTGGTAGGCCTGTAGCCAGTATCGAGGAAAATAGTGTGCCCTATTGCCCCGATCAGACCATGTAGTAATTGCTTTATTACACTCACTGTGACTCTGGGGATGAGGTTGTAGGGAAGTAGCCAAAACTACCACACGGGAAATAGCTCAATTTCTTCAATAGCTCAATTTATTATCACTATGGCCAGCTCAATTGACCAATGACATTGCAGTATTTATGCCTATTATCTCATGAATATTTATGAGGTGTAATAATACCAATTGACCACTCTCATTCCCGCGATTGTTTTCCATTGTTTGCTTCTTGCTCGCTTCAATTTGGTGCCTATACTCATTTCATTCGCATTTCAGCCTAATATATCCAAGAGTATGTAAAGTATTGCATTATTGGTAAAAACAAATACATACTAATATGATTTGTGTCCAACAGAATAAAAAATATCACAAGAAAACCTTACACAGGAAACTAAAACGCAATCAAAATAGTATTTGAATATAAACACATGAAACACACCATTTCAATGACATGTTGTGATCAGAGGGTGGGTGCATAACCATGATAACCAAGTGCTAGTATTATTTTATTAAAATACATAGAATCATGGGGGGGGGGGGGGGGGGGGCTAGTGATGCCCATTGTTGTTTTAAACAGGCTTCTAAAATGATAACCTGGTCATACTACTTGTTTGTAATTTTTATTCCCATGGCTGTATTGAAATTGAACATAAAACACTCAGAATGGGTGCAATTTCCCCCGAATGATAATCACCCCCCCCCCCCCCCCCCTCCCAATCCCTCCCTCCCATTTTGGAAACACCTGATTGCACTTTGGAAAAAGTCAGGATGCTAAATATGTTTTATTTTTATTTTGCCTTTACTGGTCCATGGTAAAAGCAGGGACGTGTCATGTAAAAGCTTTGGAAAATTATATTATAATTATATTTTTGCAGTAAGATATTTTCGTGAATGGATTCATTTCCTGTACTTACCTAATTGTTTGTTGAAGAGAAAAGATATGTCAAATATTAAAATTAAATTGTCAATCCAGAAAATGCACATGAACATTTGTGCTATTGAATAATGAAATGAATAGGCATAATAGTGGAAGTGCAAAATGGGGCGCAATTTAAACTGTAAAACAACTTATTTCACGGCAACTTAATTTTGCGAATTAGCATTTAGTCAATTTTTTTTTTTTTGGGGGGGGGGGCAATTTAATTTCAGTATTTTGTACCAACTTCATAATAACCATTATAAATAATATAATTGGTGGCCAATTGGATTTCCTAGCGTAATTAAATTGCTAGCGAAATTAAGTTGTTTTAATATACTGTATTATAATATCAGAGCGGCCCACTACTGCAGGCCACTGTTGTTAATACCAGGAGTGAATATAACACCAGTCTGTTATGTAATCAAGTAAACTTGCACTG
This sequence comes from Ophiura sarsii, assembly GCA_035610835.1. NCBI lineage: Eukaryota > Metazoa > Echinodermata > Ophiuroidea > Amphilepidida > Ophiuridae > Ophiura > Ophiura sarsii. The sequence goes on along the minus strand of CM069451.1, from coordinate 23,390,431 downwards.
TACTGTATTCATCATGTTTGTACAGTGTGTACATGTATGTACACTGAGAATTAGAAGTCCATGTACATGTATGAGCATGCATGGTCTTATATGGCAGAGGCGTTGTTTTATAGAAAGTTGATAGACCTAATTATTCTCTACCCATGCTATCGCTATGCCGTGGAAATGAATGTGAATTTTCTGAACGGATATAAATTCAACTAAATTGGGTTTTATCCATTTTTATTATCAATCCTATTTGTTATTTATTTTTTCATCATTTGCACGTACAAGTAGCGCAATGTAGTACATTATGTGTACCGTATTTGTTGAAATGGTGATGGGGGGGGGGGGGGGGCCTATGTAATTTTTTATTCTTAAATAGGGGGTGTAACTTGTAACTATTTTGGGGTGGGGTGATTTTAGAGGATATTTTGGAGCGTAAATGCCATTTTTGTCTAATTCGCGCAACTTAAGTTTCTTACAGCCTATCAACTTCAAAACATTTACTATGACTATGAGACGACTTCCGGAAAGCAAATCTTTCGGTGCCTATCAGACATGCTTATCGATATCTGATGGAGAAAAAACCATCTATAGTATATTATGTGTACCGTATTTGTTGAAATGGTGATGGGGGGGGGGGGCTATGTAATTTTTTATCTTAAATAGGGGGTGTAACTTGTAACTATTTTAAACTATAAAGATCATGGTGATTGGGGTGATTTTAGAGGATATTTTGGAGCGTAAATGCCATTTTTGTCTAATTCGCGCAACTAGTTTCTTACAGCCTATCAACTTCAAAAACATTTACTATGACTATGAGACGACTTCCGGAAAGCAAATCTTTTCGGTGCCTATCAGACATGCTTATCGATATCTGATGGAGAAAAAACATCTATATATTAATGATCAAACGGGAAATTTATTAGAGTCACGGGTTGTATAATAATATAAACATGTTAATTAGCCTATTATGTTACAAAATCCAATTGTGATTAAAAACATAATTTCTTGCATGCTTTTCACCTCGTCTCAGCTTTGCCACCAATGCTCACAAAAGTAGATGTTTCACTGGAGTGGATCATAAGTTTCTGCCAGGATGTTTTAAACTTGTTTGGGTTATAAAGACTCATATCACAAAATCACCCAAAATCTAAAATATGACACATTTTCCAGCTCGTTACGCTCGCCATTACTAATTTGTAATTTCACACAATAAAAACTTAAGCGGCATAACATTATTGGCCGTTCAGATAGGTCATAACAGAATTTGCCAACGTATCCATGATCAAAATTTCAAAGGAAAAGACAGCCCCCCCCCCCCCCTTGTATGTGATTTAATTTAATAAAATAAACAAATTCAATTCAATTATAGGCTTTTGAATTAAATTGAATTAATCAATTCAATTGAATTCAATTAAGTTAAACTATAAAGTTCATTGTTTGCAAAATTAGGCTGCACACAATGTTACTATTTTATTTTAATTTAATTTTATTCTTCAACAAATTAGATAAAATACAAATGTATTATTTTCCCAAGTTTCCCAAGGCTATCCGATGTTTCTATTTTATTAAATTAAATAGATTACTGTTCTATTCTATTCTATTCTTTTCTATTATTCTATTCTATTCTATTAATTCTTTTCTATTCTATTCTATTCAAAGGTCATGATTTGATTTATTTAGATCAATAATGTAATTTGAGTCCATAAACTCAAAAATTGCAAAATTCATAACTCAAAAATTGGTGGTGGGGGGAGTCGCGGCTAAATTATATTAGATTGAATTCAATTGATTGTTCTCCCAAATAGGCTTTTAAATTAAATTCATTCAGTTAGATTTAATTCATTGTTTGCCAAATTATTAGGTTTCATTCAATGTTTCTACGAGGGTCATTCAATAAGTTCTACCTCCTCACTCATAACATTGCTAATATAAATGTCAGCCTCATGACATTTGTCATGATTATAGCTCTGAATCCTATGTACACATATAATTATAGTAAATGATAACTGATATCTGTTTTACTTTTGTTATGATGCATTCAAAGCCAGTGAGAGATTTTGGACAATGGACACGGAAAATTACACTAAAGATAAATATATGTTTTTTAGGTTTCTCTCCGTATTGTATGATTAGATATAATAGTACGATTTAAATACTGAAAATAGAAAACAATGGATGATTTCTGAATATAATACTATATTATCACATATAGATTAGATGGTTGGCAATATTAACCTTTGTAGGCTTGCAAATAGTATAATATCAACTCGGATGTATTGCTCGCCTTTAGCATACTGGAATACTGCTATTCAATTAAATGCTCATTGTTACACAAGTCAAGTCACAATGATGCCTCGGATGTTAAATCTTAACATGACAGTCATTTTATGCGTTTACGTATATGGCCATGTGTTTTGAACTGACCACCCAAAAAGGGTGGCGGCGTTGCATTTTTGGTGACGAATCATCCATCTCTCTCTATTAACTCAACAACTATATGTGGTAGAGCTATGGTTTAGTTTTCATTTAAAAGCTTATTTATCTAGCTACACTGTGTAAATAAATCAAGTATTTCTATAACTGTTTGGCTGAGATATGATTGATTATATTTCGAAAGTCAGGAGTGGCGGCGGTGGCGGTGGCGGTGGCGTCATGTACAATCTCTATGGGGAATGTAGAAAATGTTCCCAATTCTACGTTCAAATTACAATAACTCCTCATATCTGTATGGTACAAACATGATTTTGCTCTCATTTTATAGATTGTTTTATATTCTATAAGTTTCTGTTTCAACAAACGTGTCAACTCATACGTAACAGTTGTAATCACGAATCGATTGCATTGTCCTTGCCTTTCTCCCTATTCGCTACACAGTGAACTTGCCCTAATTCATCGGTTTTACATTCATGACTATAACAACAAAATTATTCAACCGATTATAGCAAAATTATACATTTTTGGAAAGCTCTCGAATAGGGGAATTCAGAAATCTTGCTTAAAATAGGATAGGGTGAATAGCCAAAAAAATATATGTGAAAACTCTAACAAATTTGAAATGTAAACGTTTGTGCTCATTTGACTTCCCGAAATAGTATATTTCAACAAGTTACCCTTGACAACCATTATGTTCTGATGGGTAAATTGCATGAGGAACTAATATGCACAGTAAAATGATGATTGGGATAGGAATGAAATAAAATATTGAGCTTTAATCAAAATATGAAGAAGAAAAAAATCGATATTTTTTGAACATTCTTAATCATAACATGTTACCATTAGGTCTTATGCAAATTCCAATCGCATATTTAGATTCCTTGTGAGATTACCGTTCAGAAAATATATACTTTTTATGGGGTAGAACAAGTAGTTATTGCGATATGTTAATTCGACTCTCAGATGGTGTAAAATGTAAAAATCTGGACATGCAACGGGAAGGGTGGCGAGTTCAAAACACATGGCCATATGTTACCTTTATAATAGTTAATCAGGTAGTCAGTGGTAGAAAATAATCACTTATAATATACTTGTAATCCCTCTATTTAGTCCTGTATATTGAAGATCTCTTAGTTCTTTAGAAAAGCAAATATGACTTTTTCAGCAGTTCTCTGGGGGAGGGTTAAAACTAAAAGGTGTTATGGTCTGGTTCTGGCTAATTAGAGGGCGTTTTTTCTCCAAGAAAATCAGTGACTTTTATTTTTTATAGTCTATTCAAGAGATATCTGTAATTTAGAACGGTTTTAATTGACCTATAGGTACGTTTTGTCTCTTAGAATTGGCCAGATGAATAGCACTTAGGAGACATTTGGCCCTATTTTTATCCGTTTCCGTCGCACTCATTTACCATTAGTTTTCACAGCATCTCCAGAAAAGTATACAACAGTACTCGGACGAGTTAACTATGAATTTGTAGCTGAGATTTAAAGCTACAATTGTGGAATATTTCATACGACTTGCTTATATAGCAAAGTTATGAGGTAGGAGGTAGAACTTATTGAATGACCCTCATAGTTTATTTCATTTTATATTATTCTTAATAAAATAAAATAAAATACAAATGTTTTCCTAAGTAGGCTATATCGGATGTTTCTATTCTATTAAATTAAAATTCTATTATATTCTAATATTATGTTACATTATATGTTATATTATGTTATATTCTATTCTATGCTATTATATAATGTTATATCATATATTATATCATAATTTATTCAAAGGTCATGATCAAAGAAGATTTGTAAAGTCTTCCCACAATGCATTGCATGAACGCCAGCCAACTAAATCTCTTTTAACACGATGCATTTGTTGAGATCTTAACTTTTAGAAATATATAAGAAAAAGGAACACTGATTACTAATTCATTGATGTAAACTAGAACCTAAAAGCTCCAACGATGAACCCGCTATGAAGCCATGATTGTCTATGAGAACTGAGACAAATTATAGACCAGATTTTTAGGGGCATTTTGCGAAAACGCAATGCATTGTGGTGGTCTCTTTAAAATCAGCTTTGGGTCAGGCTTTAATTTATTTAGATCAATAATATAACTTGTACAGTAACTCTAAAATTGCAAATTCGAGTTAAGTAACTCGTAAAAAATAGCTCGAAACTAGAAAACAGTAACTCAAAACTCAAAAATAGTAACTCGAAACTCGAAATAAGTAACTTGAAACTCGAAAAAAGTAACACACATGATTCAACAAGCAAACTTTTACCAAACTTTGTTCACATGGGGATGAATTTGAATTAAAAAAGTAAGAAATTTGTCGACTTGTCACTTTCTGCAAAAGATAGACCCACGTAAACATTTAATACTACTTATTAATTATGCACATGTCTCGGCAAAAGTTATTGCTTGATGAAGGATTTACAAGATAGGTGAAGGGAAATGGGGGGAAATAATTGGTCGTTCGTAAATTTGTGCATTACTTCCATGATTTGTGTAAGAAATAATGATGAATACAAACCTGTCAATCCTTCATTATCTTTAAATAAAAAGTATATACATAATGCAAGTAAAGTATTATTGAACCCCGGAAATGATATTTTGCAATAGTTTGATAATTTCTAGTTCGTTTCCGATTGTCAAAAATGTATGTACCAGTAAAAAGTAAAAAGAGATCGATAGCTGCTAAACCTGTTAATTTTTTTAAATATGAACAAATAATACGTATTTTCAATAACCACGATTTATGCATATTTATCCTTTTTTGTGTCATTTTATCTTTACTCTATATAGAAGTAATAAAGTCTGAATTTCAGGCTATGTATTTGGGGCTATTTCCATGGACCATTTAGTTCATAATAAGTCGTCAAATTTCTGCATGCGCGAATAAATTGTACCATGATTTTACATGTTGGTGGTTTTTTTGCCTATGCAATGATCCGTGTATATTATTAAACGTACGTGAAAATCTTTTATTAAATGTTTGATCAATGTTATTCATTTATTATATTCATATGAATCAAGATGAACGACCAAAAATACGACGAAAGTATTTCCAAAACAGAGGGAAATTTAGAGTAACGACAAATATTATGAGCCACACCGACTTGTTGAGTGCACACCACCAAATACTATTTTGCATTTTGGCCATACACGGCAGTGTTTGAAATTAAGATTGACCCCATCATAAGTCTAAATGTAACACCAACATGCATGTAGAAAAGGTAAAAAGTGCTGTAAATGTACCAAAATGTTTCATAATTTGGCATTTGTAGGTTATTTCCTCCACATTAGGCCCAACATCTCTAGATTTTTCTTGAATGGTATCATTTTACACGATTTCCCTGTTTTCACCAATTTAGAGCTAAAACCCCTGATCTAACCCGGCAAACCCGGTTGCAAGCTTGCTTATAATTGTATATTATTAGCCTAGCTATAACAAGCTAAAATTGAATGAATTGACATCTCTGAATGTATAAATAAAGTGTGCAAAGGAGAAATTGTTGGGCACACTGGTAAAATGGTTTTACAACAAGTCTTGCTATCATTAATCAAACTGAACTGAAGTTAAATCACTTATTTATCGAACAATAATATAATTGTTTACGCATTTTAATTGTTTAGATACAAAGTTAAATAAATCAAGAGATAAATTTATGATAGATAAATGAATAAAAAGAAAACTATAAACGCATGGGCGGCCTTTATAATTGATAACAATTGACATAACAATGATGTTACATTAATCCACCATCAAGTTTAAAAAATAGAAAAATAAAAGGATAACAAGGAATATTCGAAAATCGAACCCATGATTGCTGATTGCCAACGACATGGCCAACCTATGCACGCCACAGAGATCCATGAGTATATAACTGTGATAGTTTTATTATTTATAATATCCATATCCATTTATTTATAACGAACGGATTTGTATTGAGCCATTTTTGCCAAATGTGTGTGTCTCTCTCGCACAAAATGTGTTTGTAATGTGATTATACTCCTTATTTTTGAGAGAACGGTAAAATTTTAATATTTCGAACACAAAATGGCGTCATTTGGTCAACGCCAATAGCGCTGTGCGTGTGGGCACGCATACAGATGATGCTCCTGTCACATCTGGCGTCCCACAAGGGTCTGTGCTTGGACCAGCCTTATTCCTACTCTACATAAATGACAGCCAGGAAAGCATCCAATCCAACATCAGGCTCTTTGCGGATGACAGCATAGTGTACCGTGAGATCCACTCACCAGAAGACCATCAAGTTCTACAACAGGATCTTCAAGCACTAGCTCGATGGGCAGACACATGGCTGATGGAATTTAACATCAAGAAATGCGCATCACTCAGTATCACCCGCAAGCGTCAGCCCAATGTGTTCACATATTCTTTCTTTGTTGAGCCACTTTCGAGAGTCACAGAGCATGATTATCTTGGTGTTACTATCACAGATGATCTCCGTTGGAACAGCCATTGCCAAACCACCATTAAAAAGGCAAACCGGACTCTAGGCCTAGTCCGCAGGACTCTAGCTCCCTGCTCCAAAAAAGTAAAGATCAGAGCTTACGAATCCCTAGTTCGGCCACGGCTAGAATACGCTTCAGAAGTCTGGAACCCAGCGTGGAGCAGCGAGGTTTGTCTGTGCTGACTACAGGAGGACTAACATCTGTGTCATCCCTCATTACCACCCTGGGATGGAACCCACTCCATGTACGCCGGCTTCTGAACCAAAATGTCATGTTCTACAAAATCCACTACAATTTAGCCAACATACAATTTCCACCATGTGTCATCCTAGTCCTACCTTTAGGACTACTCAATCTATAATCCTAGACAAATTGTTCCCCATCCGAGAACCGACAAACCCGAGAACCGAACCCGTCGGCTGGAGGACGGCTGACTCAGTGTTTCTATATTCTATCTTAGTATAGTATTTCTCTGGATAGTGGCCCTACGAGGGCTAGTGTCATCCCAGCTACATACTTTGCCCGCCATGACCACACACACTCAAATATCAAATACCATCAACCAAAACAGAGGCCTTCAAGTTTTCTTTCTACCCAAGAACCATCCGCATCTGGAACAATTTATCACCACCCATCATCATAGCACCCACGGTTAACGCCTTCAAAGGAACGGCTCTGCCAGCCATCAGAGACATGCTACCTCCGCCCAGCACCAAAATGCTGTAAACTGGGCATCATGGACTCGCACACCCGGGAAATCCAATAAAAAAGTTCAGAAAATCGACCAAAACATGACGTCATGACCATTGCTTCCGGACAAAATGGCGCGTTACCCCCCCCCCCCCCCCACCCCAACTGCCGACCAAATGCCCGGTATGACGGCACATATTTCACCCCATCTATAGCAAATTAAATTTCAAGTGGGAATTCAACAAGACACGTTTCGTTTTAAAGATCTTGGCAAAAGATTTAATCTGGCGCAAGAATGCATTCTGATGCTATTGTCATTTGAAAATCTCCCAAAGTAGTCCAAAACCTGCCACGAAATGCCATTTTGAGCTTAAAATAGTTTTTTTGGTCAACTCATAAATGTAATAACTATGTTCTTAAATTGACTAAAATCACATTAATCATCACACTCCTCCCATGTTTATCAACTGATAGAAAATCAATGGTGTATTTTACTTTATATTTGTACACCAGGTTCCTGAAAATGCAATAATTAAATCTGCGATGTGAAAATCCCCCAAAATGACTTAGGTCAAGTTAATTTTAATTATTTAAAAATATGCATTACTAAATATGACGGTTACCTGTGCTAAGTCGTATCTTTTAAACTTATCAGTTTCGAGACCTACTGAAATATCAATTATTCAATTCTCAAATATGTAAATTAGTTACCCGACGCCTTATCTTTTTTGACAATGATTATAGGCCTATTCCTAAATATTTTTAGGAAATGTTTCACCATGTTCGACAAAAGTATATTGCACTACTTTTGTATCAAAAATATGCATTTTTATGTTTAAATTTATTTGTAAATTTGTGAAATTCAAAAACTTCACCTGAACTTCTTCTTAGGCCAAGACAAAAATTAAATGTTGTCCTCGACCGCCGGCTCGTCAGATTTAGGGCCGCTGCGATTTCTTTTTCTCATTTTTTTCCCAGATTTTTTCCAGATTTTTTTTAAACAGCATAAATGGCTTTGAATATTAAATTAAGTGTTTATAACATATATGTGCGACTCTTAGAGTGATTACAACTTCTTGTTGGCTGAACTTTGAGCTTCCGCTGGTATAAGAAAATTTAAAAATTAAAAAAAACACACAGCCCACCCGCCCCTCCTCTATCTTTTTTTGGCCTTATTAGTAACAAGAAGAGTGTTAAAAACACAATCCTCGGCTAGACTAGAGGGGTTTAACTTTAAGTTTGAATGCAAGCAGAGATAAATGAAGAGTATCATAAAGAAAATTGTGTCATAACATGCACTTTCAGTCATAGCATAGATCCTTGAGAAAAAAAGATACATGGCCATAGTTATACTGTACATGATTGTTTACATGAACAAACCCCCTGAACATTTGAGTTAAAGGTCCCAAATAGGAATATTTTGTATCTAATTAAGAATAGACTAAGACCTATCACAGTCAAAGTCAACGTCAACCGGGGGCAAAAACAACTAATTAAGTAATTGATAATTATTTATGATTCATTAATGATTAATTAAGTATCAATAATCAATGATCAATAATTGATTATTCATTGATTAATTTATTAATTAATGCTGATTGGCCCATTGCGCGGTTGTCAATAGCAGTAAGATGCTACCCAGAGAGCAACCGAAACAAGTATGTCACTTCCGTTTCATGGAGTAAACTAGTTCGATCGAGACTGCCCTCTCTCAAACTTTATTATGTTTATTAATAAATACAATTGTTAATTAACTTTAATAAATAAATAAATAAATAAATTACTGCTATTGACAACCGCGCAATGGGCCAATCAGCGGCTTGCATTCAGCCCCGCGATTTTTGGGCCTGGCACCAGTGCCTTGTGTTTTCATAATGCTATCGGTTTGCTTGCTGAGAGGATGGATTAGAAACGCCACACCCACCCACCCAATTGATTTTAACAAGTAATTTATTTTTATTACAATTTCCATGTTAATTTATTAGGGTGGTATTTTAATTATTTTATTTAGTCACATTAATTGTTTATTTTTTATTTTATTTCCTTTTATTTACCCCTGGCTACCTGTTTTGTTCAGTTGTTTTTTCTATTGCCATTTCCTTTCCAAATAGGGTTAGTTTGGCTTATTTATTTTGTTATTTTTTTTTGCCATTTATTTTTTCATAATAGGAAGTTCTGGGTTTATTATAACAAATTTAAAAACAAATTGTTTTGTTAATGTTCCCGGAGATGTTGGACCATGTTAGTTGTGTATCTTGGCCCTTCAATATATCTCCTTTGCGTGGACCATGTTTAGTTGTGTATCTTGGTCCTCCGTGGTGGTGCCACTGTTAGTTGTGTATCTTGGCCCATCCATCCTGGTCCTCCCGGAAGCCTCTGTGTTTGTGTATCTTTGGCTTCCTTTCCCCCGAGCTCAAGGGGCCGGTGCGTGCAGCCCTGCATTTTGATTGATAATCTTTCTCTAATCCTTAGTCTTGTTGGACCACTGTTCTTTGTGTATCTTGGTCCTCGTGTGTTGCCTCGTTAGTTGTGTATCTTGGCACACATGTTTTTTCCCCAGCTTGGAGCCCCTGTTAGTTGTGTATCTTGGGCTCCTATCATCCCTCTATAGAACTGGCTAAGTTCTTTGTGGGTTAGTTCAATGTGGGTGGGTGGTTGTGTGGTGTTAGTGGATAAATCTTTAACATTTATGGGTTTAAATCCAAATTATTGACTCTTTACTATCATAAATATCATCAACGAGTAATTATTAAAGACAAAAGTGATATACTTATGAGGCCAAATCTTAAACCAATTAATATTGGCTAATTAAGATTACGATTGTGATAATTAGTTAATTTCAATTATCCCAAGCTCTTCTATTTATTCAGTTCATTTCAAAAAATTAAACACTATTTAATTAATAATTAATTATTATTATAATTAATGAATTAGTAAATTCCGACAAAGGTCATATTATCTGGGACTAACATGTTAGTCCCAGATATTATATTATCAAGTTGGGCGGCATCAGATCCGCCATTGAAATTGAGGTTTTCTGGTACTTTTACTAGGCCTTCAAATTTGATTAACCGATACAGTTGGTATTTATATATTATGATCTTTCAATCATGGGACTTGGTCCCACATGCGTTTTGAACTCATGTAGTGAAATTATCTTCAATTAATCAATATCAATTTTGCATATTGTGTATTTAAGGAATAAATCCTCTCAGCAAATAGCCGTATGGCTATCTATCAAATTTTGTTGTCTTGTCCAATTCCGTTATATGAGAGTAATGATTGATTAATTAATATGTTTATTATTCAATGTATTAGTTAATTCTTGATATGAATAAATACATACATACATTTCATGAATTTCTAAAAAACCAACTGCACTGATGAAAGTGATACATTGTATTGCATTTGGTATACACCCTATCACCCATAGCAGGCTACATGTCGTAGTTGACAACCACGCCAGGATTGGAATATGATAACACTGTCACCAAGATTCATTTAGAAACTAAAATCTCACATGACCCGTTGACTGACCCGTTGACCCCCAGATGTGAGTAAATTGTTCATTGCATGATATGGTATATGACTACAAAATTGTCAAAAGGCTGCGTAGGGATAATTGGAAAAGTTATAATCAGCTGTTATGATTGGTTGACAGGGTTGTGTGTTTATATAGCATGTACAGTGAGGGTGAAATTTGTCAGCAAATGAAACCAAGGGTATTTGATGGTTCTGGGTGGCCTTATTTAACACTATACTAAGAGTACCAATTGCAATATATCCATGATGTGACCTTGCTAGAAAATAAGTTGATCTCTGCAACGGGAGTACTGAAGTTGTACCAGTACAGATTTGTTTTATTATCTGAAGTAGTATTATACTCTGCCAAGAAAAACACACATTTTACAACATATTCATTCTGTTACAGAATACTAACAAAAGCATGATAACTCTTCAAATCTTACAATCACTTCCAATCCAATTGCACACAGTAAACTCGGAGACCAAAAATGGTGGCCCTATTACCCTGGGGTAATACAAATAATTGATCGGGCCCCGTTTTTAATCTGGAAAACAGGGCCACAATCTTTGCAGTTCTCGCATGCAACTATAACAAAAAGTATTGCTAGTGCCCTGTTTTTCGGCCCGTTTTTCCAGGATATAAAACATGGACGCAGCCCCGTTCCTGCCCCCTCGTTTTCTGCCCCCCCCCCCCCCATTTTCCGGCCCCATTTTCAAGACACCCAATAGATTCCATGGGTAGTTCAAGATAGAATAGCCTATGTACCTTTTTCAATTATCCCCCAAATAAGGTATTTTGCCCGAAAATCAAGTGTTCTTTTACAAATGTCATTTCTTGAGTTATGGAAATAAATTTAAGAATGGTATATAGGTGGGGATTGAATCTAAAAGAATTGGGCACGATTTGAAACGGCCATTTGACCTTGATGCGTGCATTGAACCATGGAATTGTTGTTGTTTGTATTTAAGGCGTTGTTAATCTGGTTTATCCTCCCAAAAATGAAAGTAATCGACTGAAAAGTAAACTGTGGCAAGTTTCGTAAACTGTCCAAGTTTTTCGCCATTCCAATTCCATTCCAGTACGTATAGTGTTAATAAAAATTCCATTGAAATGGAATGGGGGCGATCCAAGAGAAAGAAGCATGTTTTGTAACCAAGCATCTGTTTCATACCAAAATACCAGGGAAAAGTGTGCATGTATTTTCTATAATTCAAACCAAAAAAAGAATCAAAACACCGCAGTTTATGAATGTTGTCAGTCATCCAGGTAGTTAAAATCAATCAAGAATGTCTATAATCTAGTCAACTGGACTTACTTTTATTGTTTGGCGACAGTTTCACATCCTATCCCGGATGTATCGTCAGGCCGACTGATGTTCTAGTGGCTTTGCTTGACCCGTGACGGGGTCTACAGAAAAGACACTCACACGGATCAATATCTCCTATTTGATTCGCACCACCCCTTAGTCCATAAACTGGGGGTAATCAAAACGCTGTTCCATCGAGCGGATTCCATCAGCACAGATGAGGACGCGAAAAACAAAGAACACTCGCACCTAAAAACAGCACTGGGTGCTTGCGGGTACCGCAAATGGACCTTTGAGAAGGCACTTCGCAAGACCAACGCTTCATCAAAGAGCAACACAGCAAACTCTGATGGTAACAAAGACACTTTAAAGAGACGCAACGTTACCATCCCTTATGTGTCTGGCCTCTCTGAGAAAATTCGCAGAATTTTCAGCGACTACCAGATATCTGTTGCCTTCAAGCCCACCAACACACTGAGGCAGAAGCTTGTCCACCCTAAAGACAAACCACCTAAAGATCAACTGAGCAATATTGTGTATGGCATTCAATGTAAGGACAAGGACTGTGAGGATGTATACATAGGCGAAACAAAACAAACTCTGGCTAAACGCATGTACCAGCACAGACGACCAAGCTCTGGCTGCGGAGACTCGGCCGTGTACACTCATCTCAACAGCACCCATCACACATTTGACAATAAGGAGGTTCTGATCTTGGACCGAGAATCGCGGTGGTTCGAAAGAGGGGTTAAGGAAGCGGTGTATGTGAAGCGAGAGGAGCCAACTCTCAACAGAGGAGGGGGCCTACGTCACAACCTAGCGGGGGCCTACACTCCAGCGGTCAACAAGATCCCTCGACGTTTGGACTCCTTGACCCCGTCACGGGTCAAGCAAAGCCACTAGAACATCAGTCGGCCTGACGATACATCCGGGATAGGATGTGAAACTGTCGCCAAACAATAAAAGTAAGTCCAGTTGACTAGATTATAGACATTCTTGATTGAAAACACCGCAGTCTAAAATTAGTACAGGAAACCAAAAAAGTTGATTTGTGTGCATGGAGGGGGAGGGGGTACAGTCTAAAGAACAATCTAGGTATTTATGACCTTGGTCAAACAAGTTAAGCTAGTCAAACAAGATAAGCTATTATGTCTCTCTGTTGGGAGTAGCACATCTCTAATCAACTAAACAAATATAGCTTTGACTCCAGCACAGACTGCGGGTACTGTTGAAATAAACTGCATAGGTACATGTAATTTACAAAGACTACAAACATGGCGGCCCCCACTTATGTCTAGAAAGACCAAAATGTGTAAGTTTTTGCAATCTCATGCTATAAGGGTGGCTTCGCCCAAAAAAAGTTTTGCGCGCTTCCCGCGTATTAGTTTCAATGTTTCATTATTCAAGCTTAACAATTAGATAGATGGCTTCAGGAAAGTTTTTCTTGACGTTATTTTTTTTTAAACTGACATTTTTGCGCTTTGCGCGCATTTTGTCTACAGGTTTCAACATTGTAATGGGTCTCGAACCCCATAAATAGTATGTGGGGACGTATAAAACATCATACTTAACCATTTGAGTGTTATAAATTCCAATTTTTGCACGCTTCGCGCGGATTAGTTTTTTACTGGGAGGCACATCCACGTATGATTTTGGTAGAAGAACCCCGCCCCCCCCCCCCCCGTGTATTAAACCTACTGACATTTATTTTTAAATTGGTTGATGAATCAAAACATCAAGTACATAACTAAATGATATAAAGTGGCAAGAACACATTTCCATATCCCTCCATTTGTTTATAAATTAGAATTTAGTCTACAAATAGTACAAATTTGCTAAATGTGCTTGAGTGGGGGTTCGTACGGCATGACTTGTGCTGCCTACTACTGACAGGGTGTAGTGGCAGCACCAAATTAATTTACGTTTGTTTGTTGTTGTTGGGGGGTTTTTTTTTGGGGGGGGGGAGGGTGGGGGAGCAGCAGCAAAATAGAACAATGGTCATTTGAAGGGGTGATTTTGCCTATTTTTTGACTCAGGCCTACCTACCTACCTGATGAGGGACAGGGATTGTGCGGCCATTTTGTTCATTCTCTCCAAAAATGTTATATTATGATGTTTTCATTTAAACATTTCCACAACTGCCCAATTTGAACCCTTTTTGCAAAGTGCGAGAGGTTAATTAATTTACACCATTCTTACCAAATTACACCCTGTTTTTGTCTTAAAGTTAGTACCCCGTCAACCCCCCCCCCCCCCCTTTAACACCCCCTGGTTACGGGCCTGGATGTGGAGCATGAAAATAAAAGGAGACAGAAACAGGGGGAAATGTAAAGGAGAGGGTGGAGAGCTTTGCCCCTGTTGATGGCTCATATTTGCAAGTGAAAGGAATATGCAGACGGGAGAAGTGGGCGGGGTACCGGTTTTGTGTACGAATGTACCTTTTGTGTGTACTGATGTACCTTTTCTGTACCCCCCCCCCCCCCGAAAAAACAAAACACACCTATAGAAGGCATGGGAATTCCCAATTTTAAAAACAAAAAGCAACCTGATTATTTCAAAAAAGAAAAAAGGTGTAGCTGGGACACACCCCCTATAGAAGGCAGCAACATTTTGCACTCGGAATTCCCAATTCCCAATATTTTCTGTAAAAATAGGTTTGCCTTCTATAGGGGGTATAGAAGGCAGCAAAGCAACATTTTGCAGTGAGAATTCCCAATATTTTCTGTAAAAATATGTTTGCCTTCTATAGGGGGTATAGAAGGCAGCAAAATTTGGTAGTGGGATTTCCCAATATTTTCTGTAAAAATATGGTTGCCTTCTATAGGGGTATAGAAGGCAGCAACATTTTTGCAGTTGGAATTCCCAATTTTTGAAGCAGTTTTGGTCACACCCCTATAGAAGGCAGCAAAATATGGCAGTGGGATTTCCCAATATTTTCTGTAAGAATATGGCTGCCTTCTATAGGGGTATAGAAGGCAGCAACATTTTTGCAGTTGGAATTCCCAATTTTTGAAGCAGTTTTGGTCACACCCCTATAGAAGGCAGCAAAATTTGGCAGTGGGATTTCCCAATATTTTGTGTAAAAAAATGTTTGCCTTCTATAGGGGGTGTACCATTAATAAATGGAATAGCCCATTAATGATTGTAAAAATAAAATGATGATACACTTTTCTTGAACGCTTGAGTAGATTCTTAAATACTGGAAGGGTTTAATCTGGAAGACCAGTCGATCAGTACAATGTCTGGGTCGGGTTTGCATCTTTTTCTGTAATTGTAGGTAAACCCAGGCTTTGGCAATCAATTATCAAGGTCCTGTAAAATTCTAACACAATAAACCATAATCATACTTACAAGCCTACCCCAGTCTACCTTTACGCGATGTTGTAATTTCAAATTTAGCTTACTATCCAACTATAATCGGTTTCAGCAAATGTGTCACCTCTTGCATATTTGGGGAGGTGCAGGGTTGGATTTGATGGGGATGTACTGGTTATAAATTGTCATTTGCCATGTTAATACCCAGTTTAATCTTCTTAAATATTGCACTAGAGTAACCAATAATCAATACGTCTTTATGAAAGATAAAAGCTCAGAAAAATACTCAGAATATTATTTCATGGTTACTTTAACAGGTATTAGGCCACATATATATTTCAGTGTGTTACTTATGGAAAGAGGCACTCAAGTTGATGTTATTCCCTTGGACTATGTAATCATGTAGGATTATTAAAATCAAGTTTTAGGTGATTGAAATTAAAGATCTTGTTGCAAAGCACGACACAACTTTCAACATCAATGACATTCAAAATTTATTCGATAAGGTATTGGGAAAAGTGTCCCATCAGACTGGAAACATGTGTCGGCGGCACGTCAGGGACTTCGTAAAAAAAGATCACATGTGTGATATTGTCATTCACCAAATTATCATCAAATTATCTGAGGATTCAGACCACGACGCAGATTCATCGAATCAAATAACATTGATGATACGCGTATAACAAGTTTAATATTGTAGGCCAAATTTAAAATGCGTGTGTAACCATGCATGATTCATCCACGGTGTACAAACATCAACAAAAGTAACTATACAGGTAATAAATTGGCTTCTCTAAAAATATATATCCTACCCAAAAATATTGATTTATACATTTGTTGAGAAATTTATCTTCTTTAATATATTTGATATATTGCACGCTATAGGACTGGGTGATTATTGAGGAATTGACACTCCTAAATGTAAGGTAATGTCCGATTATCATTTTCACATTTTTCTTTTCTACACGCGAACTACATGTCATACTCTCCTCCGTGTTGAAAAGTAAAATGTGAAAATGAAATTGTGATTTTACCCTACATTTTGGATTGCAACCTGTTCAATATTCAAACTATCCTAGCGTGCAATATCTCATATTAAAGAAGACATATTTATCAACAAATTTATATTTAATATTTTTAGGTAGGATATATATTTTAGAGCTAAAAGCCTATGTATTACCTGTATAGTTACTTTTTTGATGATTGTATACAGTTTCCCTTTCTGGCCTGTTTCAGGATCGAAGTTATATTGATTTATTCGGGAAACAGTTTACCTCTCCCGAAGTGTGGACAGGCCCAAAACTTGTAATGAGGTGACACATTTGCTGAAACCGATTATAGTTATTTTGTTTAGCACCGTTCTCCGTTTTAAAGGTGTAACTATTATAATTTGTGTTAACATGGTTAAGAACAATACGTGGATTAGATGCACGAATCGTGTCACGTTCGGCTGGCGCCACTCCTCGGGTACGGGTTGGAGGGTTCTGACATGGCTAAGGCTCACTGGTGTTACCTTCTTAGTGCACAACGCAAAGCGACAATTTAAGCTCTGTGTCGTATTACCTTTCTACTTGTGGGTAAAATGCCTGGATCGCCTATCAACATACAATCAATACAAATCTAAGCGAGTACAGAGGCTTTAGGTTATGCGACAGTTAAGTGATTGTTAGCCATCAGAATCCGGTTATAATACCAGTATGGCAATCTGTAGGATTTAACAACCATAATGGCTGTTCTATGTTCATTCTGCATGATATTAACACGCCAAACGATGCCATCACTCAGTCGGATACACAGTATAAAATACCCAACATGTCCATACAAGCCAGAAGATGCGACAAATCGATCAGATACATTCATCTTACTATAATTTGTCTTATGGTGTATGTGTGTGGGTATCCATAAAAGGCTCTCTCAGTTTGCAACTAAACGCCGTGAACGTTGCACTGATAAAAGATGATTATAATGTGAGTGTGAAATGTGGTTTGGTCAATTCTGTACGGTTTTCAGCCATTTATAGCTTATAACGTTCACATTATAATCATCTTTTATCAGTGCACTGATAAAAGATGATTATAATGTGAGTGTTATAAACTATAAATGGCTGAAAACCGTACAGAATTGACCGAGATATGAGCAAAAGCGGGAAATCCAGGGCCTTTTCAGCCCGGCTTTTGAGACTATTTCTACAGGCCATGTTTGTTTTTTCTCTATGCGTACACTGTAACCATGCAGCCGGCGCGCGCAACACATTACGCGCCGCAGTGCGCATGCAATACTAAACGCGCGGGCGGGCAAATATTGGAGAAATACGCTGCGCCACACGGGAGTTGGTTACGGTTTAGGCCTTTGGGTTGAGATAAGCCACGGGGCGGGGACGGCAGGACGGGCGAAGGCGGGAACGGCGGCGGGTCGGGGAAGGGGGCTGGGGCAGCGGGCGGGGCGAGGGGGGTCTAATGAAGAAATGTGGTTTAGGTTTGTGTAATGATGTGGTTTGGGAGGCAGGGGGTGAAGAAATGTGATGCTACTTGCGTAATGGGGCCCTCACATGTATCCGTGTGAGCTGAGCGGCCGCTTACCGTGTGAAAAATGGGTGCGGACGGCGGCACATACGGTGGGCCGTTTCCCGTCCGTTGAACACGTTCAGGGGACTTTGCCGGCCACCGGAGTTTTGAACATGCTCAAAACTCCTGGCGGGTGAGTAAAAGCGGCGGCGAACGATGAGAGCCCGGTATGAAGACGGTATAAGGACGGCGCACCCGTTCGCACCCGTTTCGCACCCGTTTCGCGCCCATTCACAGGGCGGTGATGGACGGTGGTGGACGTCGACCATCTTAGCGACGAACTGCGAATGGCCGCATGCAGCCTAGTAACCGTTCGCGGAACGGACTCTCAGCAGGCATGTTGCAACTCTCTAAATGTAAAAGAGCTAAAACTCATTATTTCGAGAGCTCTAGGAGGGACAGCTCTTTTTTTGGAGTGAAGTTCACTCTTAAAAGAGCAACTTTCACTCTAAAAAGAGTTAAAATTACTTTGAAAAGAGTGGAAATCACTTTGAAAAGAATGGAAATCACGTTGAAAAGAGTGGAAATCACTCTTAAAAGAGTGCAAAATCACTCTGAAAAGAGTGAACTTCACTTCTTAGAAGAGCCGTCCCTCCTAGAGCTCTCGAAAGAGTGAGGTTTAGGTCTTTTATATTTAGAGAGTATTATAGATGTTGGTCGTACGAATTCCGGAATGCAAATGAAGCGGCGAGCTTGAGCGCTCAGCATAAAAAGGGCGGTTTAATGATGTACTCAAGACGTTTCCGCCGGTACTTAGGCGTTCCGACCGGTTAGGAACCGGTATGGAGGTGATGCACACGGTGAGGACACGGTGAGAACGGTAGGCTATACCTGTATGAGGCCGGTGAGCCCGGTACCAGGCCGGTGAGAACCCGGTACAGACCCAGTGTAGAGCGGTATGTACCGAGAACCGGTGAGGAGGTGTTATGCACCCGGTGAGAACGGTAAGCTAGCTACGTATGAGGACGGTGAACCCGGTACCAGGCCGGTGAGGACCCCGCATAGACCCGGTATATAACGGTATAGACCCGGTGACCACCAACAAAAATCAATGAGCCCGTTGGCATGTTTTACTGATTGTTTGGACTCTGTTGTTTTTCTATTAGACGGTAAGGTGGCCGCCTACCATTACCGCTCTGCGAACGGGCGTGAAACGGGTGCGCCGTCTTTATACCGTCCTCAAACCGGGCTCTCACCGTTTGCCGCCGCTTTTACTCACCCGGCAGGACCCGGCAGGAGTTTTGAGCATGCTCAAAAGTCCTGCCGGGCGCGGATGGCCGGCAATGTCCACGGCAACGTGTTCAACGGACGGGAAACGGCCCACCGTGTGACATCACCATGTGCCACCGTCTGCACCAATTTGTCACACGGTAATGGGCCGGCCAGCTCACACGGATACATGTGAGTACAAATGTATTTGACAGACATTCCCGGAATGTGAGCGAAGCGGCGAGCTTGAGCGCTCAGCTTATACAGGGCAGTTTGATGACGTTATCAAGGCGGTTCGGTCGGTACCCAAGCGGCCGTTGACATGTTTTGCTGATTGTTCACCGTGTTGGACTCTGTTGTTTTTCTATAAGACGGTAAGGGGCCGCCCAGCTCTCACGGATACATGTGAGGGCCCCATAACGGATATGCCACGGGCGCAATGGCGTATCCAAGACTGTTTGGATGGGGGGGGGGGGGGGGGGGGGCCAAAAAAACCTGAAAGCCATCTTGTGGATCTTAAGTATTGAAACGTTGAACCTAATACGCGCGAAGCGCGCACAAAATTGTGATTTTAACACTAAAAATGTAGAGTATGACGTTTTTAACGTCCCCTACATAGTATTTTAAGTATTTGGTGTGGTTTGAGGGCCATTATTATATTAAAACCTCTAGATACATTCGCGCGGAGCGCGCAAAATTTTAGAGTCTTTGAGTTTTTGAACTAAAATGGTCATGAAAAACTGTCCTGAAGCCACCTTGTTAAGATTAAATAATGAAATATTAAAATTAGTTAATTTCAATTTCTAATGGCATTTCTAACACTTAAATGGTCCGGTATGATGTCCCCACATAATATTTTAAATATTTGATATGGTTTGAGGGCCATTATAATGTTAAAACCCGTAGAAAATATGCGCGCGGAGCGCGCAAAATTCGAGTTTTAACTAAAATGGTCATGGAAAACTGTCCTGAAGCAACCTTGTTAAGCTTAAATAATGAAATATTAATATTAATTCGCGCGCGGAGCACGCAAACAAATTGCATTTCTAACATTAATGGTCCAGTATGATAATAACGTCCCCCACCTAATATTTAGAATTTTTGTGTGGTTTTTGCATTAAAACTTTGGTCCAGTATGATGTTTTTAATGTCCCCCACATATTTAGAATATTTGGTGGGTCTGATCCATATAATGTTAAAACCTGCAGTAAATATTCGCGCGGAGCGCGCAAAAATGTTGACTTTTTTAACTAAACTGGTCATGGAAAACTATCCTGAAGCCATCTTGTCAAGCTTGAATAATGAAACATTGAAACTAATGCGCGAAGTACGCAAAAATTGACATTTCTAACACTTAAATTGGTCTAGTATGACGTTTTTAACGTCCCCACATAATATTTAGAATGTTTGGTGTGTTTTGAGACCCATTATAATGTTGAAACCTGTTGAAAAAGTGAGCGCGAATCGAGCAAGAAAAAAACCCAGTTTTAAAAAAAAAATGGTCCAGAAAAAACGTTCCTGAAGCCCTCTTGATAAGCTTGAATAATGAAACATTGAAACTAATACGTGTAAATCGCGCAAAAATTGGCATTGTTAACATTATAAGGTCTAGTATAACGTTTTTAACGTCCCTCACATTAAAATGATGGGGACGTGACCCCCGTACCCCCCATTTGCGCCGCATATATCCCTACCATTCCTCCTCCCCTACCTCCTTCTCTTCCTCCTTCTCCTCTTCCTCCTTCTTCTCCTCTTCCTCCTTCTTCTCCCTCTTCCTCCTTCTCCTCTCCCTCCCTTCTCCCTTTTTTTTTTACACTTTTTTCAATGAGGGGGGGGGGGGGGGGGGGGGGGGGGCATGGCCTGCTGGACCCCCCTGGATACGCCCCTGCACGGGCGGGGGTGGGCGGGGGCAGGGCGGGGAATTGACGGATGGGGTACGGGTGATGGTTAAGGTTTAGGCCTTTTTATTTGAAATTTGAAAACCTTTGAATTAAAACAAAACCTTTTGATTTAAAACAAAAATGTTTAAATATTGTTTTATTCCTATGTGTTTCGTTATAAATTTTCCAACACTAGGTGTTCTATCTGGTAGGCCCTACTCCCTAGCGGGCGTCCCGCTAGTCTTACTATAATTTGTCTTATGTTGTATGTTTGTATGTATGTATGTATCCATAAAAGGCTTTCTCAGTTTGTAACTAAACGCCGTGAACGTTGCACTGATAAAAGATGATTATAATGTGAGTGTTATAAGCTATAAATGACTGAAAACTGTACAGAATTGACCGAGATATGAGCAAAAAGAGTCAAATTTAGGGCCTTTTCAGACAGTTTCTACCGGCCATGTTTGTTTATTTTTCGGTGCGTACTGCAACCATGCAGTCGAGCGCGTAACACATAACGCGTTTAGCATACTTGTGGCATCAATATAAATCAATTTAAACAGTATCCATGCACAAAGACATCACTTAAAGGGATGTTATTAGTTATCACTGAATAAATATGTAAGGATCGATTATCGCAATCGCTAGCAATCCATTAGTCTATTTCTGCCATTACAGCAAGGTGATGATGATATGGCAGCGATGACACGGGTGTACACAACACCTCAATTGATCAGACGCCAGAGATGATATCATGTCATGCACTTGACATACATTCGCCTGCTTCATTTCATATTCAATTTTGTTCTAGAGGAACGCAATCGAGCCACCAAAAGTAGGAAAAAAATCAGTACTATTATCCCATTTTCTATTTATGTGTCATGAAGTGGATCATAATTTTAATATATTTGATCAGAAGTTGGGAGCAGGATAGCAGCAAAAACGTTAGTTGAATCTTTCATTCTTTCATCAGAAGCGGTTCCTTGCCGCGCGCAAAATATCTTGTATTTCGTACCTTTACATATAACGAATCAAAAATTATGTTGGCATCCATACCACACTTATCCACTTATGCTTAGTTTGAAATTGAAATTCGACATGGAAGAAAAATCGAGTACCTGAGCGCGCATTTTTAAAGCGTAGAATCATATTTGATTTTCTTGATATGCATTTACATGTAAGATATGTTTGCATTATAGAACGATAATAACCATTGGAGTTATGCAACTCTAAGTTTGAAATGTGACAATTTTAAGGATGACCTTTGATGTAAAATAGAATACATCAAGTTGAAAATCGGGCCAGCAATCAGAACATCTACCTTTTATTTGTAAATGTCAAATGTTCCGGGGTCAAATCCTGGATGTTCTCTTTGACGTTTGATTTTTTCAACACCCAAAGCCTGACAATTGTACAAACTTTATAAATAAATAGCGCCATCAACATCTATCCATTTCACGAGTATACCCGATCCAATTGTATCGATACAAATATCAATGATACAAAATAAAGCACCTGCACCTTTTATTTGCTAAACGCCCGAGCCAATTACGACAACCAAAATACATGAAGGATGCGATATCACCGGAAGCCTACAAATGCATTTACTAGTTGTATTGATGTCGTGCAACATGTAGATTGAATCGATGCGATGGCCCCACACAAAACATAGGCATATGCACTTTGAGTGAGGGTTTGCTATAATAACTTGTCAATGGATATACTCGGTTATGACTATCCTCTCGAGTTCAATGAACTGGAAGTTCGGCGTGTTGAATGATAATTATCAACTATAGTAACAATGGTGATCGGAAATAACTACTACACCAGAAGGCTGTTCTTTACCTAGTTGATATGATCTAATCTATTTCTACATCAATTCCGATGAACCTCATTAACTGTGATATAAATAAAATTTAGAGAAAACCGTTGGCATACAAATGAGAAACACATGCTGCTATATAATGTCACTCAGATGGTGTTCCCTTTCATAGCATAATCGGCATTTTTATGTAAACAATCTTTAAGATGATTTGACAAGTTTTTCACAGGGGTGTGTTTCACCATTATTATTCTACCTGAGGATTTGCTTGACAAATCCCAATCCCCGGTTTAAAGTTTCCGTCGGTGAACGCCTTGCTTGTTTCGTTAGGACATTCGCCGGTGTTTGTCAATAATTGTTGCTATATATATTGTATATTGTAAACAGTGGGTTAGTACACTGCTTTATATTATACGCAATCACAAGCAATCTAACGAGTCTGTGCCTCTTTAAGGGGGCTGTGCACCTTCAGGTACAGCCTCCGTAAAACTGCCGTAACTTCTTCATTATTCATTTAATCTATATAAAAGTATACATTTTTTTGCAGGAAAGGGTTCAATGAATTTAACCATGATCATGAAATGGACCATTTTGGAAAAAATTAAAATAATATCTGTTTTGACATTTGCCTTTCTTATCCAATACGATGCTTTAAAAAGAAATCAGTATCGATTTCTATAAACCTTATCTATTTTAATGTAAACATACCCGAAGGCAGGCGTGATTGTGAATTTGATAAATAAAGGGCTGTATCATATTTCTATTTTGATCACGATTTAGAAAAATGATACCTCTTTCTGGTCAACAGCCTTTTTTAACCACGGAATTGATCACAATCCGTCAAGACTCATGTTGACTTCGGTTGACTTCCGCCAACGCCTTCGGGACCTGATTTAGTTAGATAACCTAATCACAATCCATTTTATTAATTTAGCCGTTCGGGTAACATTATTCTATTGATACGAATGGCAGGGATACAAATCAAGCACCTGCGCCGTTTATTTGCCAAGGGGCAACACACTTCTATATTGACACAGTAGACATGGATTGTGATATCACCGCGAGGATACACACGTATCAGTTTTATTAATGTCATGTCACTATGTTGATTGATTTTCACAAAGCGTGGGTAATGAATTCATAAGCTGTCGGTTTGCATGATGCAATGTTCTGATAAATAGCTAGTTTGCTGAAAGGTACTCGTAGGATACCGCGCTAACGGTTATTCACCATCATTGAAGTATATAGTTTTCTTTTGTGCCGGTCGAAAAAACTTTTTTATACCTTCATCATTTAATATACATTTGTTCTTATACACGTGCCGTGTAATACCTTTTACGAGTGAATCGAGAATATGTTTTTTTTTCTTCTATTTTGAACCATAAAAGAATGCGCACTAATTTTGATTGTCAATTACCTTTAATAGTAACTATGAGCAACAATTACAAATATTCATAAAATAAGCCATCGCCCTGTGTAAATCGATTTATGTAAGAAAAGTAACAGATTAGACCAACTCGGACTCTGAACTTATGTGGATAAGATGATAATTGAAACAAATGTTAGAAAATATTAAATGTATCAAATCATGTCTGTGAAATGCTTAACACTTTCCATGCGGCAGGTGGCTGCAGACGACATTCCAAAATTTCACAAATTATTGAATTACATCATCATATTTGGAAGCACTATGATAAGTACAAGCATGACGAGTATTGGTTCAGTAATTCTTGAGATAGACTTAAAATTGTGAAAAGTGTCTGAAACATCTGTTTTGTATAATGGTAAAACTAATAGCCGCGTGGAAAGTGTTAAGGGAAGAAATGGTTGCTGATCAGGTTGGAAAAGTGTTTATTAGTTTTTATATTGTAACATGTTTGTCAAGTAACTATTGTGACGTGATTTTAGGGAAAATACTCGCATGGCGGAGAGGGGATCAAAACACACAGAATAAATATAACGGATATAGCTTCCAAGTTATTTATATATACATTTTATTAATTCATCATAAATAGTTCACTTACTCATATTATAAACGAACACAGCACCCAGCATCTAGACTATCCTAAAGAAATGACATGACACGCATCAATCGTGAGCTTCTGTAATTCAGAGCTCACTAGTCCTGTTGTGTGAATTGAAAACTATATGGCCTAAACTTATCATGAGGTGTTGTCAGCGTGCCACGACGACTTGAATTGGTCAGAGATATTGGCGCGTAGACTGAATGGGATTCAGAATACGGAAGTACGGTGTTGCCATTTCAAGTCAATCATGGCCTGAATTCTAGTTATGAAAATATATAGAATTAATAATATCAATATAATAATATCAATATAAATTTAGCGTCACAACATACGCCCTTCCTAACAAAATTGACACCTGACAATTTAACCTAAAGAATGCTGGGTGAAATATTTATAAAAGAAACTGATATCTTTATCATATATAGAAACGAATTATTTATTTCGTCACAAAATTTAACATGTGCTTTATCCATGTTTCCGTCTGCCAAATTGACGGCATCTAATATCAGGTTGTATAATTTTAACTCTCAGAGAATGTTATTTTATTTTTAAACGAGTGGCCTTAAATACAAATTTATTATTAATCTTCTGCGACGCCAAACCTGTGGAAACCTGCGACCGTAATAACCCGGAATTCACGCGAAAAATTCCAAGTGATTACGCTCACACGGTAAAGAGGGATTTTTTCTGAACAAACACGCATACGGGATCGATCCCTTAAATGGCCTAACACAAACACACACTCTCATACCTAATCCTCGGATTAACGTGTGCGTCTAAAGGTTTCAGCAAAAGTTGAAGCGCAAAAGAATTGGAAAATTTCCTTCCAATTTCGATGTTTCATACGGAAACATATTTTTCTTATTTCAAAGAAATCACGTTTTTGTGACCCTTTAAAATTAAATAGTCATCAATGGTGACTATATATTATGTGTACACAACAAGACAATACAAGACAGACAAAACAAGACAAAGGTAGCACTACTGAAATATTTAGTAATTTACATTAAACTTTCTTTTGTTTGCGTCTATTCATGTGAGACTAATGTTGCCAGAAAACCTCACAACATATGCCTCTTCCGAAAAGATACAAATAAATATAACACTTATTTGATTATACTGCATTTCCGCATTTTTTGCTCAACTATATAAATTCAAACTTTCTACATGAAGAATATCATTATGTGCAATTCTTTGCAACAATCATTTCTATATACAAATTAACGAAAGTGAACACAAACTTTCAGGCAATGTTGCCCAAATTACAAATTGCTCTCATTCAACAATTTTATCAAAATAACACATTTTGTGTCATAAGAATTGTAATACTCATATCATGACATATCTCAGCCTACGGACTATAAATTTTATTCACTGCTTCCTCTGTGTTCTCTATACTTGTACACTTTTCTCAATACTACTTATTTATTTGCTGTTTCAGACTCTGTTCCTGCAATGATTCTTGCCCGCTGGCTTTACATCTTGCCAGTAATTTTGACTGGGTTAGCTTTCAGAGATTCTAAAGCGGCCGCGTTTAGGTTAGTCTCTGGTTCCCAAGTATTTCTTGAATTTGGGAAGCCCTGCCATTTTATCAAATACTCAAGACGTTTATTTTTAAAACGTCCCCTGAGAATACGCTCTATCACATATTCTGGAGTTTCATCTTGAATAGGAGGCAAACCTGGAATAATTGGAATCTGATTCTTGTCAGACTCGTGGGTAGCCAAAAGTTGTTCAAATATATCATCAGGACAATCGTCTAGAACTAATCCTGGAATTGGATCTCTATTTTCAGGATCCACAGGGGGAGTATCATTGCTTGGACGGACAAATCTATTATATGCAAATTTCATACGGTTAACATGTACAGTAGATGTTACCAATTTGTTGTTTTCAAGATTTCGCACCTTGAAATTTACAGGACCAGTCTGTTCGACTAGTAGAAAGGGTCCCGCCCAGAACTTTGAGAGTTTACGTGACAATCCTTGTTGCAATGCAGGTATATAAATCCAAACTGAATCACCAACTTGATATGGAACATCTTGCGCACGATCATCAAAACGCTCTTTCATTTTGGCTTGATTACGTTCAGCATGACGTTTTGAAATGTCCCTAAATACTTCGAGTTGTGATACTAGATTGTGAATGTGCTCACGAAGTGTCGTATCTGGATATTTGCATTGTGCTAGGAGTGTAACGTCTATCGGAAGTCTTGCCTCTCTACCATACAACAAGAAGAATGGACTAAATCCGACTGAATTTTCAGCGGGAGTTGTTCTATAGGCAAATTGTATAGCTGTTATGTACTTATCCCAATCGCTTTGGTATTCATTGACATAATGTGAAATGGTATCCAGAATTACTGCATTAAAACGTTCCTGAATTGCATTGCATTGAGGATGATATGAACTTGTATTCAGTTTGTGAGTGCGCATAATACGACAAACTTCCAATACAATCTTGGAGAGGAAATTTTGACCTCTGTCGCTCAACAAGGTTTGAGGACAACCATGTTCACAAATTACATAATCAAAGAATGCGCGAGCAATGGTTGACGCATCAGTAACTTTCAATGGTACTAAAATTGGCCATCTAGTACAATGATCTGAAAAACAGAGTACATAGCGATTACCTGAAGTGGTAATAGGTAAAGGACCTAAAATGTCAACACTTACTCGTTCGAAAGCGCCTGGCACTTTCATAGTTACCATTGGGGCTAGTACTTTATGTCTATGAGTTTTTCGTTGAGAGCAAGAAATACATGAACGGACCCAGTTGTCTACGTCACGATACATGCATTTCCAAAAGTAACGTTGACGGATTCTATTGTAGGTTCGCTGAAATCCAAAATGTGCGGCTAACACGTGATCATGACAGTTATTTAGAACTGTATCAATTAATTGCACGGGTATATACAAACGATGGACATTTCTTTCAGGCATGTGCCCTTTAGCAGGAGTATGCCAAATGTGATACAATAACCCTTCGTGTGCATAGTACTGATCAGCCTGTAAAACTACATTCCTAGCCTTAACAGCATTATCTGGCAATTCATCGTTTTCCAGATATTGCAACATTGATCCCGCAAATATATCCGTCAACAAAACTTGTTTGAATTTGTCTAAGTTGAGCTCATTTGGAAAGTTTGGAATATTTGGCTTGACTGAATCTTTGTCATTCTCAACACGTTTCCCTTTTTGAAATCGAAGATTTCTAACCACGTTTACTGTAGGACGAGAGTTCACATCATTACTAGGATTTTGTATGATGTCGCTCATCATCTCGTCTAATCCCGACTTTACCCAGGCTACCTTATTAACTTCTACAGCATCAGTGACTTTTGAATGAGAATGATTGCAATCAGTACAAATATCCATTCTGTCATAATCTATTCTACTTAATGCATCAGCGTTGCCATTATGGCGTCCACGAATGTGAATTACATCAAACTTATATGACTGCAGTTTAAGTGCCCATCGCGCTAATCGACTTCCGGTATTTTTGTTTATACCAAAGAGCCATTTCAAAGCGCAATGATCAGTTACAACAGTGAATTTGATACTATGTTGCAAATATGGAGCATATTTCTTGATTCCCTCGACAACTGCCAAAGCTTCAATTTCTGTAACAGTGTAATTTCTTTCCGCATCATGTAATGCTCTTCCACCATAGGATATCACACGTTCCTTGCCATCCTGCTTTTGGGCCAAAATTAAACCTAAACCAGTACGACTAGCATCGGTTTGCAATATGAATTCTGTGCCATCGAAATTTGGATATGCTAGAATTGGTGGCTCTAACAATTTTCGTTTGAGCGTTTTGAATGCTTCTTGACAACTTTGATCCCAAACAAAAGATACATCTTTTCTAGTTAAATTGGTTAGTGGTTCAGCAATTTTGCAAAAGTCCTTTATGAACTTTCGATAATATCCCACAAATCCAAGAAAAGATTTGACTTCGGTTACTTTGGCAAGAGTTGGATAATCTTGGACAATTTTCAATTTTGCTGGATCTGTTGCTACACCATCTTTGTTCACTACGTGACCTAAATATTTGACCTCAGTTTGACCAAAAGTACATTTCTTAGGTTGTAATTTTAGACCAGCTGCGCGCAACCTATCGAAAACTTGCCTTAAATGGTCCATGTGTTCGGAGAAAGAACTACTGAATATAATTATGTCGTCTAAGTAACAGAGAACGAATTTCCAATTCAAACCTCTCAAAACTTCTTGCATAGCTCGTTGGAAAGTGGCTGGGGCGTTATGTAAACCAAATGGCATTCTTTGGAATTCATATAGACCATCTTGAGTGATGAATGCAGTTTTAGATTTGGAACTTTCTTCCAAACCTATTTGCCAATATCCAGCCGCAAGATCAAGAGTTGTAATGAAATTTGGTTTAGCTGCACCTAAACTATCTAAAGCATCGTTTATGTTAGGTAACGGAAAGTTATCGCGTGCACAAATCTTATTCAAGGCTCTAAAATCAATTGCAAATCTATAAGTATTTGGGTCACCAGCTTTAGGTGTCATGCATACTGGAAAGGACCAAGGACTTGCTGACTCCTTTATAATGTCTTGTTCTAACATTTCGTGGACTTGTCTACGTACTTCGGCTTGAATGTGAGGAGCTTGCCTATACGATCTAGATCTAATAGGAGGGTGATCACCAGTGTTAATAGCATGTTTAACACGGGAGTAATTACCAGTAGGACCCCCTTTTACTTGAAATATATCAATATATTCAGTGAGTAAACCATTGATTTCAGATGCTTCAGTATCTGACATGTGATCAGTATTTAAATTCACTTTTGAAAGGACTTCCTTTACTGAATCTTGTTTACTGTATACATCGCTAGCTACCGCGGATGCTTGCCTTATATTAACATTGTTAACATAGTTTTTCTCAAGATCGGGGAAGGAGTGAATCCTATGCGGGTCAACGAGAGAAAAAATGCCCAATTTAGTACGAGGGTACAAAGTTATTGGTTCATCAGTAGTATTCATAACTAATAAATGAATACAGTTATTCTGTACACTAGAAGCAGTATTCGCGATCAATACACCTAATGCAGAGACACGCCTGCCTCCATGAGAGAGACCAATTGTATTGAATGGCAATTTATTTGACAGTCTTGCGCACACAACAGACTGAGTGTGAGCAGGAATTTCCTGTTTCTCAATGACAAGTATTTTACTCTCCTTAGCAAGTCTTAGTGTACGAGATTCACAATCTATTCTTGCGCAGTGCCTGTTTAAAAACTGAGACCCAAGTATGATACGTGTACTTAAGTTACGAGCAATATTCATAGGTACAGGAAATTGTGTGCCATTGACAGATATGGACAAAACTATGAATCCAGTAATTTCCAAACTACTACCATTTGCTGCGCGTGCTTCAGCTACACGTGATTTTTCTATAGAAAAACGCAAATTGGAAAGATTAGCATGAAACCAATCGTGATCAATAATGTTGACAGAAGCACCTGTATCAATCAAACATTGAACAGGGTTACCATTAACAAATGCTGCTATGGTATTCAACTTAGACAAATTAATCTCAATATGCGCTTGTGAAAAACTAGAATTCAATTTTTGTCCAACTGTCTGTCTGTTCAAATCAAGAGGTACACGGTTTGCATTGCCATTTCGGTATACACCTCTTACATGTTCAAATCTTTGAAACCTTAACCCATCTACATGTCGTGGAACATGTTTCTTTTTTTGTCTAGCAGATGGGTTTATTAGTTTAAAGGATTCCTATTTACGTCAAATTTGGCATAGCATTTTCTCCACCCATGTCCCACACGACCACACCTATTGCATACTAATTTTCTGTACGATCTATAGGGGGCCTGTGACTGCCTTGGTTGATTCCAAGTTTGACTAGGTTGATGCCTAGGTTGAGAGGAACTACTTATACTATCTGAATTGTAAGTACGATCTAACGGGGAAGAAAAAGAGACATGTTTGTCGTGTTCTAATTTCTCCATTCTGGTGGCTATATTAGACACGACTCCCGTCAGTGTGTCCAGAACAGAATTAATGCTATTTACCTGGGGCTCAGTATTTTGTGACTGTGCGGGTGCGAATAGCGAGTCATTTGCCGTTTGCTGTACTGAAATTCCCAATCTCGCGGCGTCTAGTGCTTGTTTAAATGATTCAGGTTCTTTTGAAAACACAAACGCTCTGACAGAAGGCAAAAGACCACGAACAAAAATAGATAATTTTTCTGCTTCAGATTTACCAACCTGCTTGCACCATCTTATTATTTCACAAGCATAGTCGTCAAGTGTTTCTGATGTCAATTGCTTACGCGACAACAGCTTAGATTCGACGCTCCATTTCCAAGATGAACCTTCGAAATTACTTTTAAGTAAATCTTTAATCTTGGTTATGGTATCCTTATCTGCATCAGGAATTGAATCCAAATAGACGCGAGCATTTCCATAAACTTTTGTTTGTAAGGCAAGTATAGATTTTGGCGCGGTATAATCTCT
The DNA here is from genome assembly GCA_035610835.1 of Ophiura sarsii. Taxonomy (NCBI): domain Eukaryota; kingdom Metazoa; phylum Echinodermata; class Ophiuroidea; order Amphilepidida; family Ophiuridae; genus Ophiura; species Ophiura sarsii. The sequence continues at coordinate 23,358,695 of CM069451.1, read as the reverse complement.
CAGCTCAGCATACGTCTCAAATCTACTAATGAAGTTATCTACGTCATCATCTGGATTACCAGAATATTTAATATCGCAATTATGCATATCATATTTAGCCATATTTGCTACGTCAAGTTCAACCTCCTCTATACTATTAAGTGATATAACAGACTTACTATCACTATCACTATCGCTCATTGCCTTTTTAACAATCTATGTCAAAATCACCAGCTAATTCCAAAGAGAATTCGGAATTTAATCAACAAAAATTTTTTAGTCAATCTCAAGTTCAAGATCAAAATTCAAGTTCAAATTCAATCAAAATTTGAAAAATCTGAACATGAACCAAGTTGATTAATTATTAAACTTGATTAAGATTATCAATTAAAATGTATTGATTATGATTGATGATTAAATTTAATTAATAGACTAACAATGAACTTAATTGATGAAGTTAAAATTCACCAATGAGAAAAAAATTAAAAGCTCAATGAAATTCAAGTCAACAATTTAAAGTTGACATCAAATTAAATGAATAAAGTCCCAAGTTACAGCTGAATATATAAAATATTTATTCAATTGCAGTGCAGTGTATCAATATTATGTATCTTGATTTAGAAATCAGTCCATTCAAAAATAAACAAGATTTATTTCATCCGAAGAAATTGTCTGTCTGAAACGCACCTGTCCAGTAGAAGAGCTTTTAAAATCTACACAATAGAATTTCACCGCGCTCGAGAATTTCAATCTCGGATTAAAATCTTTTATCAATGAATATCAGACCGTGGTCATGCACTTTTGAACCAGATTATCAGAGACTTGTAAATCGGAACAATTATATAAAAGACTTTATCGACTTGCCACGTTGAACATGTAGAATGCGCCCATTATTGCCAGCGTAAATAAGACCTAAATATTGATAGGCCATACTACATGTATTTCGTGTATACTATTTTAAACACAATTTTAATAGACCTTTCTGGGTCTATAAAACAAATTTCAATAGACATATAATTAAATTTCAGCAGTGCATACCAACAAAATGCTACCTGAATTCAAACCGTCTCACCACGCTGAGTTATAGTCGTCGACACTGGATGCGATGAACAACAAAATACATATACAACTTTGTAGCTACAGTCCTAATTATTCAAAATGAAGGGGGCTGGTAAATTGACCGGAATAATAAAACATTGATATAGCATTATCAAAAAAAGACGGAATTCTCCACCAGATATTGTGACGTGATTTTAGGGAAAATACTCGCATGGCGGAGAGGGGATCAAAACACACAGAATAAATATAACGGATATAGCTTCCAAGTTATTTATATATACATTTTATTAATTCATCATAAATAGTTCACTTACTCATATTATAAACGAACACAGCACCCAGCATCTAGACTATCCTAAAGAAATGACATGACACGCATCAATCGTGAGCTTCTGTAATTCAGAGCTCACTAGTCCTGTTGTGTGAATTGAAAACTATATGGCCTAAACTTATCATGAGGTGTTGTCAGCGTGCCACGACGACTTGAATTGGTCAGAGATATTGGCGCGTAGACTGAATGGGATTCAGAATACGGAAGTACGGTGTTGCCATTTCAAGTCAATCATGGCCTGAATTCTAGTTATGAAAATATATAGAATTAATAATATCAATATAATAATATCAATATAAATTTAGCGTCACAAAAAAAATGCTTAACACTTTCCATGCGGCAGGTGGCTGCAGACGACATTCCAAAATTTCACAAATTATTGAATTACATCATCATATTTGGAAGCACTATGATAAGTACAAGCATGACGAGTATTGGTTCAGTAATTCTTGAGATAGACTTAAAATTGTGAAAAGTGTCTGAAACATCTGTTTTGTATAATGGTAAAACTAATAGCCGCGTGGAAAGTGTTAAGGGAAGAAATGGTTGCTGATCAGGTTGGAAAAGTGTTTATTAGTTTTTATATTGTAACATGTTTGTCAAGTAACCAAAGGCTAGATAACAAAATAAATTGAAGGAACCGACAAATAATCCTGCATCGACTAGCTGCAATGTTGTGTACCTCGATCCGCAGACGTGGTTTATAAGTATAGCATTTCATTGTTTTCAGGCATCATTTCTTCTAAAAGGTTTTAGAAACCCGGTGTCTATTGATTTGGTTTTTATTTAAGTTTAAATAAGTATATAGCGCTTTTTGAAGAAGTAAAAGCCTATCGTGAAATGAAAAAATCTTTAATCCACTTTTAACTGCCGTCAGGACATAAACAAAGAATAGAAAATGTTACTATTTTTATAAAAAAAGAGGGACAATATTTTGTTGACCTTTAATGCAGTCGAACGATGTTGATGATATTGATACTGATATGGAAAGCATTCGTAAAATAAATGAATCATTTTATATCTAATGATCAACAACACTATTGTCAAATCTAATTTAATACGTTTAATATCATCGCAGAACGAGTACTGTTTCGTATTAATTAAATTGTATTTACGATAACTTCTGAAAGTGTATTTTCATAAAAATATTGAATATCTAGTAAACAATGAGGTTCTTGTAAATGGAAGACGATGATTTCCACTCGATAGAATGACGTTGGTTCCCAATTTTAAATACGATTTATTCCGTCAAATGGAATAATTCGTATTTAAATTAGGAATCAGCAATTATAACGTCATTCTATCGAGTGGAAATCATCGTCTTCCCTTGTAAATCGAAAGAATGTCAACGAACTTGGTAATGGTATGACTGTCAAATCAAATTCCCGTAATGCTTGTCAGATTTATGGAGACCTATTCTAAAGACCTACTCTAGAAGTATTCGATGTTGACAGGCATTTATATTACATCTTGTAGTCTGCCATTTCTCGAGTAGATATGTTTGCAATTAAAACTACAAATATTGATTGACAACTGTACTTGAGCTTGTGTAATATCCTGACTAAAATAAATAGTGTAAAAAAGGGGAACCATAGGGTGAATCAAAATATATCTCCTGGTTCAAATGAGTCAAATCAAGGTTTTAGACAATCCTAGGAGCATCCGTACTTCTTCATAGGAGATGCTCGTTTAATGCAATGTTCAGTGCACTTAAAAATTAAGAACTAAGTAGGCAATCATACACTCCCATACATCTCTGAATATATTTCAAATTTAAATTAAGTTTAAACCTGAAGATTTATACAGAAATAACTCGATGTAACGGAATACTTCAGATGAAGGACCAATGAGAAAACATTATTGCAACAGCAAACACTCTAGTACAACCCCTAAACGTGTCATATTAACGTCCTACAACGACCTTCTTGGGCCCCATTATGGATTTAAGTTGTCTAAAAGATTCGATCATCGATGCCATCTGCCCCTCTTGTTTCAGTATTAACTGCAATATTTACCAATCAGTATATCATTGGAAAACAGAATGTCACTACGTCAAATTTAATACCCTTATTTTATTGACTGATCTGTCACGACTCACAGCGTCTTTATTGAAAGGCACTAAGGCAGCAATATGATCAAGTACGAGGGGTATCAAAAAGTTACAAACAAGAATGGTGACAATTAACGTATGGGTAACATGCAGTGTGCACAGATTGACCTCGAATGATCCCTACATGACCTTTGACCCTTTCTGTCAACACTTTAAACTATTTATTGCTGTTTTAGGAATAACACAATCTGAGGCAATTTGAGAATCAAATCAATGGCGGTCAATCTGAGGATCTCTACAATGACGGTCTGTGGACAGGTAATAGATAGTAGGAAAAATGTGTAACTTTGCACAGGGACTTTGTAAAGATGTCTGAAGGATCACGTAAGAAAATGAAGTTGCTGGCTCCTTCATTTCTGGGTGATTTCTAAAACTTTTTGATACTCCCTCGTACATGACGAAAGCAGGTCTAAAACTGTGGTGTACCCAAAACAACCAATACAAGTTAAAATGTATCTTAATCCTTTGAAACTGTATAGACTCAACCAAGTACCTCAACGTTTATTTATATTACACACATAATAACCCAAAAAAAGAGATCAGAAGAAGACTAGGTGTTGTCAGACACTTTTAATATATCTTCGAAATCTATTGAAGGACAGATTTTTCTGAACAAAGATTAAAGTTTAAAAATCACTGCAAAAACTAGTACGTAAGGATCGTGCGTATAAGGGACATGTACGTAAGGCTTATACGATAGTCGCCAAAGTAATATTGTGCATCACCATGCAACCTTAACAATTGAACTGACACCAATGCAAATATTTATATATTATTATGCAAATACTTGCATTGTTTACGTCAATATTTATTGGTGCTCGTTCAATATTACGTTATTGATGTTGATGACTATCGTATAAGTTTGATATACAAGTCACTTATACGTAAAGCCAAACGTACTAGTTTTGCGTTGCGCCCTGGTGCATGCACTCATCTTTTCGATTCCTAATTGTGAGTTTTTCGCATGGAACCTCAAAAGCCAGATGCGTAAATGATATATGTATTTGAACTGTGGTTCTACAGTGGAGTTTTATGAAACTTGGGAGCCCATCACTCAGTTCTTGATCAAATAACACCAAGTATATATAAGATTTACGACAAGTATAGAAACTGAAGCTGCAGTTCTTTGGCCATGTTGTAACAAGAAAACAAGTGTAGACAGAAAATTCAACAACCTTAACTTTAAACTGCACGCCTTGATAACTTTTCTTATTTTAAATTTACAGGAAATTTGACAATTTTGTATGTTTACTCAAATCTTATGGCAATCCGAAATCATATACATTTCAAACCAGATTTTGAACAGTGTTTGTCCTTATCAAATCATAATTGCTTCAGGAGGGCAGGTTATGTGTGCAAAAATAGCCACAGGACTTGCAACAGACTCGACAGTAGATACAATGATTAAGTTACACACCCCTTTATGCCGTAAGTCGCCGTCAGTCATATACAATTATATTTGAAATGAGAGCCACGAGCTTTAAGGAAAAGTGTTTGATATAATCACGACGTGTGTAATGTTGCCACCGCGAGTGTTGTCTAGACCGTAGACCGGTCCGGCGAATATCCCAACGAAAAATAAGCAAGGCGTTCACCGGCGGAAACTTTAAACCCGGGATTGTGATTGGTCAAACAGATCCTCAGGTTTTATAATAATGGTGAAACAGACGGCTGTGAAAACTTGCCAAATCATCTTAAAGGTTGTTTACATAAAAATGCCGATTATGCTATGAAAGGGAACGCCATCTGAGTGACATTATATATAGCAGCATGTGTTTCTCATTTGAATGCCAACGGTTGATACTATTTTTTTTTATAACACAGTTAATGAAGTTCATCGGAATTGATGTAGAAATTTATTAGATCATATCAACTAGGTGAAGAACAGCCTTCCGGTGTAGTAGTTTTTTTCGAATAACATTTTGATCATTATCATCCAACACGCTGCACTTCCAGTTCATTAAACTCGAGGATAGCCATTACCGAGTATAGCCATTGACAAGTTATTATATAAAACCTCACTCAAAGTGCATATGCCTATGTTTTGTGTGGGGCCATCGCATCGATTCAATCTACATGTTGCACGACATCAATACAACTTGTAAATGCATTTGTAGGCTTCCGGTGATATCGCATCTTACATGTATTTTGGTTGTCGCAATTGGCCGGGCGTTTAGCAAATAAAAGGTGCAGGTGCTTTATTTTGTATCATTGATATTTGTATCGATACCATTGGATCGGGTAATGGATAGTGTTGATGGCACTATTTTATTTATAAAGTTTTCACAATTGTCAGGCTTTGGGTGTTGAATAAATCAAACGTCAAACAGAACATCCAGGATTTGACCCCGGAACATTTTGACATTTACAAATAAAAGGTAGATGTTCTGATTGCTGGCCCGATTTTCAACTTGATGTATTCTATTTTACATCAAAGGTCATCCTTAAAATGCGCGCACTTCACATGAGGTTGAGCTCGCGTAAAGTACGCCTGCTCAACCTCACCCCAAAACGGTCCCCTGGATCTCTGTTGTGCGCACTACGTCATCTCGACCTCAAGGCTCTGATTGGTTGTTGCTCAAACGTGAGAACTGGAAAACTCATGAGCTTTTCCACGCACCATCGCGCCCCACTGCGTCGGTGGTTATGGCGCAGCGGGAGCACTGCGTTGGTGGATACGGCGCAGCGTGACGATCGTTAAAAAGGCTTCAGTTTAAATTTGACCAATCAGGTGCTTTGGTGTTGTTGGTTGGCAGTATTTTGTGAGTTCAAGCATGCGTGCGCAGCCTGATCGAAGTGCGCCCACGTATGTCGAACTGTGGCCAGGAGATTATGTGCCGTAGGTCCATTGTCACATTTCAAACTTAGAGTTGCATAACTCCAATGGTTATTATAGAAGCACAAGGTCACAAGAAATTTGCCCATTGAGTAGTACACAAAGTAGCATGTGGTTATTATAGAAGCTCAAGGTCAAGTGCATGACATGATATCATCTCTGGCGTCTGATCAATTGATGTGATACCCGGGTGTTGTGTAAACCTGTGTCATCGCTGCCATATTATCATCACCTTTCTGTAATGGCAGAAATAGACTAATGGATTGCTAGCGATTGCGATAATCGATCCTACCCAAATGTATTCAGTGATAACTAATAACATCCCTTTAAGTGGTGTCTTTGTGCATGGATACTGTTTAAAGTGATTTATATTGATGCCACAAGTACGCTAAAAATACATTCAAATTTGTAGATTGCGTTTGGTGACTTTGCTTCTCGAAGAAATGTCTAAACTTAGTTGTGTCAATAATGTAGTTTTCCACTCATGTATGTGTTTGATCGTAACAATACAGTTTTTCTTCCTCTCGAGTGATTGCACTATCAGTTACCATATTTGTTGAATGAATATATCTGATCGATTTGTCACATCTTCTGGCTTGTATGGACATGTAGGTTGTTTAAACTGTGTATCCGACCGAGTGATGGCATCGCTTGGCGTGTTAATATCATGCAGGGTGAACCTATAACAGCCCTTATGTGGTTGTTAAATCCTACAGATTGCCATACTGGTATTATAACCGTATTCTAATGGATCACAATCACTTAACTGTCGCATAACCTATTAAAAGCCTCTGTACTCGCTTAGATTTGTCAGAGCTTGGTAGGCGATCCAGGCATTTTACACACAAGTAGAAAGATAATACGACACAGAGCTTAAATTGTCGATTTGCGTTGTGCACTAAGAAGGTAACACCAGTGAGCCTTAGCCATGTCAGAACCCTCCAACCCATACCCGGGAAGGGGCGTCAGCCGAACGTGACACGATTCGTGCATCGAATCCACGTATTGTTCTTAACCATGTTAACACAAATTATAATAGTTATATCTTTAGACGAAGAACAGTGCTAAACAAAATAACTAGTTAGGTAGTAAGCTAAATTTGAAATTACAACATCGCGTAATGGTAGACTGGGGTAGGCTTGTAAGTCTGGTTATGATTTTTATTGTGTAAGAATTTTACAGGAGCATAATATTTGATTGCCAAAGCCTGGGTTTACCTACAATTAAAGAAAAAGATGCAAACCCGACAAAGACATTGTACACTGATCGACTGATCTTCCAGATTGAACCCCTTTTGAAGATAACATACATTCATAACTGGTGTACTGATTGACAAGTTTTTAAATTTATGTTATCTTCCAAAGGAGTTAAAACTACTTTGGAAGATAACATAAATTCTTTCCCGGGCTCCAGTATTAAAGAACCTACTCAAGTGTTCAAGAAAAGTGTATCATCATTTTATATTTACAATCATTAAAGCCCTCAGATCATGACACCTTTGAGTTTTGAATAATGTTAAGGTTTGTACTAAGCTAACACGAAAATATCTTCATAAATCTGACGAGCATTACGTGAATTCTATTTGACAGTCGTACCATTACCAAGTTCGTTGACATTATACCGATTTAACAAGAACTTCATTGTTTACTATACATATTCAATATTTTAGTGAAAATACACTTTCAGAAGGTATCATAAATACCATTTATTTGAATTAATACGAAGATCGTTCTGCGATGATATTAAACTTATTAAATTAGATTTGACAATATTGATGATGATCATTATAGATATGAAATAAGAAATAGTAAAGATACATTTATTTAACGAATGCTTTCCATATTTGTATCAATATCATCAACATCGATCGACTGCATTAAAGGTCAACCAAATATGTTTCCTATTTTATCAACAAATTGAACTGCCGTTAGGACATAAAAAAAAGAAAATGTAGTTACTTATATAACCCAAATCAATAGACACTAGGTTTCAAAAACCTTTTAGAAGCAATGATGCCTAGGAAATAACAAAATGCTATACTTATAAACCACGTCTGCGGATCGAGATACACAACATTGCAGCTACATGTAGTCGATGCAGCATTATTTGTCGGTTCCTTCAATTTATTTTGTTATCTAGCCTTTGGTTACTTGACAAACATGTTACAATATAAAAACTAGTAAACACTTTTCCAACCTGATCTGCAACTATTTCTTCCCTTAACACTTTCCACGCGGCTATTAGTTTTACCATTATACGAAACAGATGTTTCAGACACTTTTCATAATTTTAAGTCTATCTCAAGAATTACTGAACCAATACTAGGCATGCTTGTACTTATCATAGTGTTTCCAAATATGCTGATGTAATTCAATAATTTGTGACATTTTGGAATGTCGTCTGCAGCCACCTGCTGCGTGGAAAGTGTTAAGCATTTCACAGACATGATTTGATACATTTCATCTTTTCTTACATTTGTTTCAATCATCATCTTATCCATATAAGATTAGAGTCCGAGTTGGTCTAATCTGTTACTTTTCTTACATAAATTACATTTACACAAAGCATGGCTTATACCACTATCGATTCCCTAAGGGTCATTGGCTTATTTTATGAATATTTGTAGTTGCTTATAGTTACTATTAAGGAAATTGACAATCAAAATTAGTGCGCATTCTTTTATGATTCAAAATAGAAAAAAACATATCCTCGATTCACCCGTAAAAGTTATTACACGGCACGTGCATAAGTAAAAAATGTATATAAAAGGATGATGGTATAAATAAAGTGTTTTCGACACTAAAGAAAACAATATACTTCAGTGATGGTGAATAACCGTTAGCGCGGAATCCTATGAGTACCTTTCAGCAAACTAGCTATCTATCAGAACATTACATCATGCAAACAGACAGCATCAGAATTCATTACCCACGCTTTGTGAAAATCAACATAGTGACATGACATTAATAAAACTGATACGTGTGTATCCTCGCGGTGATATCACAATCCATGTCTACTGTGTCAATATAGAAGTGTGTTGCCCCTTGGCAAATAAACGGCGCAGGTGCTTGATTTGTATCCCTGCCATTCGTATCAATAGAATAATGTTATCCGAACGGCTAAATTAATAAAATGGATTGTGATTAGGTTATCTAACTAAATCAGGTCCCGAAGGCGTTGGCGGAAGTCAACCGAAGTCAACATGAGTCTTGACGGATTGTGATCAATACCGTGGTTAAAAAAGGCTGTTGACCAGAAAGAGGTATCATTTTTTTCTAAATCGTGATCAAAATAGAAATATGATACAGCCCTTTATTTTATCAAATTCACAATCATAGCTTACCTATACGCCTGCCTTCGGGTATGTTTACATTAAAATAGATAAGGTTTATAGAAATCGATACTGATTTATTTTTAAAGATAGCATCGTATTGGACAAGAAAAGGCAAATGCCAAAACAGTCAATATTTACAGTTACGTTAAGTCTCGGTCTTACCAATTTCACTCGGATTCTTGGTATCAAATAACATGAAAGAAGTGTTTGTAGATCGACAAAGTATAAAGTCATAGCTTACCATTATGGCAGCAACCATGTGTGTTTTCATTGAAAGAACTATTTTCATAAGCACGTCCTAAAAACCTGTAAATGTTGTTAACAAAATGGGTTTGCCTATCGTTCGGCATAACTTCAGCGATGTTAATAAACCGAGTGCGAAGTTGCAAATTGATGGCTAGAGTTGGGTAATCTATATTACATAATTACGTCATGCAAAAAAAAGAGTTCAGGATTCATTACCCATGCTTTGTAAAAATGTACTTGTTATCTAATCAATCAACTTATTTCCATGACAATAATATAACTGATACGTATATCCTCGCGGTGATATCACAATCCCTGTCTACACTGGTCAATATAGAAGTGTGTTACACCTTGGCAAATGAACGGCGAAAATGTTTGATTTGTATCCCCTCTGTTCGTATCTAAGAATGATGTTATCCGAACGGGTAAATTAAGTGAAATGGATTGTGATTACGCTATCTTACTAAATCAGGACATGAAGATTTTGACCGAAGTCGTCTCGATCTTTGTGAGGGATTATAATCGATTCCCTAATAAAAGCGCTGGTTGATCGGTATCAGTTGTTAACCTCTTGATTAAAATTGAGATATGATATGATATGATATGATATGATATGATATGATATGATATGATATGATATGATATGATATGATATGATATGATATGATATGATATGATATGATATGATATGATATGATATGATATGATATGATATGATATGATATGATACAAGTTTGATTGTCAATTTCCTTAATAGTTACTATGAGCAACAACTACAAACATTGATAAAATAAGACAATGACCCTCAAGGGAATGGATAGTGGCATAAGCCATCGCCTGTGTAAATCGATTTATGTAAGAAAAGTAACAGATTAGACCACCTCTGACTCTGAAATTATGTGGATAAGATGATAATTGAAACAAATGTAAGAAAAGATTAAATGTATCAAATCATGTCTGTAAAAATGCTTAACACTTTCCACGCGGCAGGTGGCTGCAAACGACATTCCAAAATTTCACAAAATGTTGAATTATATCAGCATATTTGGAAACACTATGAGAAATGCATTGAAATAAATACAACATGCCTAGTATTGGATCAGTAATTCTAGATATAGACTTTAAAAATGGTAAAAAGTTTTTGACAAATCTTTTGCAGAATGGTAAAACTAATAGCTGCGTGGAAAGTGTTAAGGGAAGAAAAGGTTGCTGATCAGGTTGGAAAAGTGTTAATTAGTTTTATTGTAACATGTTTGTCAAGTAACCAAAGTCTAGTTAACAAAATAAATTGAAGGGACAGACAAATAGTCCTGCATCGACTAGCTGCAATGTTGTGTATCTCGATCCGCAGACGCAGTTTATAAGTATAGCATTGTTTTTAGGCATCATTTGTTTAAAAGGTTTTGGAAATCCGGTGTCTATTGATTTGGTTTTTATTTAAGTTTAAATAAGTATATAGCGCTCATTGAAGAAAATAAACCTGTCGTGAAATTAAAAAAATCTTTAATCCACTTTAAACTGCCGTCAGGACATAAACAAAGAATAGAAAATGTTACTATTTTTATAAAAAAGAGGGACAATATTTTGTTGACATTCAATGCAGTGGAACGATGTTGATGATATTGATATGTAAAGCATTCGTAAAATAAATGTATCATTTTATATATAATGATCATCAACACTATTGTCAAATCTAATGAAATAAGTTTAATATCATCGCAGAACGAGCTTCGTATTAATTAAATGGTAATTACGATAGCTTCTGAAAGTGTATTTTATAAAAATATTGAACATATAGTAAAAAAAACAATGAGGTTCGTGTAAATCGGAAGAATGTCAACGAACTTGTTAATGGTGTGACTGTCAAATAAAATCCACGTAATGCTCGTCAAACTTATGAAGACCTATTCTAAAGACCTACTCTAGAAGTATTCAATGTTGACAGGCATTTATATTACGTCTTGTAGCCTGCCATTCCATGAGTAGATGTTTGCAATTAAAATGACAAATATTGAGTGACAACTGTACTTGAGCCTGTAATATCCTGACAAATAAATAGTGTAAAAAGGGGAAACTGTAGGGTGAATCAAAATATATCTCCTAGTTAAAACGAGTAAAATCAAGGTTTTAGGAAAATCCTGGAGCATCCATACTTCTTCATAGGAGATGCGTTTTTAATGCAATGTTCAGTGCACTTAAACATTAAGAGAACTAAGTAGGCAATCATACACTCCCATACATCTCTAAATATATTTCAAATTTAAAACAAGTTTACACCTGAAGTTTTATACAGAAATACTTCAGATGAAGGACCAATGAGAAACCATTATTGCAACAGCAAACACACTAGTACAAACCCTAAACGTGTCATATTAACGTCCTACAACGATCTTCTTGGGCCCCATTATGGATTTAATTTGTATAAAAGATTCGATCATTAATGCCATCTGCCCCTCTTGTTTCAGTATTAACTGCAATATTTACCAATCAGTTAATCATCAGAAAACAGAATGTCACTACGTCAAACTTAATACCCTTATTTTATTGACTGATCTGTCACGACTCACAGCGTCTTTATTGAAAGCCAGCAATATGACCAAGTACATGAAGAAAACAAGGCTAAAACGGTGGTGTACCTAAAACAACCCATACAAGTTAAAATGTATCTTAATCCTGTAAAACTTAATAGACTCAACCAATTACCTCAACGTTTATTCATATTACACACATAGTGGCCCAAAAAAAGAGATCAGAAGAAGACTAGGTGTTGTCAGATCATTTTCATTTATTTTCGAAATCTATAGAAGAACAGATTTTTCTGCACAAAGATCAAAGTTAGAAATCACAGCAAAACTAGTACGTAAGGCTCGTACGTATAAGGGACTTGTACGTAAGACTTATACGATAGTCTCCAACGTAATACTGCGCATCACCATTCGTACATGCAAACTTAACAATTGAACTGAAACTAATGCAAATATTTATATATTTCTATGCAAATACTTGCATTGTTTACTTTAATTTTCGTTGGTGCTCGTACGCATGGATATGCACGTTATTGATGTTGATGAAAATCGTATAAGTTTTATATACAAGTCAGTTATACGTAAAGCCAAACGTACTAGTTTTGCGTTGCGCCCTGGTGCATGCACGCTTTTTTCGATTCTTAATTATGAGTTTTTCGTATGGAACCTCAAAGGCCAGATGCGTAAATGATATATGTATTTGAACTGTGGTTCTACAGTATAATTTTAAGCAACTTACGATTGCGTGAATAATTTGAGCTTTGTGCATAATTGGCAACACTAAACATTGTGAAGATGATAACATTGATAATTGTATGCTCAATGGTATTGGTTATCTTGAACTTGGTCAATAACCATGATAACTGACAATGTTCAGACTAACCAGCGGTTTGTTTTCAAAAAGATTGAACGTATCGTGCAAATTGAAGATAGCAAAACTTCAACATTTTATACCTATATCACATTTAAAATGTGATGAACCTTGACAACTTTCATGTGCAATATTATGATGAACTTTTTTTAATAGCTGGCATAAAAAGAAAAAATAGAACAAGAAAAACAAGTTAATGAATGTTATCTTTAATAGAATTATTTGATTGAGTTCTTGTCTGTGCTGTCTGAATCACTCAATAAGAGCAAATCTTAGATGGAAGTGTTTGTTGACCACGAAAAAGCCCTATTCTACGGGCCCGACCCACCCATTTTCGAAATCCCCCAAAAATTGTTTACATTTTGGTGTTGGTGACATTTTTGAAATTGTGTACAAATTGTGAAATATTTGAAAATTGCGTTAAAATTATCCAAATTAAAACAATAAACTCGTTTTGTGAACGCCACAAACTGCCCCGGACCCCGCTCATTTTTTTACGGAACCACCCGCTCTCAATTTGTTTGTTTACGGACCCCCCTCCCGCACTCAAGTTCTTTACGAACCACCCCCCACCCCCACCTCAAATTTCTGATTTGGCGGCACATTTCCCAACATTTACCTGAGAGGGTCCAGGTCCAGGTTTTTTTTTGTTGTGGCCTAGGCCTAATCGCTACTTTTTTCGTAATTACTGAACCGAATTTAACGTTTTCCTCAAATTATAGCTTTGACTTGTTCTATTACGACACTTATTAAGGAAGTTACGATCACCTAAACGTGAGTTATACTTTTACTTTGAGACACCCTGTAGTTAATTTCAAACAGTGGCGTAGCCAGGTTATTCATATTGGGGGTGGGGGGCGAGAAATGAAAATGAACCGATAAGATTGTTCTGAGCAAATAAATGCGCACGTAGCGCGCGAATTTTTTTGACTTTACACTTATTTTTGGCTCTAAACAAGCTTGTGCCAAAGAATATTGCATTTTGGTGACTGTTATGCGCATAGCGCGCGAAATTTTTTCATATGTGTACTTTTGACCATCATAATTCCATGATTCCTCTGGTCAAATGAATCGACAGTGCCAATCTCAACCAACACGACGTCAATATTGGGGGGGGGGGGGGGGGGGGGGGGGGGTCGCCACTGATTTCAAAGTATATCTTTGATGTTTTATGCCATATTGTTTGGCAATAATCGAAAAAATTATGAGATGAGATGGTTAAGTGATTGACGAATCCTATTAGAGGCTATCAGATATCTGACTTCACATGAAACGAAATTATTTTGAAATAATATCTGCTTGTATAATACCGAGTGGTCCACAAAGGCCTCTTTTTCAGACGCATATATTTCTTAACATTTTAGAAACATCATACTAAAACTGTAATATAGACGACGTATGGCGTTGAAATTGATGCTTTAATTACAAATTAGTTGCCTTTCAAAGAAATATGGCTAAAAACCAGTGTACATTCTTATAAAGTGGGTGTTGTTCTGGATGTCTACAGACAATTTGATAGGTTTTTGGCTGATTTTCAGTCGATACGCACTATATAATTATTATGAGACCGACAATTTAAAGTTTGATTAATTAATACCTTCAGTGAATATGGTCATCGCGTTATATAAGATGTTCAAACGCGCCATACATAACTCAGGGTTGCCGTGTGTGCTAAAGAACGCGACTATTCCAAGCAGAAAGTTGGTAACTAACTCGCTGGATTTGCCGATTTTATAAAGGGGGAAATTTGTTGTTGTTTGATTAAAGAAATCTAATAAAAAGCGTTATCTTTATGATAAAAGATAAAAATAACCAATAAGCTAAATAAGAATGAGAATAGAATATAGTTCGTAGCTGTTTTGCTATAAACGTTGGTCTCGTAATCTTTATGCTGTACCATATTTGTAGGTGCTCCTTACGGGCGCACGGCAAGTTGTTAGGGTGGGGTGGGGTGCGTGGTTCTTCAATATATTATTGAACACAAAAGCCGTGAATCGTGATAGCACGCAATAATATCGTGGTGTACGGGTATCATTTTTGATACGTTTTGCGTCGTGCACAAGAACTTTTTCTGCCTGGGGAAGCCAGTAGCTACGCCACTGCCACACATAAATTTGTACTGAAGCTTATAGAGGCATTACATGCTTTACTCTCACATGAGCGTGATGGTCTGTTGGTTACAACCATGTTCATTTACTCTCAAAATAATTATACTTGGCAACTCGATCAATGTCCTCTTTTTAGTTTTACCATCGACGCTCAATTAGGGTTCAGCATGTCTACACTAGCTGGGTACGTTACGAGCGGACTAATCTATCGAAATACCACGAACGGTGTACGAAAATCGAATATACCATGTCTCTGAACTTTGTTCTAGTATCAATATTATATTCGGGGAATCAATGATCAACCAGTTTTCTCCTCAGGGGATATGGATAATTTCATATTTTCCCCGAAGATTATAGAAAATCTAGGATTTGAAAGCCTACATAAGCACACAGCCCTGTTGGATACTCCCATGTTCATGATTTCAACATAATTGTAATTGACAACGCCACAACATCCTTTTAGTTGTTCCATCGACGCTTAATTAAAGTGCAGCGTGTCTACACTGGCTGTATACGTTTACAACGAGCCGGATGTCGAACAAAATACCACGAAGTAGGAAATTGTTCAGGTTATCGCAAATGAGTTACGGAAATCGATGATTCAGTTAAGGGATCAACAGTAGATTTTAGGAATCAATTATAAACCAGGAAGATATTAATTGTTGTGTGTAACAGGCAGTATGCTTTAGATCGAATGATATGAATGATACGACTCGGAAACCTCCCCTTCTCGACACACCCCTGGTTACAAATAACCTCAACCTGAAGCAAGCCATTGATGATATGACTAAATCCGTGATGAAAAAAACACCACCCACTATAAAAATGATACACTGGAATACGAAATAACAAAGTTCCCACCTACATGATAAGCGGTGCCTCATCGTACGTTTAAAGGGTGTGTTGAACCGGGGCGTCTACAGAATACGCAGGCAGTTCATAAGTAGAGAAACACTGAGCATGGCAGCCGAGTGTTGAGAATAAAGGAGGGTCACAGTCTTTTTGCTCTGTTGACCCAATTTGTTACGACATCCTTTAGATTCAATAGATGTACAAAATCTATAGTGCAGCTAGAGTTTATTTATTTTAGTAGTGTGTCTAGAGGGTCTGGAATAGCAGTGCAGCACTTTCTTATGGCGGATCAAGTTGGCCTACATTGTGTACCAATTGAAGAAACGTTCAACGATTTCCACACTACCACCAAATGTGACCAATCACAGACCAGTTATCGGTATACCTTATTTGCAGAAAAGAACAGACATGACAGAAGAAGATTTAGAACAAATAAGACAATTTTAAAGTTAAAAAATCAGGTTCGTAGCATGGAATTTAAATATCAATGTACCCTTTTTGAGACAACTAGTCTGTTTTGATGTCATGGGTTACGAATGGTTTCTGTAGTAGTATAAATGAATGTAATAAGGAAAATGACGATATACTTTCCTTGAACGCTTGAGTGGGTCCATTAATACTGGAGCCCGGCTTTGGCAATCAAGTATTAAGGTCCTGTAAAATTTTTACACAATACACAATAACCTGACTTTAAAACCCTACCCCGTCTACCCTTACGTGAATTATCTTCCGTAGCTTACTACCCAATTAGTTACTTTGTTTACCACCGTTCTTCGTCTAAGGATATATATACCTATTATAAGTTGTGTTAAGAACAATACGTGGATTCGATGCACGAATCGTGTCACGTTCAGCCCCGGCGTTCGGCTGATGCTACTCCTCGGGTATGGGTTGAAGAGTTCTGACATGGCTAAAGCTCACTGGTGTTACTTCTTAGTGCACACCGCTAAGCGACAATTTAAGCTCTGTGTCGTATCACCTTTCTACTTGTGTAAAATACCCTGGATCGCCTATCAAGCTCTGTCAATACAAATCTAAGCGAGTACAAAGGCTTTAGGTTATGCGACAGTTAAAGTGATTGTGAACCATCATAATCCGGTTATAATACCAGTATGGCAATCTGCAGGGTTTAACAACCACATAAGGGCTGGTATAGGTTCACCCTGCATACACGCCAAGTGATGCCATCAACCGGTCTGATACACGGTATAAAACACCCAACATGTTCACACAAGCCAAGCGATGGGACATATCAATCAGATATATTCATTCAACCAATATGGTAACCGATAGTGTAATCACTCGAGAGGAAGAAAAATCGTATTGTTACGATCTGGCACAGCATACTTGAGTGGAGAACTACATTATCGACACAAAACAAAGTTTAGAAATTTGTTCGGGAAGCAAAGTCACCATACACAATCTACAACTGTGTATATATGTATATGTGGCATCGATATCAAATTGAGATCGCTTTAAATTGTATCCATGCACTAGACATCACTTAAAGGAATGTTATCACTGAATGTGTTAATCGCAATCGCTAGCAATCCATTAGTCTATTTCTGCCATTACAGCAAGGTGATGATATGGCAGCGATGACAAGGGTTTTCACAACACCCGGGTATCACCTCAATTGATCAGACGCCAGAGATGATATCATATCATGCACTTGACACACATTCACCTGCTTCATTTCATATTCAATTTTGTTCTAGAGGAACGCAATCGAGCCAGCAAAAGTAGGAAAATAATCAGTACTATTATCCTATTCTCTATTCATGTGTCATGAAGTGGATCATAATTTCCATATATTTGATCAGAGGTAGGGAGCAGGGTAGCAGCAAAAACGTTAATTAAATCTTTCATTCTTTCATCAGAAGCGGTTCCTTGCCGCGCGCAAAATATCTTGCATTTCGTACATTTACATATAACGCATCAATAATGATGTTGGCATCCATACCACACTTATCCACTTATGCTTAGTTTGAAATTCAAATTCGACATACCGAGTACCTGAGCGCGCACTTTAATGTGTAGAATCATGATTCGATTTTCTTGATATGCATAAATATAAGATACGTTTGCATTATAGAAAAACGAATTCTTTGATAGAACGTTTCAGTACTTATTTGTTAAAATTATCTTCAATTGCCATTACCGTTAATTTGTAAATGTCAAATGTTCCAGGATCAAATCCGTCATGTTCTGTTTGACGTTTGTTTGATTTCTTCAATACCTGAAGCTTGAAAATATAGATAAATAGCGCCATCACCACTATCCATTTCACGAGTATACCCGATAACACTATCATGACTATTGTATCGATACATATATCATGTATATCAATGATACAAAATAAAGCACCTGCACCTTTTTTTTGCTAAACGCCCGAGCCAATTACGACAACCAAAATACATGTAAGATGCGATATCACCGGAAGCCTACAAATGCATTTACCAGTTTTATTGATGTCGTGCAACATGTAGATTGAATCGATGCGATGGCCCACACAAAACATAGGCATATGCACTTTCAGTGAGGTTCTTCTATAATAAGTTGTCAATGGCTATATCCTCGAGTAAAATGAACTTAAATTTCAGTCAGCGTGTTGGATGATAATGATCAACTATAATCATAATGGTGATAGAAAATAACTGCTACACTGGAGGGCTGTTCTTTACCTAGTTGATATGATATTATCTATTTCTACATCAATTCCGATGAACCTCATTAATTGTTTTATAAATAGAAAAGAAGAAAAAACCGTTGGCATACAAATGCTCGAAATGAGAAACATATGCTGCTATATATAATGTCTCTCAGATGGTGCTCCTCTTCATTGTATCGATAACATAATCGACATTTGTACGTAAACAATCTTTAACCCTAACCCTACCATATACCACAATATACCACGACTGGGCACGTTAGTATCACCGGGCGTGAAAGTTTTTGGATGAAAAAAATGGACCCAGCCCATATAGTTTGCGCAATACACTGCGCAAACTAACCTTGACAGCCGTGGTGTAGCTGGGAATTCTTCGCCTCTGGTGCGAGAGGTCCCTGGATCAAATCCCGGGGGATCGGGGAGATATTTTGGTCAATTTTCCACGTTGAAGAAAACAATTCTGAAAAAGTGGGGGTTGGGGGTGGTAGAATTAGGGTTAAGATGAAGTTTTTCACAGCCGTCTGTTTCACCATTATTTCTACTCATCCGAGGATCTTTTTACACCAATCCCAATACGGGTTTGAAGTCCTGATTTAGAAAGATAACCTAATCACAATCCATTTCATTAATTTACCCGTAGGCCTAATTCATTTCCGCACACTTGCCAACAATTGACACACTTTACCGTTAACAGCCTCACCCATTATTTAAGTATCGATCACAATCCCTCAACACTTGTATTGTCTTTGGTCGGATACTGTTAAAACCTGATTTGATAAGATAACCTATCGACTATCCATTTCACCTAGTTTACCCGGTCGGATAACATTATTCTACAAGGGGCAACCAATTCTATATTGACACAGTAGACATGGATTGTGATATCACCGCGAGGATATACGTATCAGTTTGATTAATGTCATGACACCATGTTGATTGGTTTATTTACAAGTGTTTTTTTAACAAATCATGGGTATTTAATTCTGAAGTCTTATATTTGAATGACATAATTCACTGATAGAATATGGCCATTAGATAGATGGTTACTCACCGTCGTAAGATTTTTCTGTAATGCTGTTCCGACTGTAATGTCTAATGTCAAAACAGCCATTACCGAATATTTGCACTTGAGATCGTTAACCTTCTAGTTCATCTTAATGCACTGTCTTCATGAATAAGGGAATAAAATAGATTCTTATCCAATACGAAGTATCTTAATACAAATCAGTATCGATTTCTAGAAAAATTATCTATTTTAATGTAACCCTACCCAAAGGCAGGCGTAGTAGGTAAGCTGTGATTGTAAATTTGATAAATAAAGGGTTGTATCATATTTCTATTTTGATCACGAGTTACGAAAATGATACCTCTTTCTGGTCAACAGCCTTTTTAACCAGGGTATCGATCACAATCCGACAAGACTCATGTTGACTTAGGTTGACTTCCGCCAACACCTTCGGGACCTGATTTAGTTAGATAACCTAATCACAATCCATTTCATTAATTCACCCGTTCGGATAGCATTATTCTATCGATACGAATATTAGGGATACAAATCAAGCACCTGCGCCGTTTATTTGCCAAGGGGCAACACACTTCCATATTGACACAGTAGACATGGATTGTGATATCACCGCTAGGATACACCCGTATCAGTTTTTATTAATGTCATGTCACCATGTTGATTGATTTTCACAAAGCGTGGGTAATGAATTCTGAAGCTGTCTGTTTGCATAATGTAATGTTCTGATAGATAGCTAGTTTGCTGAAAGGTACTCATAGGATTCCGCGCTAACGTTTATTCACCATCATTGAAGTATTTATCTTTTGTGCCGGTCGAAAAACACTTTATTTATACCGTTGTCACTTTTGGTCCCAGATTCTGGACTGTACTAGTATCGTCCGATACTGGAACATAAAAACTTCCAGTATCGCTCGATACTGGAACACAATTTTGTATCATTAATATCTGTATCGATACAATAGTCATGATAGTGTTATCGGGTATACTCGGTATATGGATAGTGGTGATGGCGCTATTTATTTATAAAGTTTTCACAATTTTCAGGCTTCAGGTATTGAAGAATTCAAACAAACTTAAAACAGAATATCCAGGATTTGATCCTGGAACATTTGACATTTACAAATTAATGGTAATGGCAATTGAAAATTGATTTAACAAATAAGTACTGAAACGTTCTATCAAAGAATTCGTTTTCTATAATGCAAACGTATCTTACATTTAAATTTGCATATCAAGAAAATCAAATATGATTCTACGCTTTAAAGATGCGCGCTCAGGTACTTGATTATTCTCCCATGTCGAATTTGAATTTCAAACTAAGCATAAGTGGATAAGTGTGGTATGGATGCCAACATCATTATTGATGCGTTATATGTAAATGTAAGAAATGCAAGATATTTTGCGCGCGGCAAGGAACCGCTTCTGATGAAAGAATGAAAGATTCAATTAACGTTTTTGCTGCTATTCTGCTCCCTACTTCTGATCAAATATATTGAAATTATGATCCCCTTCATGACACATGAATAGAGAATGAAATAATAATACTGATTATTTTCCTACTTTCGCTGGCTCGATTGCGTTCCTCTAGAACAAAATTGAATATGAAATGAAGCAGGCGAATGTATGTCAAGTGCATGACATGATATCATCGCTGCCATATCATCACCTTGCTGTAATGGCAGAAATAGACTAGTGGATTGCTAGCGATTGCGATAATCGATCCTAACACATTTATTCAATGATAACTAATAACATCCCTTTAAGTGATGTCTTTGTGCATGGATAATGTTTAAAGTGATATATTGATGACACAAGTACGCTAAAAATATATATACATAAAAGTTTGTAGATCGTGTTGGGTGACTTTGCTTCCCGAAGATATGTCTAAACTTAGTTGTGTCGATAATGTAGTGTTCCACTCATGTATGCTTTTCTTCCTCTCGAGTGATTGCACTATCAGTTACCATATTTGTTGAATGAATATATCTGGTCGATTTGTCGCATCTTCTGGCTTGTGTGGACATGTTGGGTGTTTTATACTGTGTATCAGACCGAGTGATGGCATCGCTTGGCGTGTTTATATTAAGCAGGGTGAACCTATAACAGCCCTTACGTTGTTGTTAAATCCTACAGATTGCCATACTGGTATTATAACCGGATTCTGATGGATCACAATTACTTAACTGTCGCATAACCTATTAAAAGCATCTGTACTCGCTTAGATTTGTATTGACAGAGCTTGATAGGCGATCCAGGCATTTTACACAAGTAGAAAGGTAATACGACACAGAGCTTAAATTGTCGCTTTGCGTTGTGCACTAAGAAGGTAACACCAGTGAGCCTTAGCCATGTCAGAACCCTCCAACCCGTACCCGAGGAGTGGCGCCAGCCGAACGTGACACGATTCGTTCATCGAATCCACGTGTTGTTCTTAACCATGTTAACGTAAATTATAATAGTTATATCTTTAGACGAAGAACGATGCTAAACAAAAACACTAGTTGGCTAAATTTGAAATTACAACATCGCGTAAAGGTAGACTGGGGTATGCTTGTCAGTCTGGTTATGGTTTATTGGGTAAGAATTTTACAGGACCTTAATATTTGATTGCAAAAGCCTGGGTTTACCTACAATTACAGAAAAAGATGCAATCCCGACTGAGAAATTGTACTGATCGACTGGTCTTCCAGATTGAACCCCTTTGGAAGATAACATAAATTCTTAACCGATGTACTGATCGACTGGTCTTCCAGATATATATAACCCCTTTGGAAGATAACATACATTCTTTACCGGGCTCCAGGATTAAAGAAACCAACTCATGCGTTCAACAAGAAAAGTATATCATCATTGTTATTTATACAATCATTTTACGCCCTCAGATCCTGACACCTTTGAGTGTTGAATAATGTTAATTTCATTATGTGTGTACTAAGCTTACACGAAAATATCTTCATAAATCTGACGAGCATTACGTGAATTTAATTTGACAGTCGTAACATTACCAAGTTCGTTGACATTATGCCGATTTACAAGAACGTCATTGTTTACTAAATATTCAATATTTTAGTGAATGGGGGGGGGGGGGGGGGGGGGGGGGGGGTGGTGGTATAGGCGTTGCGTCCCCATACCGGCGTGAAAAACGGTAATTTTCCAACGCATTTGCCTGTCTTCCTTTCTCCTTTCTGTCTGAACAGTAAATACTGGCAACTTTTATGTTCCAGTATTGAACGTTACCAGTATCTGGGACCCAAAGTACACGCTTTCCAATGCTTCTTATACACGTGCCGTGTAATACCTTTTACGTATGAATTGAGGATATGATTTTTGTCCCACTTTGAACCATAAAAGAACACGCACTAATTGTGTTTGTTAATTAACCTTAATAGTAACTATGAGCAACAACTACAAACACGCGTTACATAAGCAATGACCCGTGGGGAGTGGATAGTGGCATAAGCCATCGCCCTGTGTAAATCGATTTATATAAGAAAAGTAACAGATTAGACCAATCGGACTTTGAACTTATTTGGATAAGATGACACTTGAAACAAATGTAAGAAAATATGAAATGTATCAAATCATGTCTATAAAAATGCATAACACTTTCCACACGGCAGGTGGCTGCATACGACATTCCAAAATGTCAAAAAATGTTTCAAAAATGCGTAGTATTGGTCCAGTAATTCTTGATATATACTTTGAAAAATTGGAAAAGTTTCTGAAAAACTGTTTTGTATAATATGGTATACTAATAGCTGCGTGAAAAGTGTTAAGGGAAGAAATGGTTGCTGATCAGGTTAAAATCAGGTTATATTGTAACATGTTTGTCAAGTAATCAAAGGCTAGATAACAAAATAAATTGAAGGAACCGACAAATAATGATGCATCGAACTAGCTGCAATGTTGTGTATCTCGATCCGTGGACGTGGTTCATAAGTATAGCTTTTCATTATTTCCTAGGCATCATATCTTCTAAGGGCTGATATCCAAACTCTCAGCGGTGTTACAACGGTATTACACCGATGTTATACCGGTATTACACCGATATTTGTATAGAATATCGGTGTAATACCGGTATAACATCGGTGTAATACCGGTGTAACACCGCTGAGAGTTTGGATATCAGCCCTAAAAGGTTTTGGAAACCTAGTGTCTATTGCTTTGGTTTATATATAAGTTTAAATAAGTATATGGCGCCCTTTGGAAAAAAACCAGTCTTTAAATGAAAAAAAACATTGAACTTTGAACTGCCGTTAGGACATAAAAAAGAAGAAGAAAAAAGTTACTATTTTTTGATTAAATAGGGAACATTTATGAAGATATTTTCGTGTATTTTAGTACAAACCTTAACATTATTCAAAACTCAAAGGTGTTATGATCTGAGAGCGTTAATGGTTCTAAAAATAAAATGATGATATACTTTTCTTGAACGCTTGAGTAGGTTCTTTAATACTGGAGCCCGGTAAAGAATTGCTTCTAAAAGGTTTTGGAAACCTAGCGTCTATTACTTTGGTTTATATCTTTGGAAAAAAACAGTCTTTAAATGAAACAACATGTAACTTTGAACTGCCGTTAGGACATAAAAAAGAAAAGAAAATGTTATTATTTTTTTGATTAAATAGGGAACATTTATAAAGATATTTTCGAGTTAGCTTAGTACAAACCTTAACATTTTTCAAAACTCAAAAGTGTCATGATCTGAGAGCGTTAATGGTTGTAAAAATAAAATGATATACTTTTCTTGAACGCTTGGGTAGGTTCTTTAATACTGGAGCTCGGTAAAGAATATATGTTATCTTCAATGGGGTTTAATCTGGAAGACCAGTCGATCAGTACAATGTCTCGGTCGGGTTTGCATCTTTTTCTTTAATTGTAGGTAAACCCAGGCTTTGGCAATCAAATATTAAGGTCCTGTGAAATTCTTACACAATAAACCGTACACATACTTGCAAGCCTACCCCAGTCTACCTTTACGCGATGTTGTAAATTCAAATTTAGCTTACTATCCATCTAGTTATTTTGGTTATCACCGTTCTTCGTCTAAAGATATAAGTATTATAATTTGTGTTAACATGGTTAAGAACAACAATACGTGGATTCGATGCACGAATCGTGTCACGTTCGGCTGAAGCCACTGGTTGGAGGGTTCTGACATGGCTAAGGCTCACTGGTGTTACCTTTAAGTTCTTAGTGCACAACGCAAAGCGACAATTTAAGCTCTGTGTCGTATTACCTTTCTACTTGTGTAAAATGCCTGGATCACCTATCAAGCTCTGTCAATACAAATCTAAGCAAGTACAGATGCTTTTAATAGGTTATGCGACAGTTAAGTAATTGTGAACATTCAGAATCCGGTTATAATACCAGTATGGCAATCTGTAGGATTTAACAACCACGTAAGGGCTGTTATAGGTTCACCCTGCATGATATTACACGCCAAGCGATGCCATCAATCGGTCGGATACACAGTATAAAACATCCAACATGTCCATACAAGCCAGAAGATGCGACAAATCGATCAGATATATTCATTCAACAAATATGGTAACTGATAGTGCAATCACTCGAGAGGAAGAAAAAACTGTATTGTTACGATCCAACACAATATACATGGGTGGAGCACTACATTATCGACATAACTAAGTTAAGACATGTCTTCGAGAAGCAAAGTCACCAAACATAATCTACAAATTTGAATGTATACATATATTTAGCGTACTTATGGCATCAATATAAATCACTTTAAACAGTATCCATGCACAAAGACATATATATTAAAGGGATGTTATTAGTTATCACTGAATAAATGTGTTAGGATCTATTATCGCAATCGCTAGCAATCCATTAGTTTATTTCTGCCATTACATCAAGGTGATGATATGGCAGCGATGACACGGGTTTAAACAACACCCGGGTATCACCTCAATTGATCAGACGCCAGAGATGATATCATGTCATGCACTTGACATACATTCGCCTGCTTCATTTTATATTCAATTTTGTTCCAGAGGAACCCATCGAGCAAGCAAAAGTAGGAAAATAATCAGTACTATTATCCCATTCTCTATTCATGTTTCATGAAGTGGATCATAATTTCAATATATTTGATCAGAAGTAGGGAGCAGGATAGCAGCAAAAACGTTAGTTGAATCTTTCATTCTTTCATCAGAAGCGGTTCCTTGCCGCGCGAAAAATGTCTTGCACTTCGTACATTTACATATAACGCATCAATAATGATGTTGGCATCCATACCACACTTATCCACTTATGCTTAGTTTGAAATTCAAATTCGACATGGGAAAAAAATCGAGTACCTGAGCGCGCATTTTTAAGGTGTAGAATCATGATTTGATGTTCTTGATATGCATCTAAATATAAGATACGTTTGCATTAAAGAAAACGAATTCTTTGATAGAACGTTTCAGTACTTATTTGTTAAAATTATCTTCAATTGCCATTACCGTTAATTTGTAAATGTCAAATGTTCCAGGTTCAAATCCTAGATGTTCTGTTTAACGTTTGTTTGATTTCTTCAATTATACCTGAAGCCTGAAAATTGTGAAAACTGTATAAATAAACAGCGCCATCACCATTATCCATTTCACGAGTATAACCGATAACACTATAATGACTATTGCATCGATACAGATATCAATGATACAAAATAAAGCACCTGCGCCTTTTATTTGCCAAACGGCATTCAAAATACATGTAGGATGAGATATCACCGGAAGCCTACAAATGCATTTACCAGTTTTATTGATGTCGTGCAACATGTAGATTGAATCGATGCGATGGCCCCACACAAAACATAGGCATATGCATTTTGAGTGAGGGTTGTCTTAAATAACTTGTCAATGGCTATACTCGGTACACTGCAAAAAGGTTGCTTAAATATTTACTCAACATTTTACACAACGTTGTTGAAGTATGCAACCGCTTAACAGTTGCGTAAAATTTACCCAACATGTTTTCACCAACAGTTGAACAATTCCAGTTACTCAGCAGTTGCACAATTTTAATTACACAACAGTTGGGTATTGTTAATTAACCATTTGTTGGGCATTTTGTGACTGTTGCTTAATTTGTGAATTGTTTTCATTATATATTGAGAATTTTTGTATAGCAACTGTTGCTTAATTTATCAAATATAGCCATATGTTGGGTATTTTAATTGTGTCAAGTTTTTATTATATATTGAGCATTTTTGTATAGCAACACGCGGTAGGCAAAATAATGTGAATTCTGGGCGATGCAGCAGAGCTACATACATCACTTCCTCCCGGTAGTGAATCGGTAACTTGTAATGGGAATTCTAGGCGCGGCGGTAGAGCTACATACACTATTCCTGTTCGGTAGTGAATCTGTAATTTATTTTAACATGTTATTAAACTATAGGCTTTATACATAATATCTGACATCTCTTATCAATGGTGTTTTAACTGTGAACGTTTGCCAAACGTAGTCTTGCTATCTGGGTATGAAGGTATCAATAGTCCATATTATATAATACATAAACATATTTATGTGATTCTTTTGGTGCAAAATAGATTACATGACATGAACTATTCAGTCCATGTCGTGTATTTTTTGGCTATAAAAATCGACTATTCAATGTTCATCGCTAGTGACGTCGCTATAACACCGTTGAAATGATATTCATAAACAAATATATGTCAAACAAGGATGGCAATTTTAAACTATTTGTCAGTGTATTCCGTTTTGGATGCCAAGACAGAATAAATCTAATTGTGGTCCTGCGCTGCAAAAAGGTTGCTGTAAAATGTGCCCAACACCGTTGGATAACATGTTTTCACCAACAGTTGAACAATTCTAGTTACTAAAAAGTTAGGCAATTATATTCACTCAACAGTTGTTCAAGTATGCAACAGCTCACGAAATTGGCTTTTTTGGACAACAGTTGCCTAAAATGCACATGTGCGTAACTTGCATCAACTGTTGCGTGATTGTCCTCATTGCTCATGCAACAGTTGCCAAAGTGGAATATTTTTACGCAACATATTTTAGCAACAGAAACAGTTTCCACCAACATTTTAAGGACATTGTTTTCGACGAATTGCTCAACGCTGGGGATTTTTTACTTTTATACAACGCCTAACTTTCTACATATATTGAATTAATTTTAATCAACACGTCAACCAACGGATGATAAAAGTACTTTTAGCAACGTATATATTTTAAGCAACCTTTTTGCAGTGCAATGGCTATCCTCGAGTTAAATGAACTGGAAGTGCAGCGTGTTGGATGATAATGATCAACTATAGTCATAATGGTGATCGAAAATAACTACTACACCGGAAGGCTGTTCTTCACTTAGTTGATATGATCTAATCTATTTCTACATCAATTCCGATGAACCTCATTATTAAACTGTGTTATAAATATAATAGAGAAAACCGTTGGCATACAAATGAGAAACACATGCTGCTATATATAATGTCACTCAGATGGCGTTCCCTTTCATAGCATAATCGGCATTTTTATGTAAACAACCTTTAAGATGATTTGGAAAGTTTTTCACAGGCGTCTGTTTCACCATTATTATAAAACCTGAGGATCTGTTTGACCAATCCCAATCCCCGGGTTTAAAGTTTCCGCCGGTGAACGCCTTGCTTATTTTTCGTTAGGACATTCGCCGGTGTTTGTTAAAACTTGTTGTCATATTGTCTATTGTAAACCGTGGGTTAGTACACTGCTTTAAATTTATACGCAATCACAAGCAATCAAACGGGTCTTTGCCTCTTTTAAGAAAAATGCGTTAGCGATTTGATTTGGAAGCTAATACATAAAATTCTGTCAGCCTTATTAGGCTTACAACACGCTTGTATCATATCATATCATCATTTTATATCATATCATAATCATAATCATATCATATCATATCATATCAATTTTAATCAAGTGGTTAACAACTGATACCGGTCAACAAGCGCTTTTATTAGGGAATCGATCACAATCCCTCACAAAGTTCGTGACGACTTCGGTCAAAACCGTCATGTCTTGTTTTAGTAAGATAACATAATCACAATCCATTTCACTTAATTTACCCGTTCGGATAACATCATTCTACGAATAAAAGGGATACAAATCAAGCATTTTCGCCGTTTATTTGCCAAGGGGTAACACACTTCTATATTGACCAGTGAAGACAGGGATTGTGATATCACTATACGTATCAGTTATATTATTGTCATGGAAAAAAGTTGATTGATTAGATAACAAGTACATGGGTAATGAATCCTGAAGTCTTTTATTTGAATGACGTAGTTGTGTGATATAGATTACTTACCTCTAGCCATCAATTTGCAACTTCGCACCCGGTTTATTAACATCGCTAAAGTTATGCCGAACGATAGGCAAATCCATTTGTGAACAACATTTACAGGTGAATCACTTTTAGGACGTGCTAATGAAAATGTAGTTGTTTCAATGAAAACACACATGGTTACTGCCTAAGGGGAAGCTATGATTTTATACTCTGTCGATCTACAAACACTTCTTTCATGTTATTTGATATCAAAAATCCGAGTGAAATTGGTAAGAACGATACTTAACGTAACTGTAAATATTGACTGTTTTGGCGTTTGCCTTTTCTTGTCCAATACGATGCTATCTTTAAAAAGAATCAGTATCGATTTCTATAAACCTTATCTATTTTAATGTAAACATACCCGAAGGCAGGCGTATAGGTAAGCTATGATTGTGAATTTGATAAATAAAGGGCTGTATCCTATTTCTATTTTGATCACGAATTAGAAAAAATGATTCCTCTTTCTGGTCAACAGCCTTTTTAAACCACGGTATCGATCACACTCCGTCAAGACTCATGTTGACTTCGGTTGACTTCCGCCAACACCCTCGGGACCTGATTTAGTTAGATAACCCACAGATAGTCAACGTGGATAACCTAATCACAATCCATTTTATTAATTTAGCCGTTCGGATAACATTATTCTATTGATAGGAATGGCAGGGATACACATCAAGCACCTGCGCCGTTTATTTGCCAAGGGGCAACACACTTCTATATTGACACAGTAGACATGGATTGTGATATCACCGCGAGGATACACACGTATCAGTTTTATTAATGTCATGTCACTATGTTGATTGATTTTCACAAAGCGTGGGTAATGAATTCTGATGCTGTCTGTTTGCATGATGTAATGTTAGCAAGTTTGCTGAAAGGTACTCATAGTATTTCCCGCAACACGGTTATTCACCATCACTGAAGTATAGTTTTCTTTTGTGCCGGTCGAAAACACTTTGGGCCGTATTCTCGTACTAAACACGGTTTAGCTTAAAACCGTGTCTAACTAAACGCGTGTCTAACTTAAACGCGAGTTTATCTTTTAAACAACGTGTTTAGCAAAACACAGTTTTAAACTCCGCGAATCGCCTCCCCAGAGTGGTCGTGCGTTACTGTTTACGGCCATGTGTTTTAAACTCACCACCCAAAAAGGGTGGTGGCGTTGCATTTTTGGTGACGAATCATCCATCTCTCTCTTTTAACTCAACAACTAAATGTGGTAGAGCAATGGTTGAGGTGTCATTTGAAAGCCTATTTATCTAGCTACATTGTGTGAATAATTTTTTTCTTCTGTTTCGAACCATAAAAGAACGCGAAAGATACTGGTATACCCGTATCTGGGACCCAAAGTACACGTTTTAATTGTTTCTCGTGCCGTGTAATACCTTTTACGTATGCATCGAGGATATAATTTTTCCCCATTTTGAACCATAAAAGAACACGCACTAATTGTGTTGGTCAATTAACCTTTATATTAACTATGAGCAGCAACTACAAACACGCGTTACATAAGCCAAAGACCCGTGGGGAATGGATAGTGGGTTAAGCCATCACCCTGTGTAAATCGATTTATGTAAGAAAAGTAACAGATTAGATTAGACCAATCGGACTCTGAACTTTTGTGGATAAGATGACACTTGAAACAAAATAATGTATGTTATCTTCCAAAGGGGTTCCATCTGGAAGACCAGTCGATCAGTACAATGTCTTGGTCGGGTTAGCATCTTTTTCTTTAACTGTATAGGTAAACCCAGGCTTTGGCAATCAAATTATTAAGGTCCTGTAAAATTCTTACACAATAAACCATAACCAGCCTTACAAGCCTACCCCAGTCTACCTTTACGCGATGTTGTAATTTCAAATTTAGCTTACTACCCAACTAGTTATTTTGTTTAGCACCGTTTTTCGTCTAAAGGTATAACTATTATAATTTGTGTTAACATGGTTAAGAACAATACGTGGATTAGATGCACGAATCGTGTCACGTTCGGCTGACGCCATCCCCGGGACGCCATCACTCACTCGGGTATGGGTTGGGGGGTTCTGACATGGCTAAGGCTCACTGGTGTTACCGTCTTAGTGCACAACGCAAATTTAAGCGACAGTTTAAGCTCTGTGTTGTATTACCTTTCTACTTGTCTAAAATGCCTGGATCGCCTATCAAGCTCTGTCAATACAATTCTAAGCGAGAACAGAGGCTTTAGGTTATGCGACAGTTAAATATTTGTGAATCATCAGAAACCGGTTATAATACCAGTATGGCAATCTGTAGGATTTAACAACCACGTAAGGGCTGTTATAGATTCATCCTGCATGATATTAACACGCCAAGAGATGCCATCACTCGGTCGGATACACAGTTTAAACAACCTACATGTCCATACAAGCCAGAAGATGCGACAAATCGATCAGATATATTCATTCAACCAATATGGTAACTGATAGTGCAATCACTCGAGAGGAAGAAAAACTGTATTGTTACGATCTAACACAGAATAAATACATGAGTGGAGAACTATATTATCGACACAACTAAGTTAAGACATTTCTTCGAGAAGCAAAGTCACCAAACACAATCTACAAATTTGAATGTATACATATATTTAGCGTACTTATGGCATCTATATAAATCACTTTAAACAGTATCCATGCACAAAGACATCACTTAAATGGATGTTATTAGTTATCACTGATTAAATGTGTTAGGATCGATTACCGCAATCGCTAGCAATCCATAAGTCTATTTCTGTCATTACAGCAAGGTGATGATAATATGGCAGTGATGACACAGGTTAACACAACACCCGGGTATCACCTCAATTTATCAGACGCCAGAGATGATATCATGTCATGCACTTGACACACATTCGCCTGCTTCATTTCATATTCAATTGTGTTCAATAGGAACGCAATCGAGCCAGCAAAAGTAGGGGAAAAAAATCAGTACTACTATCCCATTCTCCATTCATGTGTCATAAAGTGGATCATAATTTCAATATATTTGATCAGAAGTAGGGAGCACGGATAGCAGCAAAAACGTTAGTTGAATCTTTCATTCTTTCATCAGAAGCGGTTCCTTGCCGCGCGCAAAATATCTTGTATTTCGTACATTTACATATAACGCATCAATAATGATGTTGGCATCCATACCACACTTATCCACTTATGCTTAGTTTGAAATTTAAATTCGACATGGAAGAAAAATCGAGTACCTAAGCGCGCATTTTAAAGCGTAGAGTCATATTTGATTTTCTTAATATGCATTAATATGTAAGATATGTTTGCATTATAGAACGATTTCAGTTGGACTTATTTGTTACAATTAATTTTCAATTGCCATTACCGCTAAATGTATTATATTCTGATCACTTGTTTTGGCTATGATTCTGTTTTCACATCAAGATAATATGTTGATATATACGGAGAATCCCAATATTTTTCTCATAAGGCCCCTTGCAATTAAATGTGAGTTTACTGTTGCGTTTTTGAAAACCAGGACGAGGTGACTATTTAATATTAATATTGTAATATTTTGGGGTGAAGTCACCTGATTTAATATTGTCGGCATTGTTTACTATTATCCAAGGTACGAATACAATTCAAATGCTGTTAATTATGTCCTACCACCACCTACTGCCTTGGCTTTGCATTTTGTTTCTTTTATAAAGGAATCTATTTATATTTGCATCCCTATTTTGAATATGAATATTAATGAGATATTCGATGTTTGTAAAACAAAATTCATTACGCTAGCTGGAAGAATTTTAAAGATGGCGATCGTAAACAAACCTGAAATTTTACCCAGAATGCACTAGGAAACTCCAAAGAAGTTCGGCGGTTCGGCTTTGCGGACGCTAAGCAAAAAACTAAAAATAACTCGGCAATGTCTTGATGTGACGTCATGCGCAGAAGCGATTGTGCAGTAATCAATTGCCGTGCCTACGAATATGCTTCAAATGCACACATTTTTATACAAAGCGACAATTGCAAGTTTCGTGCAGAGTTTTTTATTTCACAGAAATGTATTGAAATGCGGCTCATCGGCTAATTTTATCGCCGGAAAAGTGTTAAAAAGCTTATGAAAAAGCTTTAAACAATGAAATAATTAAATATTTTTAAAATATTACATATATTACGCGGGTGACTTTAAGACGCGCGCGGGCAACAGTAAACTCACATTTAATTGCAAGGGGCCTAATATCTGTACAATCTTAGGGGCCAGATATGTTCCATTTAGAAATCATATGCTAAAATGTGGTTAATTACTGCCAAAGGTTATTAACCACCCGCCACTTTGTGTACTACTCAATGGGAAAATTTCTTGTGACCTTGTGCTTCTATAAGAACAATTGGAGTTATGCAACTCTAAGTTTGGAACGTGACAATTTTAAGGAAGACCTTTGATGAAAAATAGAAAACATCAAGTTGAAATTCGGGCCAGCAATCAGAACATCTACTTTTAATTTGTAAATGTCAAATGTTCCAAGGTCAAATCATTGATGTTCTGTTTGACGTTTGTTGATTTCTTCAACACCCAAAGCTTGACAATTGTACAAACTTTAATAAATAAATAGCGCCATCAACATCTATTCATTTCACGAGTATACCCGATCCAATTGTATCGGTACAAATATCAATGATACAAAATAAAGCACCTCCACCTTATATTTGCTAAACGCTCGGGCCAATTACGACAACCAAAAATACATGAAGGATGCGATATCACCGGAAGCCTACAAATGCATTAACCAGTTTTATTGATGTCGTGCAACATGTAGATTGAATCGATGCGATGGCCCCACACAAAACATAGGCATATGCACTTTGAGTGAGGCTTTTCTATAATAAGTTGTCAATGGCTATACTCGGTAATGGCTATCCTCGAGTTAGATGAACTGGAAGTGCAGCATGTTGGATGATAATGATCAACTATAGTCATAATGGTGATCAGAAATAACTACTACACCGGAAGGCTGTTCTTTACCTAGTTGATATGATCTAATCTATTTCTACATCAATTCCGATGAACCTCATTGACTGTGTGTTATAAATAAAAATAGAGAAAACCGTTGGCATACAAATGAGAAACACATGCTGCTATATATAATGTCACTCAGATGGTGTTCCCTTTCATATCATAATCGGCATTTTTATGTAAACAATCTTTAAGATGATTTGGCAAGTTTTTCTCAGATGTCTAGTTAACAACTGATACCGGTCAACAAGCGCTTTTTTAGGGAATCGATCACAACCCCTCACAAAGTTCGTGACGACTTCGGTCAAAACCTTCATGTCCTGTTTTAGTAAGATAACATAATCAAAATCCATTTCATTTCATTTACCCGTTCGGATAACATCATTCTATAGATACGAATGAAAGGGATACAAATCAAGCATTTTCGCCGTTTATTTGCCAAGGGGTAACACACTTCTATATTGACCAGTGTAGGCAAGAGAATATATCGGTATCTTCCCAGAAACCATTGTGTCCGATCGAATTACTATGTCTAATTAACTTACACTTTGACAATTTAAAAGTATTCAAGCATAATGCATTGTGGGAAGGACCTTTTCTTGCTGGCCATACTATTCTACCGACTATTGTCATCATTAGAATCAGATAGTTGAATGTATCCACATCTACAGAAATACTCACAAAGGATTGGTAATAGATCCATGTCTGTATGGACCACATGAATGATATGCCTAACGGTTCAAGTGATATTTCCCTCTATAACATGAATCGTTAGTGAAAAAAATTAACATAAATGAATAGAGCAGAACTAGACTTTGCAATGGTGTGTTTTATTTAACTTACGATTCATGTTTACCCAGTTTATTCTGAACCAGGAATGGGAACCATGTACAAAAATATGAGAGTGCACGTTTGATTAGACATGGCAATGCGACTGGCCACAACGGTTTCTGGGAAGCTCCCCGTATCTTTTCTTAGTGTAGACAGGGATGTGATATCACCGCGAGGATATACGTATCAGTTATATTATTGTCATGGAAATAAGTTAATTGATAATAATATAACAAGTATATTTTTACAAAGCATGGGTAATGAATCCTGAAGTCTTTTATTTGCATGACGTAATTATGTTATATAGATTACTTACCTCTAGCCATCAATTTGCAACTTCGCACTCGGTTTATTAACATCGCTGAAGTTATGCCGAACGATAGGCAAACCCATTTGTGAACAACATTTACAGGTAAATCACTTATAGGACGTGCTAATGAAAATGAAGTTGTTTCACTGAAAACACACATGGTTGCTGCTATAGTGGTAAGCTATGATTTTATACTTAGTCGATCTACAAACACTTCTTTCATGTTATTTGATGCCGAAAATCCGAATAAAATTGGCAAGAACGATGCTTGACGTAACTGTAAATATTAACAGTTTTGGCATTTGCCTTTTCTTGTCCAATACGATGCTATCTTTAACAACAATCAGTATCGATTTCTATAAACCTTATCTATTTTAATGTAAACATACCCGAAGCCTAGGTAAGCTATGATTGTGAGTGTGATAAATAAAGGGCTGTATCATATTTCTATTTTGATCACGATTTAGAAAAATGATACCTCTTTCTGGTCAACAGCCCTTTTAAACCACGGTATTGATCACAATCCGTCAAGACTCATGTTGACTTCGGTTGACTTCCGCCAACGCCTTCGGGACCTGATTTAGTTAGATAACCTAATCACAATTTCATTAATTTAGCCGTTCGGATAACATTATTCTATTGAAACGAATGGCAGGGATACAAATCAAGCACCTGCGCCGTTTATTTGCCAAGGGGCAACACACTTCTATATTGACACAGTAGACATGGATTGTGATATCACCGCGAGGATACACACGTATCAGTTTTATTAATGTCATGTCACTATGTTGATTGATTTTCACAAAGCGTGGGTAATGAATTCTGATGCTGTCTGTTTGCATGATGTAATGTTCTGATAAATAGCTAGTTTGCTGAAAGGTACTCATAGGATTCCGCGCAACACGCTTATTCACCATCACTGAAGTATATTGTTTTCTTTTGTGCCGGTCGAAAACACTTTATTTATACCGTCATCCTTATAGGCCTATATACATTTTTCTTATACACGTGCCGTGTAATTACTTTTACGGGTGAATCGAAGATATGTTTTTTCTATTTTGAACCATAAAAGAATGCGCACTAATTTTGATTTTCAATTTCCTTAATAGTATGAGCAACAACTACAAACATTGATAAAATAAGACAATGACCCTCAAGCATGTCAAGGGAATTGATAGTGGCATAAGCCATCGCCCTGTGTAAATCGATTTATGTAAGAAAAGTAACAGATTAGACCAACTCGGACTCTGAACTTATGTGGATAAGATGATGATTGAAACAAATGTAAGAACAGATTAAATGTATCAAATCATGTCTGTGAAAGGCTTAACACTTTCCACGCGGCAGGCGGCTGCAGACGATATTCTAAAATTTCGCAAAATGTTTCAAAAACGTCAAAATTAATGAATTATATTAGCATATTTGGAAACACTATGAGAAATGCGTTGCAATAAGTACAAACATGTCTAGTATTGGTCCAGTCATTCTTGATATATACTTTTACAATTGTAAACATTTTCTAAACAATCTTTTATATAATGGTAAAACTAATAGCCGCGTGGAAAGTGTTAAGGGAAGAAATGGTTGCTGATCAGGTTGGAAAAGTGTTAATTAGTTTTATTGTAAAATGTTTGTCAAGTAACCAAAGGCTAGATAACAAAATAAATTAAAGGAACCGGCAAATAGTGCTTCATCGACAAGCTGCAATGTTGTGTATCTCGATCCGCAGACGCGGTTTATAAGTATAGCATCACATTGTTTTTAGGCATCATTTCTTCGAAATCCTGTGTCTATTGATTTGGTTTTTATTTAAGTTTAAATTAGTATATAGCGCTCATTGAAGAAAATAAACCTGTCGCGAAATTAAAAGCTTTAATCCACTTTAAACTGCCCTTAGAACATAGAAAATGTTACTATTTTTGATAAAATAGGGAACATATATTTTGTTGACATTCAATGCAGTCGAACGATGTTGATGATATTGATACTGATATGGAAAGCATTCGTAAAATAAATGTATCATATTATATCTAACCATCATCATCAATATTGTCAAATCTAATTTAATAGGTTTAATATCATCGCAGAACGAGCTTCGTATTAAAATGGTATTTACGATAGCTTCTGAAAGTGTATTTTCATAAAAATATTGACTATATAGTAAACAACGAGGTTCTTGTAAATCGGCATAATGTCATTGAACTTGGTAATGGTGTTACTGTCAAATAAAATTCACGTAATGCTCTTCAGATTTATGGAGACTTATTCTAAAGACCTACGGTACTCTATACAGAAGTATTCAATGTTGACAGGCATTTATATTACATCTTGTAGCCTGCCACTCCACGAGTAGATATGTTTGCAATTAAAATGACAAATATGATTGACAACTGTACTTGAGCCTGTGTAATATCCTGACAAATAAATAGTGTAAAAAGGGGAACCATAGGGTGAATCAAAATAAATCTCCTGGTTCAAATGAGTCAAATCAAGTTTTTAGAAAATCCTAGGAGCATCCATACTTCTTCATAGGAGATGCTCTTTTAATGCAATGTTCAGTGCACTTAAACATTAAGAGAACTAAGTAGGCAATTATACACTCCCATACATCTCTGAATATATTTCAAATTTAAATTAAGTTTACACCTGAAGATTTATACACAAATAACTCGATGTAACGAAATACTTCAGATGAAGGACCAATGAGAAATCATTATTGCAACAGCAAACACACTAGTACAAACCCTAAACGTGTCATATTAACGTCCTACAACGATCTTCCTGGGCCTCATTATGGATTTAAGTTGTCTAAAAGATTCGATCATTGATGCCATCTGCCCCTCTTGTTTCAGTATTAACTGCAATATTTACCAATCAGTATATCATCAGAAAACAGAATGTCACTACGTCAAACTTAATACCCTTATTTTATTGACTGATCTGTCACGACTCACAGCGTCTTATTGAAAGCCTGCAATACCATCAAGTATACATGAAGATAACAAGGCTAAAACGGTGGTGCACCAAAAACAACCCATACAAGTTTCTTAATCCTGTGAAACTGAATAGACTCAACCAATTACCTTAACGTTTATTTATATTACACACATAATAACCCAAACAAGATATCAGAAGAAGTCTAGGTGTTGTCAAAGACAGATTTTTCTGAACAAAGATCAAAGTTCGAAAATCACTGCAAAACTAGTACGTAAGGCTCGTGCGTATAAGGGACTTGTACGTAAGACTTATACGATAGTCGCCAAAGTAATATTGTGCATCACCATGCAACCTTAACAATTGAACTGACACCAATGCAAATATTTATATATTATTATACAAATACTTGCATTGTTTACTTCAATATTTATTGGTGCTCGTTCTATATTACGTTATTGATGTTGATGACTAGCGTATAAGTTTGATATACAAGTCACTTATACGTAAAGCCAAACGTACTAGTTTTGCGTTGCGCCCTGGTGCATGCGCTCATCTTTTCGATTCTTAATTGTGAGTTTTTCGTATGGAACCTCAAAAGCCAGATGCGTAAATGATATATGTACGTGTATTTGAACTGTGGTTCTACAGTAGAATGTTAAGAAACTTGAGAGCTCATCACTCAGTTCTTGATCAAATAATACCAAGCATATATAAGATTTGCGACAAGTGTAGAAAATAAAGCTGCAGTTCTTTGGCCATGTTGTAACAAGAAAACAAGCATAGACAACAAGTCAACAACCAATAGTTTAAGCTGCACGCCTTGATAACTTTTCTTGTTTTAGATTTACAGGAAATTTGACAATTTTGTATGTTTACTCAAATCATTGGCAAACCGAATTTATAGACATTTCAAACCAGATCTTGAACAGTGTTTGTCTTTATCAAATCATAATTGCTTCAGACGGGCAGGTTATGTGTGCAAAAATAGCCACAGGACTTGTCAACAGACTCGACAGCAGATACAATGATTCAGTTACACACCCCTTTATGCCGTCAGTCATATAAAAATTACATTTGAAATGAGAGCCACGAGCTTTAAGGAAAAGGGTTTGATATAATGTCAAGACGTGTGTAATGTTGCCACCATGAGTGTTGTCTAGACCGTTGGTATTTCCAGTATGTTTTGCAGTATCACCTGTTCTAGAGGTCCAACAGCAAGTCGGCTAACGTTGCACATAAGTAGAACTCGGGGCGGGATATGGGAATCAGGGGGTTGAACATGTTGAATGGAGCTCCGAACGTATCTTGCTACTCATGTCTCG
This sequence comes from Ophiura sarsii, assembly GCA_035610835.1. NCBI lineage: Eukaryota > Metazoa > Echinodermata > Ophiuroidea > Amphilepidida > Ophiuridae > Ophiura > Ophiura sarsii. Next base: position 23,319,040 of record CM069451.1, on the reverse strand, counting down.
TCCTTGAATTCGTGCACAACCCTCGAGCGCCGACAGGCGCGAGAGGGCTGTGTACGAATGCAAGCTTAAGGCCTCGAGCGATTATCAAGTACGAATGAACGGTAGCTCAACAATAATCCTTATCATCGATACTGTTACACTTTAATATTTCATCGCTAGTTTCATGTCAACGAAAAGCTGTCATTTAGGTACACTAGGTTATCTTAACATTAAGAATGAGAAGATATGTCATTTAATAGATTTCATTTAAGCCGACTGTGTCACTCGTTTTTTTTATTAACGCTGTTTAATATCAAGGTTAACCAGCTATGAACATTAAACACATTTCTAAAAGGCACAAAGGCTTTTAACATCGAAAAATGAATATACAAGTATGTTAGCAAGCGAATTTAAACTTCATCATTTGAATGAACTTTGGTGCTTTCTTACCTCTCCGATTGTATGTGAACAATTCCTACCAAGGCTCATTCCTCTCGATCAACCATCACACACTTTGTCCCGAGATCCTAAATCTAACTTTCTTATGTCAAAAAGTGTTTAGTCATATTTGACATTGCCGTATACACACCCACCCCACCACATATTTACCTCTTATACACAATACCATCAGCATACCAAATAACAAGCGATGCACTCCCCACACCAACCTTCGTACCCTAGGTTAACATCCTTCCACACTCCAAAGCGCCATGAATTGGGACACCTAATATTGAGGTGTGACATTTTCACGCTATAAGTGATGTTTATAATGATACAGTTTCTATATTTCTGGTTGTACAATGATCACGATGATGATTTTGATGTCATTTTTAAAGTAGAATAACTATTCTTTTCAGATCAGTAAAGACTATTGGTCGATACTCTTTCAGTTTTTAATTGAGCTTAATTAATTGATTAAATGGTGCTTGAAGAGGAGGCTAGGGAGCCGGAGGCTAGGGAAACAATGTCATAAAAGCACGATGAAATACTTCCTTCACGTCACTTTTGACATTTTTAATTCAATAAATGACTGTTTTATATTGAGGTGTAATAGGTGAAGTTCCAAAGGTGACATATTATAATTAATTTGGCGTTTTAAATTGGTTATCTTTGGGCATTTACTTTATTTTAGTCTGTTGTATGCATTTCCATTGCAAAATGCCAGTTCACTGCTTAGTCTGAATGCATTAAGATAAAACATTAACTTTATTTCGCAAATCTATTACAAATTTTGACCACCCCGTATAATGTGCTCTTTGAAACTAAAGACAACGGGAACAATGTGTTTCTTTTAAATACATACGTGTACTTCTGAACCATCCACCTTAATCGAATAATATGTGCTGTTTTAATGTCAGAAAAACTGTGGTATTGTAGTGGATTTTATTCGTTTTATACCCTATATATTTTCTATGACCCGTATAATGACCATGATATTGATAAAATATGAATTGACATATAGTATGCTTTCAGAAAATGTAAACTTTTCCCATACTCTCATGTATAATTTTAAGGCTGTAAATGTTTGAAACGAAAACGACGTGATTTGTCCAGATTTTGCATGTATCACAGAAAGTGGTTCCAACTCTCAAGGCATATGACCAAGGCCGCTCCTTTAAACGTGCGTCTGTTATTACACACGAGGCTTTCAAGTACTCACACTAGAGACAGACAAAAAGACCTAGAAGATTGCATAATCAATTGACTTGTATATGACATCAATAGAAATGATCAATAAATTCGGCTGATCGATAAAGACTCGTTATGCTTCCATGGGTAATAGACTGCAGTGTGATACAGGTAAAGGAAAACGGACATTAAATTAGCCAAGGTGATTATTGTTTATTGCATGAAATTGAGAACCTAGTTAATACAAAATGACAGTTTGTATGCAAATTAGATTACGACGCTTATGGCCATGTGTTTTGAACTGACCACCCAAAAAGGGTGGCGGCGTTGCATTTTTGGTGACGAATCATCCATCTCTCTCTATTAACTCAACAACTATATGTGGTAGAGCTATGGTTTAGGTGTCATTTGAAAGCTTATTTATCTAGCTACACCGTGTGAATAAATCAGGTATTTCTATAACTGTTTGGCTGAGATATGATTGATTATACTTCGAAAGTCAGGGGTGGCGGCGGTGGCGGTGGCGGCGGTGGCGGTGGCGTCGTGTACAATCTCTATGGGGAATATATAAAATGTTCCCAATTCTACGTTCAAATTACAATAACTCCTCATTTTTGTATGGTACAACCATGATTTTGCTCTCATTTTATCGATTGTTTTATATTCTATAAGTTTCTGTTTCAACAAACGTGTCAACTCTTACGTAACAGTTGTAATCACGAATCGATTGCATTGTCTTTGACTTTTTCCCTATTCACTACACAGTAAACTTGCCCTAATTCATCGGTTTTACATACATGACTATAACAACAAAATTATTCAACCGATTATAGCAAAATTATACATTTTTGGAAAGCTCTCGAATAGGGGAATTCAGAAATCTTGCTTAAAATAGGATAGGGTGAATAGCCAAAAAAATATATGTGTAAACTTTAATAAATTTGAAATGTTAACGTTTGTGCTCATTTACTTCCCGATATAGTATATTTCAACAAGTTACACTTGACAACCATTATGTTCTGATGGGTAAATTGCATGAGGAACTAATATGCACAGTAAAATGATGATTGGGATAGGAATAAAAAAAATATTGAGCTTTAATCAAAATATGAAAAAAATCGATATTTTTTGAACATTCTTAATCACAACATGTTACCATTAGGTCTTATGCAAATTCCAATCGCATATTTAGATTCCTTGTGAGATTACCGTTCAGAAAATATATACTTTTTATGGGGTAGAACAAGTAGTTATTGCGATATGCTAATTCGAATCTCAGATGGTGTAAAATGTACAAATCTGGACATGCAACGGGAAGGGTGGCGAGTTCAAAACACATAGCCTTATATAATTAAATAATGACTGTTCATATAAATGTTGATGTTTTAGTACACAATAAAATTCGTGAAATAAGAGACACACACTAATAAATGTTTAATAATATCGACCATTCGATTGACAGACATTGTTCGGAATATTGTATCATGTGTTCAATCTTTTCGATTATATGCGGGTGTTATAAAACTGCTATATCCCGGTAAAACAACCTGATTTATGTCTCTTTATAATCTGTCGAATGTAATAAGATCTTGCGATTCAAAATTTTTAAATAAATCGTTATAAATGTTAAATACATGTAATACAGGTGACATTTACAAGAAGCGAGTTGACGCAAAATTATTATTGATAATTCTAACGTGTCAATTAACTGGCCATATCGATTTCCGGGGATACAATGTTATTTTTGCATAATGAATGTATTTGAGGTAATTATTTGCATAATGTGATATACCTTTCGGCAAATAGAAACATTTATTTAATTAAAGAGGATCCAAAATGAATCGGGTATAGATACGCAATAGTGGTAATACCCACATGACTTTCCATTTGGGTTTTGAACTTGATTCTTTTATCAACCAATGCAGAGAATGAAGTAGTGGAGCAGATGATTGACATCGGTTGACGATGCGTGCAGCCTTGTTTTGAGGCCGCTGCAAGACTCTATCGGTTTTATCACATTAATGTATACAACGAAATTGCTACTATGCCCTTTAACTCTATCAATCTGTCCATGAATATACCAAGAGTGTAATGCAAGTTTTAACAGCTTGTAAATAGATTGACATTAGGCAATAAACAGCACACACTGAAAATCAACAACTTTACTTTACTTTACTTATGCTATTTTGCCTAAGGCATTTGAAGCAGAAGGCAGGTGAACAATACATACACAAAAGGAAAATTAACATCGTGCCAAATCAACAATCCGGATAACACAAAGGACATGATACACTTTCGCTGACTTCAAAATCCCTGGGCTTGCTAGTTCATACATCCTTTTATCGATTCTATATTTAAGACACGACTGTATTTCAACATCTTCCAATGGTGAGGTCGAGACATCTTGAGATATTGACTAGAGGAAACGGTCTCGACATATTGTTTATTCATATTTGATCTATTCTGGTAGCTGGTTCCCGATATCATTCAAAAAAAGGAAAATTAACATCGTGCTAAAATTAAACTATATTCTAGTTTAATCAAACATAATGCTAAACGCTAAACGTCTCTTGCGAGTAAATATATGGCACACCTAAACCTTTTTAGTGGCACCCAATGTGTTAAATTACACGGCAACTCTTTTATAATCTAAAATAAAATTTGCCGGTCAAATTCCAGGTGCAAAGCATAATGTGATTGTATGACATTTTGTTTCGTATCTCACGTTGGTTTATTAAATTTATTAAGTCTTTAATGATATCGCGGTAGCTTGTGGTGTCAATGATCCGTTGCCTCAGAACTCGCATGATGTAACAGCTAATGAACTATAACGGGGGATGTGAAATGAAAAAACACAAGGACAACTCATTCAAGATGGGATTTAAAGCATTCACAGCCTTAAGCCAGTCAACCCTCAAGGAATAAACGGTGCTGTTCAAAGTTTTAGCAACAGGTAGGAAAAGCATTAGACATTTATTACCGTGACAACCAGCGAACAGCATGTATTCATCAGCCGGTTCGATAAATAAAAATAGTAATAATAATAATTACCCAATAACCTTAATACAATCAGCCACAAAACATATGTAGAAAGTGCAAGAAAAAACGTCACGTCAAATCTGGTTGGTATCATAAAACGATATCTTAGTTTTTTGTCTGACGCGTACAATCATATGCTGATTTTCGAATTGGACTGGTACTGCTTTGGATTCGGACTCTTACTCTGACTTGGACCAGGTTAACGCATTCTCGGGGTTGTTCTGTAATGACTCGACTTAAAATTTTGAGAAAAGTCATGATATAGTATACTTTAGAGCAAATTTTAGCTTTAAAAAGGAGCCCAACGTGGGTACTTGAAGAAGGTAAAAGTGGCAATACTGCAGACTGCCTCTTGGTCATGCAAGGTCCAGACATGGCAGGCTCAAGGATTTCAATTGAGCAAGAGCTAGCTCCATGCAGTGCTCCATGGCCTGTCAACATATATCAACAAATATCAACAAATATATGGAATTTTACTGGTATCTGTAACGTAATGGGTACATTGGTACACAAAAAAGGACGCCACCGCCCACTTGTTACGGGCCTGTCTGGCAGCAAGCCAACTGATGATCTATCTCTACTAACCAACATTATTCAGACTCATTACACTACATTTTTCCGTGGATTCAAATACCTATCTACCTTCAACAGAACAGCCACTTCAATTTTACAGATATACAAATGTATATTGTAAGTTTAATATAAATCAATATATTTATATAGATCAGGTTCACAAATACCGGGTTATCTTATGGCATACTTGTTCTAGTTATTCATTTGTACTGCTTGAGCTATGCATGTATTAATATGCACAGCGATGCTCGAGATATCTGTCACGATTAAACCATGATATACCATCTTTATGATATACCTGTTTCAACGTTCTATGCTCAAACAGAGTTTCAAGTATTACAGTATCTACAAGTCTAATTCAAATTTTAGCTAAGAATAATTTCGATAGCAGCATTTAGAATGATGGATGTGATTTTCATCGTTTTAATTAAAATTAAAGTTCAAAGGATGCATACAATAATTTCATTATGATTCATGATAAAACATTAGTATGTGTCACAGACAGCGGTCCCAACTCAAGACACATGACCAAGGCCGCTCCTTTAAACGTGCGTCTGTTATTACACACGAGGCTTTCGAGTACTCACACTAGAGACAGACAAAAAGACCTATAGAAGATTGCATAATCAATTGATTTTTGTACATGACATCAATAGAAATGTTAAATAAATTCGGCTGCTCGATAAAGAGGCGTTATGCTGCATGGGCAATAGACTGCAGTCAGGGGTCTGCTTCTCAGCTTGCCGATAGGGTCCACTTTTAAATCGAACTTAGTCAGCATAGAATTGAGGGCGCTATACCGATCAGGCGTGATGATTGTAGCAGACGACGCAACGCTGGCCACGCGTCTCTCAGACGACCCAATTTGGCAACGGGAGTGCACCATTTTGAATTATTTTTAACAGTAATCGCCCGGTTAACGATAAAAATCCTTTTAATTATGATGTATTTGTCAAAATGATAGTTTAAAATTCGCGATTACGTGTTATTCACTACGAATTCAAAATTTAGGTTTCACGTGGCCACCGTCGTCTACAGCGCCCCCAAACCTATGCTGACTAACATGCCGTTTAACCTGCCGTTAAACCTGGTTAAACATTGTTAAACGTGTTAAACGCCGGTCACCGACGCATTCCAGACGGATTACTATAATTTATTCAAATATGCAAAAGGTCCGTTTTCGTTACGTACGTTGGTATACTACTTTCCTATCCCAAAGTTAATAGTATCCCTGCTGCAGTGTGATACAGGTAAAGGAAAACGGACATTAAATTAGCCAACGTGATTATTGTTTATTGCATGAAAATTGAGAACCAAGTTAATGCAAAATGACAGTTTGTATGCAAACTAAAAAAGATTAAAGTTTAAAGGATGCATTCAATAAATTCATGATAAAATATTAGTATGTTGAACAAATCCATCTATTTTGTTCAACGTATGCTAATTCTAACCAAGGATGCATTGAATGCATTAAAACGTGCGTGGGTTGCATTTTAAAATAACTGAATAAGCCGTATTATAACATTGTAGAATTACCACATGCTTCTATATTTTGTTCAATTGTTTTAAAGGTTGGTGTTCCGATTGTTGGCCCGATTTGCAACTTGATGTTTTCTATTTTACATGAGGCCATCGTTATCCAAAGTTTGAGTTGCTTAACTGCAATGGCTCTTACATTAGAAGCACAAGGTGACATACAATTTGCCCATTGAGTAGTACACCGACTGACCGGGTGGTTAACCACCTTTGGCAGTAGTTCACTGCATTTTGGCCTACATTGTATAACATCTAAATGGAACATATCTCGCTCAAAACATTTTACAGAAATAACGAGAAAAACATGGTTTTTTTCTGTTATCAAAATATGTTGAAAAAACCCATCCACCTTTAATGTGATGGATTTATATACATGTGTCTTTCCTCCTTGATCGATAAGAGACTGCTAAAAGCAGTAAATACGTAATTATAACAGGTTCGGCTAAATAGCGCCATCTATCAGTGTGAAGGTTACGTCATATCCACGCGAGTGGTGGTTCGTCAACAACCTTCTGAAAATATGCAAGGAATTGATAAAACAATGACGCCATGGTGTATAATCAAGAGAAAGTGACAAAATGGCAGCACGTAAGTGTTATCATAATTCTCGAAACAGAACGGTTCCACCAATTCTATGTAACCTCCAATTAAGTATATACATGTACATGAGCAACTACATTGTACAGCGCCATATCAGTGTCGTCCCCAAATAGTTTAATGTGGTTTGCTATCGGCAAGCAGAATTTCGAGCTTACATTTTTATATGAGGTGTGACACGACTGAGGAACCCTACGTTCTACTTGATATACAGCTATAAGTTTAGAACAGGCCTTCTCAAATGGTGGCGCGCGCGCCACTTGTGGCGCCATTGCATCAGTCCGAGTGGCGCGCGGAAGGACGCATGAATACTTTTTTTTTTAAAGGAAAAAACTTAAAAAAATTTAAAAAAAGAAGAAGGATAAAAAGAAGCAGAAATATATATCCCAAACTTCAACCAGATCGCAAGAAGCATGAAGAGCCACTTCAGCCACTAACAGCAGTGGGGTATATTATAGTCATGATTAGTAGTAGTAGGCCTAATTTTATTATCACTACATTTGCTACAATTTGTTGTACATTTTACCATCAACATCTCTTTATTTCTTGTACCATATTGCATGCAAATATAGCTCTCCTTAGCCTCTTAAAAGGAAGTAAACCCATGAGCTTGCATGGGGACACGCAGGCCCATGGACCCTACCCGATATTCGCGCGCTACGCTCGCAGAGATAGTGGCGCTTCTAGATCACTAACATCTCAAAAGTGGTGCTTCACAAAATCTAATTGAGAAGGCCTGGTTTAGAATATTGAAATTAAGGTGGTTTAAAAGGATTTATCGATTATCTTTTTTTTAGCAGGTTGTTTGACCTGGATCAGCAAAAGAAAATGCATTTGTGACTGAAGTTTTAGTTTTGACGTTTGAACGGACAAATACCATTACTATATTAAGGGCTACATTTGATCAATACGTTGTACACGTCAGGAATACTTATTATCTTCCTTGAACTATAAGCATCAATGAGCGTGTTTCTACTGGGGAAGAAACCGCTAATAAACGGTAAGTTTGCCCAATAGAAACAGGCAGAACCCAATAAAAGAATCGGTATTTTTGGTAATGCCAAAAACCTTCACAAACCAGGTTTGGAAACGGTAAGAATCGGTAATAAACCCAATAGAAACAGAAAGGCGATTAATCTTAGCGGTTTGTGCCGTGAAGCGTGTCACGCTGGGTTATACACATTGTGAAGCAATCTTTTTCAGGTGCGGTGGCTTTGTTTGGTATAACAAAAGGTCAAATGTCGTGGCCCATCGACTAGGATCGATAAACTTAGCGGTAACTTTTCGCGAGAGAAACAGGGGGGGGGGGGGGGGGGGCGGTAAAAAATGACCGATTAAATCTTAGCACTTATTAGCGTTTACTTTTTGCAGTGCCCCAGTAGAAACACGCTCTATCTGTTTGATGTCAAACTTAGCAGACAAATTGTATTTCTTATTCACTTTTGTGACCTTTTAAACTGAAATAAACCTTCATTATCTATAATCGGCTTTTATCCCAAATAATATAACAATATTTAACATTCAGGAAGATACAACCATTAATCCTATTGATTTAAAAATAATGATTGTAATCCATCCTTGAGGCACGCTATCATCTGTACCTGACTGAGTTTAATCTCTACGCACTTATACGCGAATTCCACAATATACGACATATTCAACAATGATGCCCCGTCACTGTTTCCAAGGCGGACAATAGAAAATATTTATGAATAAATCCCGTGAATAAATCCCATGACAAATAATTCCCCAAGTGCGCGGAAGTGCAGCGGTGCAGATAATAGCATACATTATCACTCTACCTGGAATATTTTAAAGTCCACTTGTGTATACCTGCATCCCACTGCAGCACATTCTGCATACTGCATGCTGTATTTTCGAGGTAATTGATAAGGAAATATCAAGGTACTATCAGTGAATGTTTATAGTTTATACGGTAAATTTAATCCAATATTTACCCCATCTGTTGTTGCGCAGTCTTAAATTTGTGAAAGTCATACTCTCTTCGTTTACTCTGTGCTGTAAATTGTTGTGGCTATCCCCGCCACTAGAAGTCTATATCAATACAAATAAAGTAAGTTTCCCTTTACCTGGATCACACTGCAATACATTTATGCCGGTAGCCTTAAAAATCTACATGATGTATGAACCTTGCCGTTAGTCCATCATGATATATGCCAGATACAGACATAATTCCATTATACCATTTGTCCACCGGAGGGGTTTGTTGCATCTTATTACTGGTTTTCAATTATGTTATGCCATATCAGAACTGATAAAGATATTTTGATGAGATTAACAGAGTAAGTAGGAAATATGTTTCCTATGTTATTTCAAGTATTAGTTTTGGATTCCAATGTTGCTGTCAATTGTTTACTTCTTCTGGGACACGCTGTATGTAAAAGAAATTAAAGTGATGCTGAATGTGTAAGGAACTATATCCTATTCATGGGGCAGAGGATATATAAAGTAATTGCCACAGACATTTTGATACTGATAAATGGATATGTGATAAGATGGAAAACCGTCTGAAACATTTGGCGCGCTAAATGTTGCCTGCATAAGCATGCCTCAGGGGAAACACTAAATCATGGCTTAGCAAATTGCTAACAAAAGACATACTTCTAACGATATAATCTGATATTGTAGTTTTTGTAAACAATTTTGTGTTGAATTTAACTCTCACGTTGATAATGTGCATTGACCAGCTGCACGAACCCCAAACGAAGAAACATTAAATCAAGATAGTGTGTAGTATCAAAACCAGGAAACTGTTAACATTATAATGCGGTGTTGAAGATTTATTCAAAGGGTCTGTGTCTAATTTCAATTTTTAGAATACGCATTGCTGATGATCATTTTCAGTAACAATATTAATACTAACGGATCTTCTGCGTGGCAAAGCGTTATTGTTTGTAATGTCCACAAATAAAGGTAAATGGACTATTTCATTGTTCAATTTGTTGTACCAGTAAGCATAATGTATGCGCTTGTCTGTGACCTATTAAGAGGATTTCTTTGATGATATTAGAGGTGGTTAGGTCCTCAAAATAAGAAAACCAAAATTATTTTGTTATTCAACTAATGCATTATGCAAAATTGTAAACAAACAAAAATGTTCGCAAAATGTGTTTATTTTTTCGGCGTATAAATGCATTTCGCCATGCAATCTTTAAAGTTAGCAAACAGCTTAATAAACCGAAATTTAGCTATATCCCTGAGGAAAATATTTTTGGCGAGGGTCATATGACACGGCTCACTCCTAAAGCCACAAGTTTAGTCCGAACGGTTGCTACCCAGCACAAGAGAATCGCCATTTTACATCACCGCGCGGTAAAATGAGTTCCCTTTCATCTCTCATGGACCGTACCACTATTGAAATGGAGGGGTGTGTTTTGATTTGATACAAATATTCTATAAACATGTATCAAAATGTGTTATGTAAATTAAACGCATTCTTGATTTAATTTTTCTCTGTTAAAAGGAGGTGTGTGAATAAAATGCTATTTACAAAATAGTTTAAATTTCACAATAACTGGCGAAATAATTTGTCTTCTCTAATGTTTACCTTTTGTAACCCAGCCCATTCAGGAGTTCCCTCGCCCATGTATACAGGGAACGGACGATGTCCAAATAAGGGCCTCATTATAATAAAACGTAAATGTTTTTTCTTCGTTTTTTAAAGAGCAGCTATTTTTTTATGTCAAATTAAGCCTATTAAAACACGTTTTTTACTTGTTTTCATCAATTATCCAAAACGCTATTCACATATGAATGATATAAATATGTTTGGTCGTTGTTGAATGGGGTTCAGCAAGGAATTCGTCGTTGTTTATCTTGAAACGACAACGGTTAGACGGGTTTATTTTTTTATTTTGCTCGGGCAGCAGCTGCCCTCGCAAAATAAACCCGTCTTACCGTTGTCGATTCAAGATAAACAACCCCGAAACCTTATTGAACCCCTAATTAAACAATTAAAGTTCTGTAGTAAAACCATACAATGTGCATACAGGCATAGCCAAAAGAAGATTTTATAATGCCATGATTTTGTGCATATATTTATGGGAACCGAGACGAATTTGAAGCAAGATTAAGATCATTTTGCAAAAACGCTAATGCATTGTGGTGGTGTCTTTAAAATCTTCTTTGGGCTTAGCTCATGCAGATGCAGAAGTGGAAGTGGCGCGGAAGATGATCAGATTCAACCCCAGTAAATAATTGTAGTCCTTACTGACGACAATTGGATTTTACTCTCTATCTTAGAAGCCTGTGTCCCAATAATAAGTAATCAGGAAATGTAGTTATTGCCCTCAAATGATTAAAGTTGGAACAGACTAATATCTGTTACACAGTGTACAAAAGAGATCTTTTCAGATTTGTTGATAATAAACAAAAAAAAGAGCGTTTTACTAGATGTCCAAAATCGGGGGCTTATTTCCCGGAACTTCAGGGTTACCCTCTATAAATGTTGTACCTCAATGATCACATATATCATAAACTTGAAGAAAAAATGTAAATTTGAAAAGTCCAGTCGCTTTATAAGGGAGAAAATCGACGTTTTGTAACACCCCTTTAACATGTGAAAGTATAGGGAACCTATTTACTGGCGTGAACTCATAATATTGACCCCAGTCAAGCGTTTCCATCTTTAAGTATTTTAGTAGAAGATTATATGGGTCGAGGTTTTGTATTAGCAACACCTCGAACCATTGACTCCGATGATTGCCCCTTAAAGTTAAATGGTGCGTCGTGATGTCTCGCATTAGGTACCAACAACGTGATTGCCTACATGTATTTCACAACATAGCAAAGATGCGGCCAATGAATTAAAGGCACAGACACCTGTAATATCGTCCTTAGTTTAGGCCAGGCATTCTCAAATGGTGGCGCGCGCGCCACTTGTGGCGCATCAAGGCATCCTAAGTGGCGCGAGAGTGGTTACAATTTGATTTTAATAAATAAATCATATGATATAGCCAAATTCCATAGGCATATGACAGTCAGATGTATAAATATAGCAATTTTTCTCGCGCTACGCGCGTATGTGCCCTCAAAACAGTAATATTAGTTAATATGCTGCCTACATATGTTAAAATGTTTTGAAATTAATGTTATAAAGGGAATTTTGCCATTGTAAATTCTAAAAAATATGACCAAGTGGAGCTTCAGCAAGTTGGTGACTAAAATGTGGCGCATCAGTAAATCTAGTTGAGAAAGCCTTGTTTAGGCAATGTATTTGGTCTATAATTAGGCACTTTATTATCATCGTCCACGGTCATTCCGGCTAGTTAGTACCACATGGTAACCACGTCGTCACGCCAAGGGACAGTCAGAAGCCAAGCGTGAAATTAAAGTGTGTGTTTTTGTTCACACGGGCCCGCCCGTAAATCGAGATTTCAAGAAGAAGAAAAAAAGAGTCATTTACAACTCCCGAGTGTGACGGATCGATTGCCTACATCAATTTTGCTTGAGTCGATAAAGATGCAATTTCAACGCGATCGTAACATGGTAATTTGACTGATTTTTAGACGTCGTAGCAAAATCCTCGTGCACAAGAAATGTTTCTAATCCTAAGGTGATCAAAAATATCCAGATTAGGTCTACACTCGATTAAAAATGTCCCTTTCAAGTGGACATGTTGATTTTTACTAAATGTAAGATTTGGGTACTTTGCAGTGGTTAGGCCAAACAAAGAAGATAGTCTTGTCTCAGAAGCCCGCCCGCAATGTGAAATGAGCTACGGCGCGTAGGTCTATGCGCTGAGGCCTACAAAAACTTCTTTTTTGTTTTGATTTTTGTTTTGATTTTTGTTTTGATTTTTGTTTTGATTTTTGTTGATTTATTTTTTTGATTTTTAGAAAAAAAGTTTTAAAAAAGTTCTCTGAAGCTTGGATTAGCAAATAAATTTAAAAAAAATCGCATACCTCATAGCCTATTTTATATATAAAAAGAAACACTTAGCTTATTTGCAAATCTTCTTTGTTTGGCCTTACTATTCAGTTGGTAGTAACTGTAATCACCATACTTTATATAAGCACAGGATTATATTACATTTTAAAATTAGCATTAGCTAATGCACTCCCATGCAACTTTCATAAAACAAATCTAAGTATTATACCATATCATGTTCGGCAGAGCTGTCAACTTTTGGGATTTGCTGGGAGGGAGAGATACAGACTTAAAAAAAACCACGTAAAACATGCACAATTTTTTCCCCGTTAGCAGCTGAAATCCTGATAAGTGTGTGTGGGGGGGGGGGGGGGGGGGGGGTAGCGATGATGTTTTTGCATGGTCAAAATCGTAAATGTACCGTAAATGTCGGAAGCTGGTATAAGGGTGTTGATACACATTTTAATTGAGGTAATTTTGTTGAGGCGGGAGATTTTATATGATAGGCGGAAGTGCGGGAGAAAGAGTATCTATGCCGGAGACTCCCGCTTAATGCGGGAGAGTTGACAGCCCTGTTTCGGCCTATTTAATTGAAAATCAAATTCCGCTTTTTCTGACTAGATGTCAAAATGTACCTAAAATGCTGAAAGTTTAAGGTTATAGCGCTCTCTTTATTCCAAATCTCCATTGACTTACATGTAAAATACCCAATTTACAAAAGGTCCAATCAAAAAAGAAGGCGGCATTTTTGCTCACGAAATGTTTCACTTGATGTTTCTGGAGCAAATAGCTTGTTCTTTGCGATTTTTATTGGTGTGCATTAGATAATTTAAAAAATGACCTTTAATAAACAATGGTGGAATATCTTATTACGTGATTTATTATAATATATAGCAACTGGTTCTTACTTCATCTTTTTGTGGGTACAACATTCAGTCCCTAGTATGACATCATGTCATGAACAAGGTCTACATTATCAAACTGTATAACATCATAATGTGTAATTGTTTACCATGTAATAAATGCCAAAAAGGCAATGCCACCTTCCATTGCGCGGGCGGAGTGATGACAATACGTACAGGGTGAGTCAAAAAGACTGCAATAGTGGAAAGAAGCCATTTTGTTTCAAAACCAATATGAATTTTAAAACTTTTTAAACGTTGCAAGAATGATGTATTTAATCCTTACTTTGTGTGAAAAAATGAAGTCAATATCATTTTCCGTTTGCCTTTGGTGAACCTTTTGACCAATGCACCCATTTCACACGTTTGTCCAACAATATGCATCAGATCGCAAAACGTATCTCCCATTCAAATTTGGAAACTTGAGTTCATTTGTGATGTTATTGGAATTTTATGCATCCTTTCTTGTTTACATGTGAGTTAGCATAATCAAATATAATCATACCCATGCTGTGAAAGTGTATAATGTTCTAAATTTTTATTAAAAAACCTGTCATTTTCCATTTTTTGTTGGCGGGATATTCAAATATGAAAATGCAATGTGTGCCATTTCAAATGAAAATCACTGTGCTCGTGGACAAACAGGTAAATTTGGTTGTGCAGCAAAGAGGGTCACCAAAGACAAACGAAAAATGAGATCGACTTCATTGTTTCACACAAAGGTAGGATTAAATACATTCATCTTGCAACGTTTAAAAAGTTTTAAAATTCATTTTTGTTTTGAAAACAAAATGGCTTCTTTCCACTATTGCAGTCTTTTTGACTCACCCTGTATCTCGGTGATTAAATTGCGTATCGCTTGAGTGTTCCAATGCGATGCTGTTTAATCTCAGAAATAGCCTCCGTGAAACTGCCGTAACCTCTTCATTATTCATTTAATCCATATAAAAGTATACATTTTTTGGAATGAAATGAGTAGCAAAATCCATTTCTGGTATCAAATTTCACTCAAAATGCATGTTTTTAAATTGTGACCAACATTCAAATGTCAATAAATGTCAAAGCTAAAAAACAGTATGTTTAGATGATTTTCGTGCAATTTCAGAGAGATTTTGCTACGTTTGCAGCAAATTTTGAGCCAACAAAGTAATTACTTTGGTCAAAATTTTTAAAAAAAATCAGAATTTTTGGTGACATTGGATGCCAACAATGGATTCTTCGACACATTTTCTTTCCAAAAATGTATATTTTTATATACATCACATTAATAGTTCAAAAGTTACAGCGCTTGATAAATGTCATGCCTTTTGATTTAACAGCCCCCTTAACTCATTTTCCATTTTGTCAATTTGATTCTTAGATACCGATCACTCAATAGAATAACGATGTAAGTTGAAGACAGCGAAGATCTCGTTCCTTTTCACGGTAAGAACAATGAATTTATTTTGATATGTTATAACAACATACATTCATCACGCTACCAAATATCAAAAGTAGTTGTATTGGTTTTCTATCATGTATCTTCTTTTGTAATCCCAGCTCTTCAAATTCATTCAAAGTGAAGTTCGTCATAATTCTTCTCTTCCACCCTAAGGAAGATTAGAATGAGGTATTGTTCGGGCATCACCCACATGAGGATTTGCAAACTAGCGTTGAGTATTCCTACGAGATTTATACAAATCATGATCTGCTTATAACAACCTAAATAATAGATAGATATAATAATATTCCTCAATTATCACAATCCCAATTTACTTTGTGTCTCTGCAATAAGTCTTTTTCAATGAAATAATCTCGTAACTGCCTTTTTAAAATATGCCAGTATGCACTCATAACCTTCAAGTCATTCACTTTTTCTTCACGATTTTAGAAAGCAATATCGCGTACCTTAAATGTTCTGCTGAAGGATATTCTGTCGTCAATGTAAATGTACACGAGCGATATGAATGATGAATGTGGCGAACAATCGCAAATACACACAAATACAAAGGTTGACTTTACATCAGAAAAAAACTATCATCTTAGAGCGCATAGCCCAAACCGCTCACCACTATCTATTTCACCGATGTACCCAATACCACAATTCTATCGATACAAATAGCATGGACACATATGAAGCACCTGCGCGATTTATTTGCCAACAGGCAACACGATGCTATAAAGTAGGGTTGTGATATTTCCGGAAGGATACCAAATACATTTATCAGTTTCATTGATGCCACGCAACATGTAGATTGATTTGTAAAATATACCCTCACAGCGTGGGTGATAAATGTTGACAGTTCGTATAGCGAGTCTTACATTTAGGAGTAGCTATGTGTGTGAGGAACTGTTGGGAGCATGTTTTATATTCTTGTTTACAGCAAACATATTCTAAACCAACTATGAGGGTAGAAAAATGTGTTTTAAGTTATTATTTTAAGTAAACAAGCACAATGAAAGGATGAATATTGTATATGTATTTACTCCCTAGAATATACTCAAACCGACGGAGGGGGCAGAAAGGGATGAAGTTGAGGGGAAAATATAGGTTCTTCCGTAGGTGCGTATTGCCTTACTGTATTTAACGAGGGTCATAACTCTTCAGTTGGAGCTATTAGATATATTGCCTTAAAGCAGCTCATTATAGCTTTTCACGTTTACAAATCTGCCATTTATTTAAAAAAAATACCTCCTCCATTCGTCCACAGATACTACAGCAGATTCAATGATATATTCATTTATTAGGACGTTTGAAATGAAGACCAGTAGCTAAAAAGGAAAAACAATTTGATTATAGGGTCTCAATAAATGCGTAGTTTTGATTCGAGAGAAATTAGACAGATCAATGCACGCGCGCTGATGTTGATGAGTGAATAATGGCACGACCCCGCAGGAGAAGTGCTAATGTGGGCATATCAACATTTGCGCAAGTGCATTGATTTGTATAATGTTTCGAGAAACAAAACATACGTATGTATTGACCCAAATCATACACAACGCTATACAAATCAAAATTCACAATTTCATGCATACTTTTAATCTCTTTAATAACGAATAAAAATATGTTAACAAGTGTGCTAATACCCGCAGTAAATATCGGCGAACCTGGGCTGCCTGAAGAACGAATTAAAACAATACGCGTGATGCGCGAACCGTGCAATTAGTGCAATTATACACTTTTAATGCACTCCGCGTATTCTAGTTTCCTGGTTTCTGATTGGTTCGATAGTACTAAGAGTCTATAATTAATCTAATGTCAAGATATTATGTTACATCGCCGCCGTATAATTTTTGTAGACCATTGGTATTTCCTGTCGAACCACCTGTTCTCGATGTTTATGGCATTGGTGGCTAACGTTGAATAAAGGTGATTATGTCGGAATATTTGCATTTACTATTAACGTATCTAATATGTCACGTATATGTTTCGGTACAACTGTTACATTTTACCCTCCACTATCTCACCACTGGTTTCATTTTAACGAACAGTTTTCAGCACTAGCCTTGCAATAGAGGTACCCTGGGTTATTTCTTAGCATTTAGCAGGAGAAAATTGCCAGCACGGTTAACACTTTCACGCGGCTATTAGTTATCAGTAACCTTTCCAAACTTTCAAAGTCTTATCTCATGAATTACTGAACCAATACTAGGCATGATTGTACTTATCTTAATGTATTTCTTATGGTGATTCCGAATTTTTTTTAATTTTTTTTTTTAAAAATTTATTTATTAATTCTATATTCTATGATACACAATAAATGTATACAATAACATCAATATTTACAAAATAATATAATATAATAATAGCAAGTATGTACAATGTGGCAATCGATTAAAAACCGACATAATTGATATACATGATGACATAGTAATTACAGAGAAATCAGTCTACGAAGACAGAGTTCTTTTTCAAATAGGAATAACAGATTTGGGTGGTTGCCGTATCTAAACTTGCTTATGCATAGTTTCCCAACGCCGATGATGAGGTTAATAAATTTTAAATCGTGATGGTCATAAGTATTATTGTGGTAGTTCAATATAACAATTTCAGTGGTCAATACAAAGCATGTTGATAATTTACGCGAGATAACTTGACTAGCGTAAGACCACAGCTGTTTAACTAGATTACATTTGAAAAAGAAATGGTCGATATAGTCAATCACGTTGAATGTGTGACAAATATTATTCTCTACCTTACCCATCTTACATAGAAGTACTTTGGTTGGATAAACATTGTGGAGGATTTTCCAATTTAATGAGATCAACTTCGCTTCATCGGTGCACTGTGGAGTGGCGAGCCAAATGTCGGTCCAATTGAATGAGTAATTGGGGAATCTAAGTGGCCAGAAATTTGTACACAGAGGAGGAACATACAAATTGTGAATCATGGCTTTCCTAAAACCTTTGTTTGTACAGGTATCAATAGGGACTGAATTAAAATAAACATTTCTCCGTTGTTGTCGGGATTTGTGGCATTGTCACAAGGAGTCTTTGTTAAGTTCCAACCAATGGGAAGCGCATTGCGGAGAGCGTAATATTGCAAAATTACGGCACCCTTATCCTTTAGACGATTACGGTGGTTAATGGAATAGAAAGAACCATCATCGTCAAATAGGTCACTCACAAAAATAATTCCCGACTTAATCCAGTCTATGAAGAATAGTGTGTTATTTTTCAATTGGATAACATCATTATTCCATATAACTTGATTATGACATGATGCAATATCATCTTTGATTATAACTTGCTTAGTGTCGAACCAGATTTTAAATAGCTTATAGTAAAAAGAAGGTAATCTCTTTAACATAATATGACACATGTTGTTAAGCTGCTTAAATGTACAGTTACAATTAAAAATATTCATACCAATACCCAACTTGTTTATATAGTACAATGGGATATTTTTCCAACATGCAATATCTGAGTTGTTAAGTTTCTTAATCCATGACAGCTTTAGTGAATCGAAATTGAAACATGTTTATACCACCTTTATCGTAATCTGCAATCACTGTGTTACGTTTGACTGCTTCTTCTCTGCCCCAAATAAATTTGAAGAACATGTTATTGAGTTTCATAATAATTTTATCAGGGATATCCATGACAGAGGCAATGTATGACAATTGTGATGCTAACAGTGTTTTAACAATCAAATTTCTACCTGTCATTGAGAGGCCACGCATTTTCCAAGAACGTATAGAGCGTTCAATATTTTCCATCTTGCCAATCCAATTACATTCGAGATTATCAATGGAAGTGCTTGGTGAGAAGGTGACACCTAGGATTTGTATTGTGTTGTTTGGAGCTAGTTTCCATTTGACATCACCAACACAGTAATCGTTATCTTTCAAAGATCCGATCCATAGCGCATCACTTTTATCTTTATTTATTGCAAGCCCTGATAGTTTAGTGAATTTATCAAAGATTGACATCACGTTTATAAGACAATTGGGTGTTTTAACAAAAATGGTTGTATCGTCGGCAAAGGTGGTAATACGGACCTCTTGTCTATTATAGTTGTCAAGTGGCAGGGCAATGCCATGTATTTTATTTGACTGGCGAATTTTACAAGCAAGCAGTTCTACCCCAAGGACGAACATCAAACTTGCAATCGGACAACCTTGACGAACACCACGGTCCACTTTGAACGGATTCGAAATATGACCATTGTTAATGATACAGTTTGTGCTATTATTTAAGATAACAGAAACCCATTTCTGAAACATATCGCCAAAATTTAGCTTTCTTATGGCATATAGAATAAAGTCACGTTCAATGGTATCGAACGCCTTTTTAAAATCAATACATATCATGATACCAGGTATATTTTGATTATCTACATATCTTAGTACATCTTCAATAAGACGGATATTACCTTGGATATTTCTACCCTTTACAAATCCGTTTTGGTCAGAGTCAACTAACTTGAGAAGAATGTTTTGCACACGTGCGGCGAGAGCTTTAGTGGCAATTTTGTAATCGATGTTCAGTAAAGCGATTGGGCGATTCCGAATATGGTGATGAGTCCACACGTCCATTCTTCTCGCCCCCTCTCTAATCTAACCGCCTAATAAACCACCAGGATCTTATCGGATGCTCTTTTGTACAAGCATCTGTAATTACATACGAGGCGCTCGAGTGCGCACACTAAAGACAGACAGAAAGGCGATAACCCTGCTTAAGAGTGTGCATAATCAATTGACTTGGGCATGACATCGATGAAAATTGATAAATAAACTCGGCTGCTCTCAATGCAGAATTGTAATACCCTTCAAGAGCTATAGACTGCATGGTGATCCAAGAAAAGGGAAACTTACTTTAAATTAGGTTAAAATTAGGAAAGTAAAAATGTTGCTTTAATTCATAAAAATAGAAAATCCGGTTGGTACAGAATCTAAGTTTGGAAAGTATCTTAATGCCTTAGATGAGATAAATATAGAACGCATCTGTACAAAATGTTGACCAAATTTGATCACATACACTGAAATATGGCTTTATGTCTCGCGCGCTTCCTTTAATTTGAGTGGGTGTTATGAGATTCCATTTACCTGGCGCGATAACTCGATCAATGCCTCATTATAACCCATTGAATGTAATAAGATATTGGTGCAGGAGGCCTAGAGGAAATCAGGTGCTGTTTATATTAGTTTACGGCTGTTATGTGGCTTTAATATGTAGACCTATTATCAATCTAGAATATTCGATTTAAATGTAAACTATATAACGATATGGACTCTAGAAACTTGTTGAAGAAAAATTATTGATTCATAATTCGCCATTTGTATTAACACGTGTCATAATGAGTTACACGATGTAATTGCAAGCATTATATTTGCAATACAATAAACCCTTTAAAGATCCAGAATAAATCATGTCACTCTATTTTAAACACGAGCCGTTCTCAATCAGTAATTTGCAAAGTGGTTGGTGTTTGTTTATAATCGAAATCAACCTTAGATGACTTTTTCTGAACACATCCCTATGACATCGTCCATTAGTGTCCACATAAATACAGTCATTATCAAAATAACTTACTAGGCTATAATTATTTCCCTAGCGCCGAAACATTTATTATATGATTGTGATGAAAAAAAACTCAATATTTTCTTTAATTTATGTGTCAAGAGCATAACAAGGCAATGTTTAAATGCCTTTTGGATTTGAATCAGGCAGCCTCGATGTAGCAATATGCAGATTATTGACCGACTGGTAGCAACAACTGCAAAAACGTAAATCATACTTTCTTTAGACTTTTTGTTTTGACACATAGCTTTGTTGATATTCAGGAAATCTCCACGTGCAATATATCAAATCAAAGAAAATAAATAATTTGACAATTTTTGTAACTAAATATTTGTCGTTGGAGATAGTTTTGAAATTATCACAATAAATATGACCTGTTCAATTACTTTTGAGCACTGTATACCGTCCTACATGAAAGGTAGTTACTACTAATTCTCCCCTAATATCTTTATTTCTAAAACGACCCCTTTTCACTTAATCTCTCAAGTGATCAGTGAATGTATGTATACGCGACTCAGTACTTGCAAATCTGTTTGACGTGACATTCTGTCGAATGTACGTACGAACCACTAAGAACGAAAATGCATGGCTAGTAAGTAGATTGATGCTTAGGCTATATTCAGCACACTTACAATAAAATACCATTACTTTGCGCGCTCTATTTCGCCTTAGGCGTCTGATGCAGGTGAGAAATAGAAGCCACCAATCCGGGTAACATAATGGACATGATACAATTCTGCTGACGTCCAAATACCTGGGCTTTTTGGCTCATACATCTATCTATCGATTTTATATAAAGCTATGACTGAAACATTTCCCCATGATAATGTTTCGAGACGGTATTATTGTGAATAGAGTAAAACGTCTCGGCATCTTGTTTGTGTCTCATCTTTTTGTTTCTGTATATAGCCAGCAGTGTCCGTATTATGCATCATTCTTAAACAGCTAAGAAAGTTTAAGCAATCTCATTGGTTCTCAGAGAAATCGGCGACATTTAGATGAGACAATTGAACACGGGGAGGTGGGGCTTACGTTTTAACAGTGCGTACGACCTTCACAATGCGTGGTTTGCTCCATAACGCGCACTTCTGCAGTGCGTCTTTGGTACCTTTCCTGCATTTAAGCCGGCGCCGCGACGCTTACGCATGGTGTACTCATCGCATGGGATATGGGTGGAATGTTTGTGGATTATTCGATCCTAGCAGGGGTAAAAGTTGTCAAATGTGGACAATAAAATATACTTATTTCTTTGATAAATGTCTGGTGAGCATAGCTTATAACCACTCCGCCTGCGGCGTCGTTGTTCTACTTAAAATAATACTATCTTCCGCATTTATGTCAGACAATATAACACGGGTACGGTCTAAAAACAATACCTTTATTCTCTAAATGTACACCTACACACCTGGAATATATATTTATATATTTTTCCCCATTTATGTTCTTCCTCCAAGCAAGAGTTGTATTAGCACAGTAACTTTTCTTTACAACATATTATACATTCTTATAAATCCAAACATTTAACATTCTCAATACAGGAGTTAAAATTTAAAATATTGTTGTTAATTTGTATCAAAATATAATCATTCAAATAGATGTACATATATCATTACTGACCACCTAGATAAAATCACTACGTGATCATAATGTAAACATTGACATGAGAAGCAAACCCTAATGTTATGAGAAAGTTTCTGGTCTAGCAAAAAAAAACTGCGTCCGGTTTTGGTCAGGAAAATATCTACGATTACCTATTATGTTATGTAAGAAAAATGAGCACATTTCAGAAAAGATTTTACATGTTCAAATAGACATAATCATTGGAATATAATGCTACTATAGTTTAATCAGTTCAAAATTCACGAGAAATGTGAGGCTTGTATTTGTCTGTGCGCAAACAAGAATCCATGTCCTTGTTTACTCTTGAAAGTGTGCGTTTAAGTATTATAAGCAGGTGGGCAAGAAGGCATTCTATATGGGCCCGCAGTTAAATATTAGTCTCACAATTTTCGCCAATTTGGAACTGATTAAACTATACAGATCAATAGCTGTGTTCATGAACTTGATCAATACAAGTGCGTATGATGGATTAGGCAACGTAAATGCAAAGACCCCTATACAACGAAGTCATGGTGTACTAGTTTGCATTCACATAACTGTACATGGAACATTACTCTTAAAGGCATAGTATGCGATCTTTGTCAGGGGACGATCTCTATCCATGACTTTTCTGTTTTAAAGCAGATTATTTTGCAGCTTTACATTTCTGATCGTAAATCATAAATATATTCTGAGTTATAGAGCGAAACGATTCCTAATTACTTAAAAATTATAGTTTAAAGTGTGAAAATAAACTGGCTGCTAGCAGGACAGTTTATTTTTACTCTAAATTCCGCTCTGATTTGGAAGTAGTTAGGAATCGTATCGCTCTGTAACTCAGAATATATTCATGATTTATGATCAGAAATGTAAATCTGCAAGAAAATCTGCTTATAAAATAAATCATTGATAGAGGGCGTCCCCTGGAAAAGATCGCAAAATATGCCTTTAAATGACGGACATGTTTCCGTGAATCAACCATTTTAAATACATAAAAACTTGATAACAAAGAAAATTCAAGGAATTACAGTAAAAACGTTCTACCTTGCTAACATTATTAGATTTCAGGTCGCACAATTTTGTCATAATTTCAGCATGTTTCTGCCTACACCTATGCCATGAGTTTAACACGAAACAAATGTGCATAGCAAATTGTTTTATATCCATATCGGTAATGTAATTTACCGACCACGTTACATGTGCAAAACGTTACTTGATGGTATGGCATTTTATCGCAATGATCCGTTGCGATATAACATGCATGATATAAAAGTAAATGAACATTACACAGCAATAGGAAATAAAAACCTCGTTAACTTAACTCTACTTCAGACAAGCATTTTGATTGATTTTAACGTGGGGATACGAAAAAATAACCATGTTTCTACGGGGCCCGACCGACTGAATTGCTAGAAATTGAGGAAAACAAATGTCACATAGAAATGAATACCGACAAACAAAATGGTTTTGGTTTGTCAAACAATCCCAAGGTTGTTGCAGATTTTTATGATTTACATGTCATTATGAAGGGAAAAACTCCGACGGACCCAACCTGAGGGTGTGATCAGAGAAAAGTTCATGGGGTAATACAATTATTTCAGGGTAATTGCAGTTCGAATGGATTGATTCCGCAATATAATGAAACTTGATTTTAATTTTGATTTTCTTAAATAATACAGTACACTACAGTGCAAATTTGAATAGAAAAGTTGCCTACGGATGGAAACCTGGTCTTTCAATACTTAGGCATACGTAAGAGAAGTTAATGATGCATTAACTTGTAATTACCGAACCGCCTTAGGAAACATTATTAGCAAGTTAAGTGATGCATTTTATTCGGCGCCGAAAAACAGGCGGCAAGCCAATATATGACCTCTCCTATCATCATGATCATTACCATATAATTGATGAGACTCACTGACAATTATCACAACAATTACACTTCCCTTATCTTTTGTCGTCGAATTCATATTTCTGTCTATGTTTTTAATCAAAGACTCCTTTGAATTTTACAGCAACATTGCTCCTTTGTCTTTCCCCATATAACTACAACGTTATTATAGACCAGGTTCAGAAATATCAAGGGATCTGAAATATACATGTTCTGGTTATCATAAACAGTGTATGCGCGTTGACATGCTCGAGATCTTTTTCGTAATGTAGCAAAGTATGTTTGTTTCAATATTCTATTTTACCCCACAGAGGTAAGGTAATATAGTTCGTATAAAACAAAATAATAGTTAGGTGCAAACTAATCTCAATAGCATTAAAAGCATTGTTATATAATTTTCTAAATCCTAACCAAAATGAATACCAAGGATATATTTTTTTAGTTAATTCATCACGATTTTTATTGTGGATATTAATGTTATTATTGTTACCATTTTCCTGAACAAATCCATCATTTTTGTTCAACATAATGTTTATTCATACTAGGAAAGCATGATATGCATAAGAAAAATATGCGTGGGTTTATATGTATATATGAATTAAATACGTGTTTTTATAAGGTACAAAATGCTTAAAATATTTTTTAATTGGTTTAATGTGACGGATTGTTTCTCTAATCAATACTACTTGGAATTCTACGACAGGCTTGGTAATTAATTAAGTGTACATACTAGCATCCTTACGCTGATGAATGTCACATGCATATGTACATTTCGAGTTTCTCATTATCGACCTGACTTAACGAAACGTATATTTTGCCGGTTACACCGTTATATTTGTACTTGAAATATTTCAGACGATTGACAAGTCATTAAAAATCTTCTTCAAGCATGTTCTGTCTGGATCGTCAGACAGCACATACTTGTACATATATATACGATATGTAGCTACACACTTTAAAGTGGTGGTTGAGGTATCATTGTGTAGAGAAGCACATGACAAAATAGTGATTGAAACTCACCAACTTTTAATTCATGAGACCGTCAGGCCATTGCCTAACACAAGAACAAACAATACATAGTCTTATAACAAATATGCTATTGCCTTACTACAAGAACAAACAAAGTATAGTCTTTATAACAATCAATAATACATGTTAACAATATTCTCGAACAATTTTGGCATTTCCCATGCTCCCATCCATTTTTGATGAAATGCCACTCTAATGACAGTATGCAATAATTAAAGTACAAAATGCTTAAAATATTTTTAAATTGGTTTAATGTGACGGATTGTTTCTCTAATTGATACTACTTGGAATTCTGCGACAGGCTTGGTATTTAATTAAAGTTAAAGTGTACATACTAGCATCATTACGCTAATGAATGGTACATGCGTTAGTATGTACATTTCAAGTTTCTCATTATCGACCTGACTTAACGAAACGTATATATTTTGCCGGTTACACCGTTATATTTGTACTTGAAATATTTCAGACGATTGACAAGTCAATTAAAAATCTTCTTCAAGCATGTTCTGTCTGGATCGTCAGACAGCACTTACTTGTACATATATATATATATATATATATATATATATATATATATATATATATATATATATATATATATATATATACGATATGTAGCTACACACTTTAAAGTGGTGGTTGAAGTATCATTGTTGACGTTTAATTGAGTTCCGAATACCATTAAGGTAGTGCACATGAGTTTTAAAACAAAGATTGACATTTTACTGATTGTTTTGAGGGTATTATATGTACTTTTACATCCTTGAGAGTGTTTCCTTTTTCTGAATATTCTGACAGCGTATTTTTAGACACTAATCATACACATTTCTCGTTTTCCACTAAAGGTTAGAGAATAGCAATATTCCACTAAAAAGGACATTTTAGTAGCGACTGATTCTAGGAGCTCGATAGGAACGGTGGTGACAATTAGCAGGTTATATTTATTTAACTACCACATTTACTTCATCATGTAACATAGTATTGCTAAAGAGTAAAATCCACAAAAATTTTATCTGCTGTGCTTTCAGAAACAAATATAATTTTCATTACCAACTGATCTTAATCAATCACGGAAATCTCCCTTGAGGTCTACAATCTATTGCCCTTGACTGTGTTATATTTGTAACGGCTGCGTGCGCATCTTGTAATCGCCAACACAATCAACACTTGTTATGGCCCAATGAACATCACTTTTTAAGGTTTTTAAGTGGTGGATAACTAGGAATTCCTGGCCACGGACAGTGAAAAATTGCCCGAGGGCGTCAACTTCAGCAGAGTGATAATTAGCGACAACAGTTGTGTGCCGGGAATATATAATTTTCCTATTCCTTGGTCACATTGCAGTACAATACTGTGGACATCATTCTCCGTGATGAATACTTTATAGACAATTACTTATGAGGATTCAAGGTAATAACTCTCATTTTTAGTCTATACGTTAATAAATGACATCAATATCTAACTTACTTGAATTTCATACACTGTTTAAAAAATATCAAATTATTGTTGCAGATGTGATCTTTGACACTCGCTGTTGTTGACAGCTTGTATTAATTAACATTCAGACTGGACATGGTTGAAGTACACTAAAACACTCCAGTAAGTGTGGCGCCACAAAGTATAGAATCACACTTAATGAGAGTAACAGAATACTCTTCAAGGAATATATTAAAGTCAGTTTCCCTTTACCTGGATCACACTGTAATACATCATAATCTGTATTATGCATTCGAACTGTTATAAGTCTATTTTCAGATAGGCCGGTCAAAATAATTGTAGTTCATAGTCGAATTGTAATAAAATTTAAAAAAAACAAAGAATCAACTTCGTAATCTCGAATCGGTAAAATATATGATTTGTTTTCCACGCCTATTTGACACCTCGGTGGTCAACCTGTAAAAAACAAATAACAGTTTCTATTTATCGGGAATTTTTACTCAGTTACATTTTAACAATACACATTTACAATTACTTGTGCAAAATCAGTTGTATTGCTTTAAAACTACATTAATTTCAAAGCATTTTCCCCCTGGATTTTCTTTCAAACAATTGAATTCATTGTATCAAATGGCTGCTGAAAATGCCATACAAATGATTTGACAGGCTGCAGGTATTGCGCAATAATAACAGTCCGGATAGATTCTTATCAACAAACTCATTTATTTGCCATATGGCACAATATAGGACTTTTTCCTTTTAGATTTGAG
Source organism: Ophiura sarsii (assembly GCA_035610835.1). Taxonomy (NCBI): domain Eukaryota; kingdom Metazoa; phylum Echinodermata; class Ophiuroidea; order Amphilepidida; family Ophiuridae; genus Ophiura; species Ophiura sarsii. Next base: position 23,291,168 of record CM069451.1, on the reverse strand, counting down.
TGACTATATAGAAAGGCAGTACAAAAGGCACACAACCCAATTTTGTAGACACATTAGTGCGTGTCCTTTTATATTAATTGACTGAGCGTGTCTGTAATACTGCTTTGCGACAGCTTGTGGATTGACATTTATACATTTAAGAAGCATTGGTCCATTAACCAACTTATGACCATTAGATTAGGTATTCTAAATTTAAAGAATAGGTAACTCAAAGGTTTGAGGATATAATTGATGGATGCTACACACAGTTACTTCGAAGAGTACTTAACATCAGCTGGCGAGACCACCAAACAAACAGAGTGGTGTATGGCGACATCCCTCCCCTGTCAGTCGCTTTGAGAAAGAAGCGTCTTCAGTTCGTAGGGCACTGCGTACGCACTAAGGGAAGGACCAGCTATCGCCCACTTGATGTTCCTAAATATGGCCATTCTAACCGTGGCAGGAAAAACACCACCTATCCTGACAACATTGCAAAGGACATGGGTCTTGCTTGACCTAAGTGTTGCACAGCTCGTGAAGAATAAAGCTACATGGTACAAATATGTGTCAGTTGCTTCCACTGTTCCGTACGTGACGACCGATATGATGATTTTAAATTCTGGTGTTTTTTTTAAATTTTACAGGCAAAAGTTGTTACGATCGCGGTAATACGACGCTGTAATTTGTAATTGCCTGTTTATCCAATCAGGATTTGAACGTGAACAACTTGCATAAAGGTATGACTATGTTCCCCTTTACATGGTACAAAATAGAGTGTTTCGGAATACGCTAATTGACTACAGCTACAGCTTATTCTTCTTATTTTTAAACAACTGCTCTGGTTGCTAGCTTCTTGAAGTTAAATGGTGCGTTCTGATGCCTCGCATTAGGCCACTGGTAAATGTGATTAACTCCATGCATTACATACACACATAACAACGAGAGTATTGGTGCTCTCCAACTGAATTAAAGGCAGACCACCTGTAACGCCGTCAATAATCCTTGCAACGCACATTGACATTGACATTGACAGCACTTATAACCATTTATTGGTCCTAGTCAATTATAATATCAGCTTGTTAGAACCATAGAGGAGACACGTCGTTAGACCCAGGGACACAGGATTCAAGTTTGCTATAAAATGTTCTTTAGCGCACATAAATGACTTTTAGCAAACCGATTATCAATTGGAATATGATGTGTAGGTTATAATGAATTTATGTTTAATTTATGTGTGCTCAGTATCAACGATACCTAAACAAAATTCTTCCTTTTTTTCACTTTTGAGTGAAAAATAGAAAAATAAATGTTTTGTCTTTTTTCCCATAGCAAGACTTAGACTTGAACATTTCGTAATTGTCTGTTTCATGATACACCATTTGGCCTCCCCTAGATGTTACGTTAGCTCATGTGATAACCCTCTAGTCTTGTACTTTATCAATTTGAAACAATGTAGCCGTCCATTTACATCAAAAGGTCGGAATGCTGTCTAACAAATTGCACGCACCTGAAAACTTATGCTGCGGGAAAAAGTTTCAAACTGTCTTTTCCTGTCACTGTTAATTTGAATGAGCGATATGATCGTGTCAAATTATCGCTGATAAAATGTTGACTCGGATTGACTTCATATGAATAGCGTAAACTTCGCACTGCTATCCGTTACCCGGTACCTCTATTTTATCAAAATATAAATGAAGCACCTGCGCCGTTTATTCACCAATATGCAACACATTACTAACCATCACAATACTATTTAGTTGGGTTGTGATATCACTAGGAGGATTTAAATACATTTATCAGTTGAATTGATGTCACGCAACATGTAGAATTTTTTTTTTATGTACACTCATAGTTAAGAATGATGAATGCTGACAGTTCCAATATTGAGTTTGAAATTTGAAAGCAGCTAGCCTTGCGAAGAATACCCAGGAGTATTTTTGTCTAAATTAGTTCGATCAGTTTGCAGAAAACTTAATAACACCAATAACTAGAGTTGAACATTGATTTCACCCTAAATTTTTATTTTAATTTGGCATGCACCATAGCTGGACAAAACTTATAATATACTAAAACGGACTAGCATAACCAGAAATGTCCAAATTAGTGCAGGGGATAGATTCTTTGATAAATAGTGTGCATTGACTTTATTTTATTGCATTTAGGAAGGATTGAGCGGGGAACCGTAAATTCATTGTCAAAACAACCCATCAGAGAGTATTTCACCTCTACGAATTTGCAACTCTTTAAGAAGTACCTCAAATTCGAGGTGTATTCATGCCATTTTGAGCTGATGAAATATGGCATGACGGGCATAAGAAACAACTGTATGGGCAAACATTTTATCTTACGCCTCAATATTCAATAATATCTTAGGAGAAAAATAGATCTACGGGAAATGTGATGATTTTGTTTGCCATAACTGATCTCTTTGGCAGTCTTATAATATTGGTATTTCCAAATCGAATTTCGAAAATTGTTGGGATTATGAAATGAAAACTGCTTCAGGGAAGCAGGTTATGTGTCGAAAATGGCTACATGACCTGTCAGCTGAGTCAAAAACAGATTAAATGATACAGTGACAAACGGCTTCGTGCCATTAGCTATAGAGAGATATTTGAAATAAGAGACGGAAGCCTAAAGGACAAACTTTGATATGTTGTCAATACATGAGTTATACCGCCGCCGTACGGTGCTGTGTGGACGGTTGGCGTTTCCTGTATATCGTGTATGTATCACATGTTCTATATTTCTACAGGGATAATGGATAAAGGTGAATAACGGTAAAACTAGTGGGGCGGCATCTGGGTTCAAGAGGGTTGTCTAAAGGGGATACTAACTTATGTATTTTTCACTCATATTTTTGGTGAATCATGCGTATCCTTGTTTATATAATGTTTCTTAATACAGTTGTATTTCATCGCTCATTTCATATCGAAACGAGGTTTTCAAAGCCTCTTTGACAGCAATATTGAGCGACGGCGGGTAATTTTTAAGATCGGGGAAAAAGAATATTGTCATTTAAAAGGTTCAGCTAAATAGCATCGCCAAACTAGTATGGCTCATACATATAAGAAACCTTTACGTAAGACTTTGAGGATAATATTTTGCATCAGCATACGTAAAACCACCCACCAAATGTAAACTGAGGCCAAATCAAATAGTCTATATTATACATGTTATAAGGCACATATGTTTGCATTGTTGTCAGAGAAATGTCATCAAACACATCTGCTGCGAAGAGTGGAGACATCAGTAGTAAAAGTCGGTCTGAAAATGAATGCTGGCAACAAAGTGTATGTCATATAACAAATGTCAGAAGGGATTCATACAAACAAATGATGGTAACAAGTTGAAGGAGGTTCAAGATTTTAAATATCTTGGTGTCTGGATGGGGAGTACAGCAAAGGTCATTTAGCAACGCAAAGCAGCAGCATAGAGAGCATGTAGCAAAATGACCAAATTATGGAAGTCAACTCTCTCTAGGAAAATCAAACTTCGCCTGTTTGCCTCAACTCAGTTCTGTTATATGGATGCGAAGCTTGGACCATTACTCCCAATTTACAGAAAGAGCTTGATGGTTGCTACACCAAAATGCTGAGAGCAGTAATTGTATGGTGACCTCCCCAAAATAAGCCAGAAGATCCAGAAGAGACTAACAAGGTTTGCTGGCCACTGTTTCAGAAGTGAGGTGCATTGGATCCCCAAGCATGCAAAAGAAAACTGGGAAGACCCGCTCTGACATTTATTGATTTACTCAAGCAAGATACCGGATTAGAGACAAGTAACATAAAGACAGCAACGAAAGATCGAAAAGTGTGGAGAGCCATCGTAGATCGGGGACACTACCCGAGTAAAGCAAGTAAGCATGTTCGCATTGGTTTCAGTTCATGGGTCTTACAGTTAATTAATTGATGTTGATGGTGTTTAGTTCAAACGAAATAATATCGAAGTTCAGATGTATGTTAGTAACTTTGTATACACCATACTCTATTTCTCTTCCTCTGGACAGTGACTTAACTTTGCAGGTGCAGAATTTACGCGCGAGTATAATTATATTCTCCATGGACAAACTACGAGGGTCATTCGATAAGTTCTACCTCATACTTCATAACTTTTCTATGATGATGTTGTACTTTGCTAAAAAATACACAATTGTAGCTTGGAATCACAGCTACAAATTCATAGTAAATATTGATATTAACCAGTGACGTGGCCAACAAACCTTTGTATAATTCAACAAATCTCTATATGATCACATCACAACCATGACGTATATTCTTTTATTAAAACAGGATATTATTGTTTGTGGTTCGTATTAATTGCTATTACTTACCATTGCTGATCGTCTTTGCTTAAACATTGATTTCAAGCATACTCCATATAATGTTATATACATCTACAATTGCAATACAGTACTTATAATACGGAAATATATCTCATAATAGACTGTGATTACATACCGATAACCCAATTTTTAAGTGACAGCGCCGTATTTGTCAACCCAAAACAATGATATTCAACTCAACAATTATGTTATTGTTATCAAACATTTTACTCGAGACATCATAGTGTGTATAGTGTGTTTCAATGTTTGTACTTTGTTGAGGGAACTCGATGCACTAAGTGTAAACGCAGTCCTCATATCATTATATTATTTTGTTAACAACTATTTACACAACTAAGATTAGGTGATAAACCAACGGCGGATTTCTAGTTGAAGAAAAAGAAACACTGGCCCTCATTGATTACTCAGTGTTTGGCTGTTATGTTTATCTTAACACATTTCACGAGGCTTTTGGTTTTACCATATGCAAAAAAATAATTCAGAAACCTTTTTCAACTTTCAAGATCTATCTCAACGATAACTGAATCAATACTAGGTATGTTTGTACTTATTTCAATGCATTTCTTATGGCGATTCCAAATAAATGGTAATACATTTCAATTCATTTTGACATTTTTGAAACATTTGGAATGTCGTCTGCAGACGCCTGCCGCATAGAAAAGGTTAAAGATAATATAATTGGCTTTCGAATACCGTTAGTTTGATTGTAAATGCTTTTCCCAATCTAGCGATATGCTTGATCAATCACGAGTACTTAAAAACGAGTTGTGCCACTTTTTAAGGAAATAAGATGCTCGTGGAAAAATCCATTTCACTAATTGAATTTTATATGACCTTCGAGATGACTAAATTACCTTTCAAGTGCCGTTTGTTTTGTCTCATTTTCTTTATCCTATCGAAAGATATGCTAGACTAAAGTTGATCACAGAGGGTCAATTTGTGCTATATATTTTTATAGAAGAAATGCTTCAAAGCTTTAAACAAAACGGCAATTTTACACATGGATAATTTCTTTCAAAAAATGGCACAGTTTTAATATTGTTTGTTTCTTGGACATCATGGATAGACTCAAGCAAATTCGACAAAACAAACTGCATACGAAGGCTTTTTTAGTTATCTTGAAGCTCGTACAAACACCAAATCCAAATATGAAATGTTTAACGATGAAAATAACACATTCCCCCAAAAGTATATTTTTCTAACGTGGCACAAACCCGATTTTGAGTACTCGTTGTGGATCAAACATATTTCTAAATTGAGAAAAGAAAACACAATCAAATAAATGGCATTTGAAAGCCAACTAAATTATCTTTTAGATTATATTAAGATTACAGCTTAGTACTGAGTAATCAATGAAGGCAATAACGTGGAACACGTGCACCATTTTTTAGGGACACCCTGTATAAGGCTACAAAACTAACGATGCGTGCAGTTTAAAATACGCACAGTTTAGAGATGCCTCTATTTAAAGTGGTAATTGTTTTACCGAGTGATACGGATTCATAACACTGGATCTTCACCGTTTTTCTGAGATAGGAAGTTTTATTTGTTTAAATAAAGTTTAACCGGCGAATGCGTATGAATACTGTAAGTAATCATACCCATCTTGAACTCTTTTCAATCACTTCAAGATGGGTGAGTTCAGCAAGAATGTTTTTATATTTTGTAAAACTCATAAGAGTTCATTAGCTTATATATCATGCACGTCCTATTGCAACGGATCATTGACACAATAATCTCCTTAGACATTATTAAGGTCTTGATAAATTTAATAAACCGACGCGCAATATGAAACAATTTTCCTAATGATTATATAAAGTGTTTGCACCTGGAATGTGGTCGGAAAATTTCAGATTAAAGGCGATCTGCTGTTAATGTTGACAACTTTGTTCACAAGAAATGTTGAATACATTGATTCTTAATTCCTTATATATCTAGGATTTTTTGTAGATGTTTTAAAGCCTTATCCATGGATATTTATTTTCTTATTTCAACTCTAAGTTACTGTTGACCTCTTGCAGCTGCTTCGTTAATAGCCGTTTATATTCATATTAAACCTGCATTCTTTGCTTAAGATCAGCTGTAAATGTACATAACCCATTGAGTTGAAGTTTGCACTTCAGTGAGCATTTGGGCTGAAGGTAGCACCCCCATACCAGTAGCGTAGTCAAGGTCACTTGTCAGGGGGGGGGGGGGTATTTTTTCCAGTTCGACCCGGTGGCGTAGTCTGGTTTTTAATGTAACATTTTTGATTTGCCGTCGAGTAAGAAATTTGACAAGCGGGGTGGGGGTGGTTAGAACGTTAAGTCCCCATACAGGCGTGAAAAGCTGCAATATCCAACTAATTTGCCTGTCTTCCTTTCTCCTTTCTGTCAGTTTCCTTTCACTTTTCCCTTTCCTTCCCATTTTGTCTCCTCTTCTCCCTCTCTTTCCCTTCCTTTGCCTTTCCGATTTTTCGCTGCCTTTCCGATTACCCGGTCATTTTTTTCAGGGGTGCACTCTGCCCCCCTTGCCCCCGCTGCCCCCCTTGCCCCCGCCTGGCTACGCTACTGCCCCATACACAAGTGTTTCATCATAATATTGTATTCGAATTGCTTGTAGCCTACATGTATTATCATTTAAACGATTTTACTCCGATGTTTCTTTCAACGATAATAAAACAAATGAATAAAATGTATTTAATTAATTGACATGCTTCGTTCTGACTAAAAGATATTAAGCTGCACTTCGGTAACTTGAACAATGTTCTTGCCACGTTCGCTTGTGCTCCATGGAAACGGATGTAAGGTATCCTAGTTGTACGAGTAATCCTGAAGTCTGAGTGCGTCTATCAATAAATCTCTATAGTTCTTGAAAACAGCCAGATATCTTTATAACGGTGTTGTTTATGTGATAGACATAACTTTCAAGGTGGCTTTTGATGGATAGCATGGAAATCAGCTACAAAAATAAATCAAACATAAACCAAAACATGTCGAGACGTTTTCCTGAGGTCCCCGATGAATACGGTCTCGAGTGGGCGGGTTTACAATAGAAATATGTTTCAAACATCCGTTAGGAAGAGACATGTATGCAGAGCCCAAAAAGGCCAGGCATTAAATGTCAATGATTGTAACACCTCCTTTGTATGATTCGGATTGTTGGTTTATATTTTACATAACATCACCTGCTGCAGATGCCTAAGGTAAAAGAGCAACACTGATGTAAAGGTATTTTGAGCTTAACACTTTCCACGCGGCTATTTGTTTTATCATGTACAAAACAGATTTTTCAGATACTTTTCCCAACTTTCTCAAGAATTACTGAACCTATACTAGGCATGTTTGTTCATATTTCAATGCATATCTCATGATGATTTCAAATATAATGATGAGATTCAATAATTTTGACATTTTCTGAAACATTTAGCGGGAACTTTGAAACTGTCTTCTACAGACGCCTGCCGCGTGGAAAGTGTTAAGTGTGATGCACGGGGTCTCTTATCTTACGTATTCGCCAATTCGTTCATATTCTCGTACCATTCCGCTTTAAATTAAAAAAATAAAACAACGGACATAAATGAGTTAACAACGTTATGGCCCATTTATTTGATAGATTAATAGATTGATATTGTTCATGTAAGAAGCTCTCATATCAAGAAGACGTTAAGATCGGGAAAACAACCACATTAGAAGTTGGGCCTACATCTACTACCTCAGACAATTTCAAAAACTAAAACTAGAGTATCGATCATTAGAAGTTCATCCTGTGATGTAAACACTTTCAAATCATAAATAAACTAGTATTACTATATTAAAAAGTATAAAAATGATTTCATAGACAGCTCCAGTATTTTATATAGCATCCGTAAACAGTGCGTCGATTTACTATACTTAGATCTTGTTTTAACTCGACAGATTATAATGGGGCAATGATCGAGTTGTCTGGCGGGGTATATTGAATCGCCTAAACACCCACTCATATAAAAGGAAACACGCTATAGACAAATAATGTATGCCACTTCATACAGCCGACGCTATTCGTTCTATGTGTATTTATCGTAGATTTGATGCGGGATGTATAATAAAGTAAACCACATTATTCAATGACTGCTGCAATCCAATCATTGTATGTAGACAAACATTCCAGAACATCCAAAATGGGTAAAAAACCGTGTTTTTAAAAAAAATTCTCCAAAATGGACAATTTCATTATCAGCATTGGATTAATTGAACCCTTTTCTGCAAAAAAAACCTGTATACTTTTATATAGATTAAATGAATAATGAAGAAGTTACGGCAGGTTTACGGAGGCTATGCTAAGGGTCCACACCCACCCCCCCCTTTAAGCACAGAATTAAGCTATAACAAAAGTGCGTGGGTTTTCATTTCTAATTAAAATATTCTACTGAAAACTCTTTGACTTTTACTGCAACAAGATTGTGAGTTTCTAACTTCCCTGGTATAAGTGCTATTAGACGAGGTTCATGATGGTCGTTGCATAGTATTCATGTATGACATTATGATAGCCTCTTTGCGGCATCGAATGAGAAATGCATTAGCATTAGGTCTTTTGCCTCTAATAGCCGTGCCTTGATATTTGCAATGATGTACACGGAGAGATAGATACGGGGAGCATCTTTATTTCAACAGTGTTACCCTACAAGTGTTTCCCATGCAATGAGGAGACACTTTTTGGTACGCCCTGTATATAGCATGACCGTCAACAATAATAAACACTTTAAAATTAGTTCTCTCTATTCATTGCTATTAGTCCTGATTCTTATTTCAAATGTAAACATTTCGTAATTGTCTGTTTCATGATACACCATTTGGCCTCTCCTTAATGTACTTAAGTTCATGTGATAACCTCCAGTCTTGTACTTTATGCATATGAAACAATGTAGCCGTCCAGTTACATCAACAGTTCGGAATGCTGTCTAACAAATTGCACGCATCTGCAATGTTATGCTGCTGGAAATGGTTTCAAACTGTCTTTTCCCTTCACTGTTAATTTGAATGAGCGATATGAACGTGACAAATCATCGCTGATAAAATGTTGACTTGGATTGACTTCATATGAATAGCGTAAACTTTGCAGTACTATACGTTTCATAAGCATACCCGGTATCACTATTTTATCAAGATATAAATTAAGCACCTGCGCCGTTTATTCGCCAATAGACAACACAATACTATTAGTTGGGTCGTGATATCACCTGGAGGATATAAATACATTTATCAGTTGCATTGATGTAACGCAACATGTAGAATGAGTTGTTAATGTACCCTCACAGTTAAGAATGATGAATGCTGACAGTTCAAATATTGAGATTGAAATTTGAAAGCAGCTAGCCTTGCGAAGAATAGCCAGGATTATTTTTGTCAAAATGAGTACGAGCAGTTTGCAGAAAACTTAATAACACCAATTACTAGGGTTGAACATTGATTTCACTCCAAATTGTTATTTTAATTTTACATGCACTATGTCTGGACAAAACATAGGATATACAGGGTGTTTAAAAAAAAACCCGCAACACTTTTTGTCGCGAGCTCTCCGATTACGGCAAATCACAAATCACTCTGAAATTCATATATTCTGTTAGGTGTACTTATTGGCTATCACATAGTCAAATTACAGAGATATCGATTATTGATTGCTAAGATATCAACGATACATGTAGACAAGTGCAAAACACGTTTTACATCGTTTATCATATATGCCTGATTTTCATGTCAGGTGAATATTAGCAAGACCCTTTAATAACTCATTGTACTTAAATAATTGGAATCAAACTCATTATTCTGAGAAGAAAATGTCATGTTAAAGGTATCAAATGTCTGGCTATTACAGTATAATATCAATAATAATTAAATCTGGCAATTAATTAGTTGATTAGTTAATGACACAACTTGAAAATCCAGATTACAAAGTCTGTTTGCAAATCCTCTCTCTTTTTCTCTCGTTAATGTCATAAATAAAACAGTATGGCACATTATTCAAAAGATAAACAAATGGAATAGTCCAGTGAAGGTAGTAATTGTCTGGTATGAATCAGTCATTGTTAGTCTGTTGTGAATGGGACATTATGGTGCTGCTCGACCCTCAAAATGCTGTCCTTGTTTTAAGATGCATCGATTATGAGCTTTAATTTGTAAAAGAACGTACCATAGACATTATGTGGCGATCGTAGCAATCGGTGGTTCAGAACTTAAAAAGGGTGATTGACGTATTCAAATGGTCGAATGATTATCAGATTACACTATTCAATGATTTTATGTACCACCTGACTCAAACAAAGGAAATTAAGATAAACCATTCCAGACATTAAGGTTACATAGTTAACCCATAGTTAACCCATAACACATAGTTAACCCATCCATAACACTAATCGTACAGGAAAATCCAAATTTTTAGAACAAACAATGTTAAACGTGTTTTGCACTTACCTACTTATACCTTTAATATCTCAGCGAATAAATAATCGATATTGTTGTTATTTTATTTTACTAAGGTTTAGAGTGATTTGTGTTTTACTGTAATCGTACAGCTCTCGACAAAAAGTGTTGTGTTCTTTTTGATACACGCTGTATACTAAAACGGACTAGCATAACCAGAAATAACCAGAAATTAGTGAAATGGATAGATTCTTCGATAAATATTGTGTATTGACTTAATTTTACTGAATTTAGCGGGGAACCGTACATTCATTGTCAAAACAACTAATAAGAGAGTATTTCACCTCTACGAATTTGCCACTCCTTTAAAAGTACCTACAATTTAAGGGAGACGTACGTATTCATGCCATTTTTAGCTGATGAAATAATGGCATGCCGGGCCTATGAAACAACTGTATGGGCAAACATTTTATCTTACGCCTCAATATTCAATAATATCTTAGGAGAAAAATAGATCTACGGGAAATGTGATGATTTTGTTTGCCATAACTGATCTCTTTGGCAGTCTTATAATATTGGCACTTCAAATCGAATTTCGAACACTGTTTGTCATTATGAAATGAAAACTGCTTCAGGGAAGCGGGTTAAGTGTCGAAAATGGCCACATAACCTGTCAGCAGAGTCAAAAACAGATTCAATGATACAGTGACAAACGGCTTCGTGCCGTTAGCTATAGAGAGATATTTGAAATAAGAGACGGAACCCTAAAGGATAAACTTTGATATGTTGTCAAGACATGTGTTATACCGCCGCCGTATGTGTTGTGTGGACGGTTGGTGTTTCCTGTATAGCGTGTAGTGTCACCTGTTCTATATTTCTACAGGGATAATGGATAAAGGTGAATAACGGTAAAACTAGTGGGGCGGCATCTGGGTTCAAGAGGGTTGTCTAAAGGGGCTACTAACTTATGTATTTTTCACTCATATGTTTCGTGAATCATGCGTATCCTTGTTTAGATAATGTTTCTTAATACAGTGGTATTTCATCGCTCATTTCATATCGAAACGAGGTTTCCAAAGCCTCTTTGACAGCAATTGAGCGACGGCGGGTAATTTCTAAGATCGGAGAAAAAGAATATTGTCATTTAAAAGGTTCAGCTAAATAGCACTCTCAAACTAGTATGGCTCATACATATATGACTTCAAGTATACGCACCCAAGTAATATTTTTCATCAGCATACGTACAACTACCCACCAAATGTAAACTGAGGCCAAATTAAATATGTCTATATTATAAGGCACATATGTTTGCATTGTTGTCAGAGAAATGTCATCAAACACAAGATCTGCTGCAAAGAGTGGAGACATCAGTAGCAAAAGTCGGTCTGAAAATGAATGCTGGCAAGACAAAGTTTACGTCATATAACCAAAGTCAGAAGGGATTCATACAGACAAATGATGGTAACAAGTTGGAGGAGGTTCAAGATTTTAAATATCTTGGTGCATGGATGGGGAGTACATCAAAGGACATCAAAGGAGTCAGTTCTGTTATATGGATGCGAAGCTTGGACCATTACTTCAAATTAACAGAAAGAGCTTGATGGTTGCTACACCAAAATGCTGGGAGCAGTACTCAATGTCAACAGGAAACAACACATTCCAAATACCCAATTGTATGGTGACCTCCCAAAAAAGGCAGAAGATCCAGAAGAGACTAACAAGGTTTGTTGGTCACTGTTTCAGAAGTGAGGTGCACTGGATCCCCAAGCATGGCAACAGAAAACTGGGAAGACCTGCTCTGACATTTATTGATTTACTCAAGCAAGATACCGGATTAGAGACAAGTTACATAAAGACAGCAACGAAGGATCGAAAAATGTGGAGAGCCATCGTAGATCGGGGACACTACCCGAGTAAAGCAAGAAAGCATGTTCGCATTGATCTCAGTTCATGGGTCTTACAGTAAATTAATTGATGTTGATGGCGAAACAAAAATGGATTTATTGTCAAATTCCAATAACTTTGTTGTTTAAGCAAGTTTAGTTCAAACAAAATAATACAGAAGTTCAGAGGTATGTTAGTAAACTTTGTATACACCATACTCTACTTCTCTTCCTCTGGACAGTGAACTAACTTTGCAGGTGCAGAATTTACGCGCGAATATTCTCCATGGACAAACTACGAGGGTCATTCGATAAGTTCTACCTCATACTTCATAACTTTGCTATGATGATGTTGTACTTTGCTAAAAAATACACAATTGTAGCTTGGAATCACAGCTACAAAATGTATAGCAAATTGATATTAACCAGTGTAGTGACCAACAATCCTTTTACAGGCAAATACAGATCTATATGATCACATCACAACCATGACGTATAGTCCTTTATTAAAACAGGATAGTATTGTTTTTTACTCCATATAATGTTATATACACCTACAATTGCAATACAGTACTTATATTACGGAAATATATCTCATCATAGACTGTGATTACATACCGATAACCCAATTTTTAAGTGACAGCGCCGTATTTGTCAACCCAAAACAATGATATTCAACTCAACAGTTATTTTATTGTTATCAACAATTTTACTCGAGACATTATAGTGTGTATAGTGTTTTTCAATGTTTGTACTTTGTTGAGGGAACTCGATGCAGTGTAAACGCAGTCCTCATATCATTATATTATTTTGTTAAACTAATTACACAACTAAGATTAGGTGAAAAACCAACGGCGGATTTATAGTTGAAGAAAAAGAAACACTGGCCCTCATTGATTACTCAGTGTTTGGCTGTTATGTTTATTAGTCTTAACACTTTTCACGAGGCTTTTGGTTTTACCATATGTAAAATATTTTTTTCAGAAACCTTTCCCAACTTTCAAGACCTATCTCAACGATTACTGAATCAATACTAGGTATGTTTGTACTTATTTTAATGCATTTCCAAATAAATGGTAATACATTTCACGCATGGAAAGGTTAAATATAATTAAGTTGGCTTTCGAATACCATTTAGTTTGATTGTAATTGCTCTTCCCAATCTAGCGATATGCTTGATTAATCATGAGTACTTAAAAACGGATTGTGCCACTTTATAAGGAAAAAGATGCTTGTGGAAAGAGCCATTTTACTAAATGAAGTTGATATGACCTTTACGATGACTAAAATTACCTTTCAAATGCCGTTTGTTTTGTCTCATTTGCTTTATCCTATCGAAAAATATGCTAGATTAAAGTTGATCACAGAAAGTCAATTTGTGCTATTTGTAAAGAAGAAATGCTTCAAAGCATTGAACATAACAACAATTTTACACATGGATGTTTTTTTCTCTCAAAATAATGGCACAGTTTTGATATTGTTTGTTCATGGACAGCATGGGTAGACTCAGGCAAATTCGACAAAACAAACTGCATACGAAAGCTTGTTTTTAGTTATCTTGAAGCTCGTACAAACACCAAATCCAAATACGAATTATTTAACGATGAAAATGACGCATTCCCCAAAAAGTCTATTTTTCTCAAAGATGTTAAAGTGGCAAAAACCCTATTTTGAGTACTCGTTGTTGATCAAACATATTTTTAAATTGAAAAAAGTAAACACTAACATATAAACGGCACTTGAAAGCCAACTAAATTATCTTTTACATTATATAAAGATTACAACTAAGTACTGAGTAATCAATGAGGGCAATGACGTGGAACACGTGCACGCTTTCCTTAGCATGCTTAGGGACACCCTGTATAAGGCTACAGCACTACCGATGCGTGTAGTTTAAAATACGCACAGTTGAGAGATACCTCTATTTAAAGTGTTAATTGTTTTACCGAGTGATACGGATTTAAAACACCGGATCTTCAACGGTTTTCTGAGATAGGGAGTTAAACTTAAACATGGATGATTAAACCAAGCGCTTTTGCACAGAAAAATGTGGACTAGTTTTAGTTGCCTACCAGTTGCAGCTTAAACTGGGAACAGCAGCTCTCTATTTGTTTAAATAGATTTAAGCGGCGAATGCGTGAATGCTGTCACATGTAATCATACCCATCTTGAACACTTTTCAATCATTCAAGATGGGTATGCAACATGTGCAGCAAGAATGTTTTTGATATCTTGTAAAACTAGTTAAGAGTTCATTAGCTTATATATCATGCACGTCCTATTGCAACGGATCATTGACACACTAATCTTCTTAGACATTATTAAGGTCTTGATAAATTTAATAAACCGACGCGCAATATGAAACAAATTTCCTTATGATTACATAGAGTACGGTATTGCACCTGGAATGTGGTCGGAAAATTACAGATAAGAGGTGATCTGCTGTTATTGATAACAATTTAAAAAAACCCCATTACACATGAAATTTTGAATACATTGACCTCATTTTGTTCCTTATGAATCAAGGATTTTTTTGTAGATGTTTTACAGCCTTATCCATGGATATTACCTTCATATTTCAACTCTAAATTACCGTTGACCTCTTGGAGCTACTTCGTTATTATACTCTTTTATATTCATATCAAACCTGCATTCTTTGCTTAAAATTAGCTTTATTTTTACATATCCCAGTAAGCATTTAGGTGAAGTTAGCATTTCAGTGGGCATTTGAGCTGAAGATAGCACGCTCCCACACAAGTGCTTAATCATTATATTGTATTCAAATCGCTTGTACATGTATTATCATTTAAACATTTTCACACAGATGTTTCTTTCAACAATAATCAAAACGATAGACGCATTTTCAATAAATGTGTTTAATTATGTTACATGCCTCGTGTTGACTAAAAGATATTACTCCGGTATAACTTGAACACAGTTTTTGCGGGTGTCTTTGCCACATTCACTTGCGCTCCATGGAAACGGACGTAAGGTATCTGAGTCGTACGAGTAATCCCGAAGTCTGAGTGCGTCTTATCAATACATCTCCAAAGCCAGATATCTTTATAGCAGTGTTGTTTATATAATAATGTGATAGACATAATTTTTAAGGTGGCTTTTGATAAATAGCACGGAAACCAGCTACAAAAATAAATCAAACATAAACCAACAACATGTCGAGACGTTTTCCTGAAGTCCCCGATGAATACGGTCTCGAGTGGGCGGGTTTACAATAGAAATATGTTTCAAACATCCATTAGGAAGAGACATGTATACAGAGCTCAAAAAGGCCAGACATTGAATGTCATTGAGATGGTAATACCTCCTTTGTATGATTCGTATTGTTGGTTTTGAGTTTACATACATAACATCACCTGCTGCAGATGCCTAAGGCAAAAGAGCGACAATGATGTTAAGGTATTTTGAGCTTAACACTTCACACTTCCCATGTTTTATCATGTACAAAACAGATTTTTCACACACTATTACTGAACCAATACTAGGCATGTTTGTTCATATTTCAATGCATATCTCATGATGATTTCAAATTATAATGATGAGATTCAATAATTTTGACATTTTCTGAAACATTTAGCGGGAACTTTGAAACTGTCGTCTACAGACGCCTGCCGCGTGGAAAGTGTTAAGTGAGATGCACGGGGTCTTTTATCGTACGTATTCGCAATTCGTTCATATTCTCGTACCATTCCGCTTTAAATTGAAAAAATAAAACAACGGACATAAATGAGTTAACAACGTTATGGCCCATTTATTTGATAGATTAATAGATTGATATTGTTCATGTAAGAAGCTCTCAAGACGTTAAGATCGGGGAAACAACCACATTAGAAGTTGGACCTACATCTACTAACTCAGACAATTTCAAAAACTAAAACTAGAGTATCGATCATTAGAAGTTCATCCTGTGATGTAAACACTTTCAAATCATAAATAAACTAGTATTACTATATTAAAAAGTATAAAAAGGATTTCATAGACAGCTCCAGTATGTCTTAAAGCATCCGTAAACAGTGCGTCGATTTACCATACTTAGATCTTGTTTTAACTCGACAGATTATAATGGGGCATTGATCGAGTTGTCTGGCGGGGTATATTGAATCGCCTAAACACCCACTCATATAAAAGGAAACACGCTATAGACAAATAATGTATGCCACTTCATACATCCGACGCTATTCGTTCATGTTTATTTATCGTAGATTTGAGGCGGGATGTATAATAAAGTAAACCACATTATTCAATGACTGCTGCAATCCAATCATTGTATATAATATGTAGAAAAACATTCCAGAATATCCAAAATGGGTAAAAAAAACGTGTTTTTTTATAATTTTCTCCAAAATGGACAATTTCATTATCATCATTGGATTAATTGAACCCTTTTCTGCAAAAAAACTGTACTTTTATATAGATTAAATGAATAATGAAGAAGTTACGGCAGGTTTACGGAGGCTATGCTGAGGGTCCACACCCACCCCCTTTTAAGGGGGCTGTGCACCTTCAGGTACAGCCTCCGTAAAACTGCCGTAACTTCTTTATTATTCATTAAATCTATATAAAAGTATACATTTTCTTGCAGAAAAGGGTTCAATGAATCCAACCATCATCATGAAATTGACCATTTTGGGAGAAAATTATAAAAAACAACGTTTTTTGACCCATTTTAGGTTTGGAAAAGATAACTCAAAATATATTTAGTTAAATTTTACCATACTAGTTTAATTATATTCCTCATGCAATTCCCTAGGAATCGTTTTTTTATATTTTTTTAACTTTATTATTTTTTGAATTATCGAACAAAAAGTGCCAACAAATATGATTTTTTACCAAAAAACGTGATTTTCACGATTTTGGAGGTTAAAAAACAGGGTTTTTGGCACTTTTTGGTCTGTAATTAAAAAAAAAATAAAGTAAAAAAAAAAAAAAAAAACGATTCCTAGGGAATTGCATGAGGAATATAATAAAACTAGTATGACAAAATTTAACAAAATATATTTTGAGTTATCTTTTACAAACCTAAAATGGGTCAAAAAACATGTTTTTTATAATTTTCTCCAAAATGGTCAATTTCATGATCATAGTTAGATTCATTGAACCCTTTCCTGCAAAAAAATGTATATTTTTATTAAGATTAAATGAATAATGAAGAAGTTACGGCAGTTTTACGGAGGCTATGCGAAGGTGCACAGCCCCCTTAAGCACAGAATAAAGCTATAACAAAAGTGCGTGGATTTTTATTTCTAATTAAAATATTCTACTGAAAACTCTTTTACTTACTGCAACAAGATTGTGAGTTTATAACTTCCCTGGTATAAGTGCTATTAGACGAGGTTCATGATGGTCGTTGCATGGTATTTATGTATGACATTATGATAGCCTCTTTGCGGCATCGAATGAGACATGCATTAGCATTAGGTCTTTTGCCTCTATTAGCCGTGCCTTGATATTTTCAATGATGTACACGGAGATATAGGTACGGGGAGCATCTTTGTTTTAACATTGTATCCCTACAAGTGTTTCCCATGCAATGAGGAGACACTTTTTGGTACGCCCTTGGTCAACAATAATAAACACTTTAATGACACTCTATTATTCATTGCTATTAGTCCTGATTCTTATTCCAAATGTGAACATTTCGTAATTTTTTGTTTCATGATACACCATTTGGCCTCTTCTTGATGTACTTTAGTTCATGTGATAACCTTCCAGTCTTGTACTTTATCAATTTGAAACAATGTAGCCGTCCATTTACATCAACAGTTCGGAATGCTGTCTAACAAATTGCACGCACCTGAAATGTTATGCTGCGGGAAATTGTTTCAAACTGTCTTTTCCCTTCACTGTTAAGTTGAATAAGCGATATGAACGTGACAAATCATCGCTGATAAAATGTTGACTTGGATTGACTTCATATGAATAGCGTAAACTTTGCAGTACTATACGTTTCATCAGCATACCCGGTATCACTATTTTATCAAGAAATAAATTAAGCACCTGCGCCGTTTATTCGCCAATAGACAACACAATTATATTTAGTTGGGTCGTGATATCACCTGGAGGATATAAATACATTTATCAGTTGCATTGATGTAACGCAACATGTAGAATGATTTGTTAATGTACCCTCACAGTTAAGAATGATGAATGCTGACAGTTCAAAATATTAAGTTTGAAATTTGAAAGCAGCTAGCCTTGCGAAGAATAGCCAGGATTATTTTTGTCTAAATGAGTACGAGCAGTTTGCAGAAAACTTAATAACACCAATTACTAGGGTTGAACATTGATTTCACCCTAAATTGTTATTTGAATTTTGCATGCACTATGTCTGGACAAAACATAGGCTATACATGTATACTAAAACGGATTAGCATAACCAGAAATGTCCAAATTAGTGAAAGGGATAGATTCTTCGATAAATATTTTCCATTGACATAAATTTACTGCATTTAGCGGGGAACCGTAAATTCATTGTCAAAACAACCCATAAGAGAGTATTTCACAGTCTATGAATTTGCCACTTCTTTAAAAGTACCATACTTTAAGGGAGACGTATTCATGCCATTTTTAGCTGATGAAATATGGCATGCCGGGCCTATGAAACAACTGTATGGGCAAACATTTTATCTTACGCCTCAATATTCAATAATATCTTAGGAGAAAAATAGATCTACGGGAAATGTGATGATTTTTTTTGCCATAACTGATCTCTTTGGCAGTCTTATAATATTGGCACTTCAAATCGGATTTCGAACACTGTTTGTCATTATGAAATGAAAACTGCTTCAGGGAAGCAGGTTATGTGTCGAAAATGGCTACATAACCTGTCAGCAGAGTCAAAAACAGATTCAATGATACAGTGACAAACGGCTTCGTGCCGTTAGCTAGGCCAAAAAAAAATTGTTTGATTGTCCTCGTTCGCCCGACCCTCTTAATCATTCCGACTCAAAAACTTTTTATTTTATTTTATTTATTTATTATTATTATTATTATTATTATTTATTTATTTTTAATTTTTTTAAGTCATTTTTTTGCAAATATTAGTCGAAAATCAAAATTTTCATTTTTCATTTTTTTTTTTAAAGTGTTGAGAAAATAAAAATACTCATCAAAATATTAAAGATTTTGTTCCCCGTTTTGGTTACCACAACAAGTACATCTCATTTTACTTTTGGTACCTGAAAAAGGGCAAGTGAGAAAAAAAGAAAAGAAAAAAAAAACCTTTTCCCGACCGACCTACCCAACTTTTAAAAGTGACCTATGGACAATCAAACATTTTTTTTTTGGCCCTATAGAGAGACATTTGAAATAAGAGACGGAAGCCTAAAGGACAAACTTTGATATGTTGTCAATACATGTGTTATACCGCCGCCGTACTGTGCTGTGTGGACGGTTGGTGTTTCCTGTATATCGTGTATGTATCACCTGTTCTATACTTCTACAGGGATAATGGATAAAGGTGAATAACGGTAATACTAGTGGGGCGGCATCTGGGTTAAAGAGGGTTAATCTAAAGGGGCTACTAACTTATGTATTTTTCACTCATATGTCTCGTGAATCATGCGTATCCTTGTTTAGATAATTTTTCATACAGTTGTATTTCATTACTCATTTCGTATAGAAACGAGATTTCCGAAAGCCTCTTTGAGAGCAATTGAGCGACGGTGGGTTATTTGTAACATCGCAAAGAGAAGAAGATTGTCATTTAAAAGGTTCAGCTAAATAGCACGGCCAAACTAGTAGGCCTATGGCTCATACATATAAGAAACCTTTACGTATGACTTTGGATACGCGTCCAAGTAATATTTTGCATCAGAATACGTACATCACCTACCAAAAGTAAACTGAGTCAAATATTTCTATATTATAATGCACATGTTCGCCAGCTCATTTGCCATGGGTGTTATACTGTACAAAATGAATTGATGTTGATGGTGAAACAAAAATGGTTTTATTGTCGACTTCCAATAACTATGTTGTTTAGTGCAAACGAAATAATACCGAAGTTCAGAGGTATGTTAGTAACATTTTATACACCATACTCTATTTCTCTTTCTCTGGACAGTGAACTAACTTTGCAGGTGCCTAAGTTACGCGCGAGTATGTATCATACATAGACAAACTACTTAGAGACCGCTCATTACGCATCACGCAATTCGTTGAAGCTAAAACAGTACCGTCACCATTGTCGGGTTGTCGGGGCGTACCATGGGCGCAGTGGATTTAAAGCGCATCTTGTGCGATGGACGTAAATCAATATCACGCAACTATGATTAGACGCACATGAAGCTGGTAAATGGAAGCGCGTGCTAGGCTTGTGACGCACTACTGACACGCGTGTAGGTGCGATGTTTTTTGGAATTGTTGTCATGGTGCGACTCTCTGTCCGTTGGCTTCAATTTCTAAGCATCGTGATATCATCCACAGCCTGCTCACGACGCTTGAACTTTGAAGCCGAAGAACGAACAGTCGCACCATGACAACAACAAATAGGGCCTACGCGATTCCAAAAACAACAACATCCCGCCTACTCGCGTGTCGGACAGGTAGTGCGCCTTTTTTTGCAGCTTCCATTCTCCGGCATCATATGTGCGTGTATTCATGGTTGCGTGATTGTTTGTGGTTCGTCTTCATTGCTATTGCTTAAATATTGATTTCAATCAATCTCCACATGGTGTTATATACTATCTACACTACATACAATTACAATACTTTTATCACCGAATTATATCTCATCATCATAGACTATTTTAATTGCATACAGATAACCCAATTTTCAAGTGACAGCGCCGTATTTGTCAACCCAGAACGATGATATTCAACTCAGTTTTTGATTTGTATTAACATTCTACGCGAAACACTGTATAGTGTGTCAATTTAAACCTACATAGTGCTTCAGTTTTTGTACTTTGTTGAGGAAACTCGATGCAGTGTAAACGCAGTCTTCGTATTATTATATTAACGACTGATTCTGTTAACTACTACGTACTATTCACACAACTATTATCAGGTGATAAACCAACGGTGGATTTCTAGTTTACAGAAAAAGAAACACTGGATGGTCTTCATTTACAGAGATTAGAGATGAACAACTTTTGAATATTACTGTATAAGGCTATAAAAACTACCGATGCGTACAGTTTAAAATATGCACAGTTTAGAGATACCTCTATTTACAGTTTTAATTTGTTTACTGATTGATACGGATTTAAAACACTGGATCTTCACCGGTTTCCTGAAATAGGAAGTTAGGATAAAGTGTACTTTAGGTCATCGATTCTAGACTGTACTAGTATCGTCCGATACTGAAACACCCAGTATCGTCCGGTACTGGTACAAAGTCAGTGTTCCAGTATCGACCGATACTGGTACATGATTATGTACCAGTATCGTTCAATACTGGGACAAATCTCACTGGTAACACGTGTACCAGTATTGCTATCGAACAATACCGAAACAGTAAAATCTTACCAGTATTGAACGATACTGGTAAACCAGTATCTGGAACCTAGAGTAAACTTTTTCCAAAAGTTAAACTTGAACACTGGAAAAAGTGGAACTAGTCAGCGGCCTACCAGTAGCTTAAACTGTAAACAGCAGCGCTCTATTTGTTTAAATAAAGTTAAACCGGCGAATGCGTATGAATACCGTAATCATACCCATCTTGAACACTTTCCAATCATTCAAGATGGGTATGAGTGCAGCAAGAATGTTTTTATATTTTGTAAAAAGAGTTCATTAGCTTATATAACGTCCTATTGCAACGGATCATTGACACAATAATCTCCTTAGACATTATTAAGGTCTTGATAAATTTAATAACCGACGCGCAATATGAGACAAATTTCCTTATGATTACATTGTGTTTTGCACCTGTAATGTGGTCGGAAAATTACAGATTAAAGGCGATCTGCTGTTATTGTTGAATACGTTGAACTTATTTTTGTTCCTTATGAATGTAGGATTTGTTGTAGATGTTTTACAGCCTTATTCATGGATACTAGTTTCTTAAGTTACTGTTGACCTCTTGAAGCTGCTTCGTTGTTATAGTCGTTTATATTCATATAAACACGCATTCGTTGCTTAAAATATTATATTATTATATTTACATAATAAGCATTGAGGTAAAGTTAGCACTTCAGTGGGAATTTGGGCTGAAGTTTGCACTGCCCCCTACATACACAAGTGCTTCATCATAATTTGTAGTCAAATTGCTCGTACATGTAGTATCATTTAAACATTTTCACACAAATGTTTCTTTCAACAGTAATCAAAAACCTTATGATAGACGCATTTTCAATGAATGTGTTTAATTAATTTATATGCCTCATGCTGACAAAAAGATATTAAGCTGCACGTCGGTAACTTGAGAATGATATTTGTTGCCACGTTCACTTGCGTTCTATGGAAAAGTATGTAAGGTATCTTAGTTGTACGAGTAATCCCGAAGTCTGAGTGCGTCTTATCAATACATTTCTATAGTTCTTGTAAACAGCCAGATATCTTTATAACAGTTTTGTTCATATAATAATGTGATCTAGGATCTACATCTACTATTCAAAAAACTAAAACTAGACTATCGATCATTAGAAGTCATCCTGTGATGTAAACACTTTCAAATCATATTTAACTTATATATTACTATAAATGGGTGTTTAACATTTACCTTCGGATTTCATAGATTGATAAACAGCTCCAATATGTCAGTATAGCATCCGTTCACAGCGCGTCGATTTACTATACTTAGATAGTCGAACTTTAACTCGACAGATTATAATGGGCAAGGGCGGCGGAACCGGGGGGGGGGGGGGGGGGGGGGGGGCCAGGGGGGCACGTGCCCCCCCCCCCATCCGTGAAAGTGGTGGGACACCATGTGCACTGTGCCCCCCTAGAAAAGTTGTGGCTGAACTCCTTTAATCGAGCTCCACAACATTTTTGACCCCAAAATAATTGAAAAGATTGACATTTAGTGTCAAAAATACATGAAATTCTCTTAAACTACAGGCAATTTTGCATTAAAACCCAAAAAATTTCGCGCGCTTCGCGCGCATTTTAAAACGAACGTTTTTCCTTGCCAATTTTTTTTTCACGAAACACCCTTTGGCCCCATTTTCTTTATGCTGGTGGTACTGCCACTGATTGAGAGTATCAATGTCCTTCTTATGTTGTAGCTGAGACGAATTCGTCTCAGTCCATAGTAGTTTTTTCCGTCTAAAAGTATGAGAGCATTTTCATCTTGTTGCGGATTTTAATTTTTTTTTTAATTATTGCTGTATAAAGTACAGCCTTTTACAATGTCATGAATGTGTTAATTATACCAAAATACGCCATGAAATGGCCCCTGAGCGCATATCAAAACCCAAAATTTCCCGGGGCCCTTAAGCGGGCCCCACGCCGCAAGGCGCTCCACTCGCTTCGCTCCACTCGCTTCGCTCCACTCGCTTCGCTCGTTTCGCTTGCATGATCGTCATTTTCGTGCCCCCCCATTTTCAAATACGCTCCGCCGCGCCTGATAATGGGGCATTGATCGAGTTGTCTGGCGGGGTATATTGAATCGCCTAACACCCACTCATATGAAAGGAAACACACTATAGAGCTACATTGCAAATAAGGTATTCCACTTCATATAGCCGACGCTATTCGTTCTATGTGTATTTATCGTAGATTTGATGCGGATGTATAATAAAATAAACCCCATTATTCAATGACTGATGCAATCCGATCATATATTGTATGTAGACTAACATTCTAGAATATCCAAGGGGTTCTTCTATAATACTTTGCATGTAACTATTGTTTTTACCATAATATACAAAACAGATTTTAAACCCTAACTCTACCCCCACTTTTTTCAGATTTTTTTTGGACCAAAATATCCCCCGATCCCCTCGGATTTGAACCACGGACCTCCAGCACCAAAGCCAATCTCCATGCCACTACACCACGGATGTCAAGGTTACTCGCTAGGTCGTGTTAGCGCGCTACTCCCGTGGCCTTTAAGATACATCTATCCTTCCAAATGGTTGATAGGACATGTGCTGATGTTTAAACCAATGCTAAAAAAAGGTTGTTCACATTTTTCAGAAGTTAGAACCAGTGTTAACTCTTCCCAATACAGAATGAGTCAAAATATTCAGGTCAATCAGTTAAATTATTTTTGAGCTAAAATGTGTCAATTATTAAATTGAATATAAACGTGTAAACTCGTTTTCATACTTGGTGGAATTTGTATAACAATACACAATTGTATGCCACAAATACAACATGTTAACGAAAAAGTACAACATGTAAAGTGTGTTAGAATGAAAGTTCTTGTAAAGTGTGTCACCAGGTTGCTCACATGCAGAATTACGTATATACAAATCTCATACAAATCTTACACATTTGGTCATATTTCATATCTTTGATGTATGAAACAAGAACTGGATAATAGATATACACCCTTAAAGGGGCATTAAGAGATGTGGTGGAGGCAGCGCCATCAATTACACAAATATATGATAAAAACTGGGATTTGTATATTTTTACAATTGTATTACATGTATGAACTTACACCTATAAGGATTAAGAAAAATCAGCCCTCTTTGTACAACAAAACGTCGATTCAAAAATGCTGACCTCCGCTAGATCAGCATATTACGTCAGACAGTATCCCCCTGCAGCACGCGTGATACAATATGATATCGCGAACTATATTTGCATAAAGGTTTTTTTTCAATAAATAGCGATGGTATTGTTTTAATCAAGTTTTGCTGTGTTTTTGTTTGTGAAACAATAATAATGGCAATTCTTAATGTTCATCTTGAATTCTGAAGTAAATGAAAAATAAATAAAAAATGTCAACACCACTTAATGTCCCTTTTTAACACCAAACAATGCTTATCACACATATTTAAATTATTCATGTATAAACTATTTAAGCCTCATAATTAATGGTATTACTTTCATGCCACGTGTTGTTTTCCACGCGCTTTAATTATACTTTCGCAGTGATTCCGTGGAACAGAATTGATTTCATTACTTTCGGTAGCCTTGGTCAGGTTTCTAAAATTATTAAAAATAACACAGTCCCAAGTTGACCGTAACCATCTGGCGTTACTAACACGGAAATCCAACCCTTCAACATAAAGCTGAATATTGAAAGCAGCTATAAGTTTTGAAGCTATATAATAAAAGTCTGTTTCAATTAATATTTTTGTTGTGCGTCCTTCTTCCTAGATTTCGAAAGATAATTCTTTTGGTACATTATACTTTTTTTAGTTTGTAGGCAATTTTCGATGACAATTTCCGTACAAATATGGATATGTATTTTCAATGCAAGTAAGTATTCGGCAAAATATTGAAGAAGGCCATTTCGTTTTAGTTGGCGGTCTTCTTCATATCCATACTACATATGAGTGATAAGCACCGCGACAACCAAGTTAGTATGGCGCCGCAGAGTTTAAAATCACAAATTGCAATAATTGGAGGCAACATTTTAAAGTCCATTTCCCTGTACCTGGCTCACACTACACTCAAGGCTGTAGACAGTATTCTGGACAGTGCATACAGATTGTCAATGTTTATCTGTCAATTATCTGTCAATTTGTATATGGTAAAATATGTTATTATCTCTACTGATTTCTTTACTATTTGCGGGGAAATATTTTTGTTTCTTAACTTCGTGATAATTGTTACAGACATAACGTTGGAGCTCTCTGAAAGTGCTATGTTCTTGCTTACAGGTTTACAACCTTCCCAAATTCAATCATGACAAAATTGTACAGCACTAATTTGCTCAAAATACATTGAAGCGTCTATTGTACTCTGTTGCTAGGGCTAAAAACCTTGGTATTGTATTGATGCAGGGAAGTGTGTAAACGTACACTATGATGCAATTAATAGGGGGAGTCTTCAAACAGGGGTGTGCATTCAAGCAGAGCTCGTAGCAACCGGTCTGAGAAGCTGTGTGTTCAGATAACTATTTTTTGGTTGTCTAAAGAGAACCAAATAGTGCTATGTGTGCACCTAATGACAACTCAGATGGCATGGTTGATACAATCTACCAGTCTGACCAATCAGAGGGCGATACCATGATTTCTTATGGTAATCTTATCCCCGATATGCCTGACCAACAGACACGGTTACTATTCCAAATGTGGATATCTATATTGTAAAATATTAGGCTGTAAATCACTTGAGAAAAAAATGGTACATGCAAAGAAATTAAATTATGTACACTTTACATTAAAACCACGTTGACACCACAGAACTCTTATCTTCTATTCAAATAATTTACACAACATGAAAAAGGTCATTCTAACCATCTTATAATTATATAATTAATTTACCCCTTTTAATAATTTTGCTAGCTTCAGTTTGCCATAACGTGTTGTTTTTTAAGAATCAAGCAGTCTCAAATGTCACAAATTACAAGGCTACGAATGCTCTAACGCATGCATGTAGAACGTCGAATTGAACAGCCCACTTAACATCCTAGCATACAGTCAGCAGAGTTCTGATCGGTACTCCTTGAGATTACACACCACTAAATGATTTTCTCTCTATTTTAGAAGCCTGTGGCCCAAGCACAATCATAAAGAATCAGGAAAGGTACTTATTGCCCCCAAATGATAAGTAGGAATCTAAGCTTGATTTTAGAACTAATATCTATTAAAGGTGAAAAATCCAATCGCTTTATAAGCCAGAAAATTGACGTTTTGTAACACCCCTTTTAAACAGGTAAAGTAATGGAAACCTATTTAGTGGCGTGAAATCAGGATTGAGCATGCATACATTCCGCGTAATGCTACAAAAGAGGTGATATTTGGACATGCATATTTTGCCATGAATCTTGATCATTCTTTGCCAATTGATAGTCTTTTGTTGAAGTTGAAGTATCAACATGTAGCTAACGCTAACAAACGTCCTCGAATGGTCTATATTAATTATATTCGTATACAATGTATGTTGATCAGACTCAAAGTTATAACCTATCGAATGAGTGTTGACTTTCTTTTGTTCGCGATGTTTAGTCACACTTTCACGGCTTTTTAAAGCCGATTTTCCTTCACCTGGATCACACTACAGTTAATTGCTTATGACACAGCATTGTGAATCATGTGCTGGGGCTGAATACAAACTTTGAAAAAAGAATAATCCGTCGTTGTATAAATCTTATATCAAAAAGGATAATTAGTTTTGCTCTATAAATATCAGAGAATTTGCCTTTTTATGTTTGAGTTATAAATAACATTTCTAAAAGTCCTTACCCATTAGAAACTTCGTATGAAGATCAATAGTTTTTATATCTTTAATCAATCAATGACGAAATAAAATGTGTGTCAAGGGATTCGTTGCTTTCGTAAGGTGTCACTTGAGAATGATAGACGCAAAGGAACTCAAGCTTTCTTTACCACTATTCCCTGGAAATTGCATTTACTGTTAATGTGTTGACATTTCATTACTTTTTTTACCCATATTATTTTAAACTATCTCCTGTTATTTTTGTATCGTGCTCTCGTTATGCTTCCGTGGCACATTTGTATTTGCCTTGGAATTAACTTTACTGTTTGTATTTGAGGAATTTCGTTATGTGCCTATAATCCACGACTGTTATCATTTCGCGCGTTGCTTTTTTTCTTTTAAATGTGCTTAACGATTTGTTTCGCAATACGTTAAATTCAATGCATACAGAGGGGACAATGAATCTATCAATCACTGTTTTTCAATCTGTTTCAATGATGTATTAACAGTTAGTTGGGAGTATGTGTTTTTTCTGACATTTTCACAACACATCGTAGATGTGGATTCAGTCTGATATAAACTGATTGTCATTCTCAAGGAGATTGTTGGCTCAACGATGAAGGGAGAAATAGTCTCCTTTAAAGCTTTTTTAAAATATGGAACAGAATTCGGATTGATACGTTTGGTAAAACAGATGGAATGGGTTGGAATCAATCAAGTGTTAACATATTTTAGGAGGACGTTAAAATCATGTAGCGATGTTCAAGCCAAAATAGAATTTGTGTCACCATTTCACAATGTTTCAAATAAATATGGATGCATTATTGCATTACACGATGCAAGTAGGTATCCGCTAGGTGTAGTAATTGTTATTACCTTGCATGTTTAAAACGTTAGTCTGTGATATTGTTAGATTGCATTTCGTTGTAGCTTTTCAATATAATGTTTAAATGCCAATTAATAATCGGTTAATAATAATCGGAACAGCAGGCAGGCAAAAGTGTGTATAATTATTTGCACAGAAATCGTACTTACGAGTAGAGGCACAATGTATCATGGTGTTGTATTTTTTACCACTTTTATCAAACCGCTCAAGAATTAAAACGATCGTTATACTACAGGTATGTCTTGCACATCGATGCCAGCTTCAAAACATCAAATCCGGGTACTAAACCGACATGGTTACTCAGCGAACTTTTCGTTCATACTACCTGATTGTTTGTCTCATCATTGGGGCTCAGTGGGTGGCTTCAATTGATCTGTTAAACACCCTACTCTGAAATCCTATTAGGCCTGTATCATTGTACTATTCTAGCCTTTTTGTTTTAATATTTCCCCATTTATTGGATAACAATGTATCTATCCCTTTGACTTAAGTGTTGTCAACCACAAACAGAATGTATACGGCCGTTGATAACATCTGTCACAGATTGTCTTTAAGCTTAGATAGATAAGATCGGTGACTGTTTGTCATTCGTTCGGTGCGCGGTGTGTAATGGAATAGATACGCATGCTAAGCATCATCTTGATGTTCGCGACGGTAACCATCTTATACTATTCTATTCATCCCTGCGCATAGAGTAAATATTCGGATGTGGATCAGTATGAGTAACATTGGCATATCCTAAAATAGAAAGAGCCGCTGGCAACTACAAACTGTGTACTCAATGACTAGATTGACTTTAATAGATGTGTACTACTTTTGTGAAATTGAACGGCTTTATCTCGTCAGAAGAAGTTATGAGGTTAGCAAAAAGCAGTAAATGTGATTTAAAAGAAATATACTCAAATTATAAGTACTTCATAATTGAACTGTCTTCATACACCTTTCGCATTCAATATTTTTTTCATATTTTCTGTTTTTATTTTAGATTTCCAACTACATCATTCAAGAACGTGTTGCTAATTAGTGCTGAAGACTTCACATATCAGGGCAAAGGTAAATGTTATAAGAAACACATACTTGTATTCACATGTGAATGATGTATCCACTCAATAGTCATAAATTGAAATTCTTCATAAATAATATCAAATGAACACGTATTTCATACGTGATTAGCTGAAACACTGTTCATAAAAAAGAGGTGACAAATTTTACATTGTCATTTTTTTATTACATTAAACATTATTGATGAAACTCATTGAAAAAAACCTGTCTCTATAATAGACTGTCGATAGACAAGATGCAGTGCAATCTGTAGACACTTCATATCATATGTTTTAATTAAAATTGTAGCCATATTGAGTGAAATCTCAAATGACAATTTCATTACAAGCTGGCGAAATAATCTTCCGTTGACAGCATAACATTTGTCATCATGAACGGAACCGTGGAGGTATGACCAATTGATATAAGGTATATGTAGTTCTTTGTGGCGTTAATTTTACACCAGTTGCAAAACGTGCTAAGTCCATCAGATATAAACAACACTTGTTGTACATGTAAAAATACATTTTTTTGCTTTTTATTTGGAGTTCGTATCTCATTTCGTTGCGGAGAAATTACAAAATTAAGTTTCGGATATTGTCGGTATTTTCCGGAAAATTTGAATTAAAATGGCCCAAAGACGGGGGAAAAAATCTAAGATTAATGTTTGTTTGTTTTTTAAATAGGTTTAGTTCACTTTAACCTTTCATTCGAAAATACCAAATGACAATAATTGTTGTACATGTAGTCTTACGTAAGCAGGACGGTCAATCTTCGGAAATTGCATTTACTCTTAATGTGTTGACATTTCATTACTTTTTTACCCATATTATTTTAACCAATAACTTTTCGGTCATCTTATCGAAAATATTCAAAAAGGTATAACAAGAAAAGGGTTTATCCTGTAATTCTTCACGGAACTAGCCTAGCACGAAATCTGTGTTAAACTGTGTTAAAAGATTAAAGGATTATACAGCTTTATTCAGTAATAGAGTCTCAACACCAGTCTAACTCATAAATGAATTACACCAAGGATACACCAAGAAAAGGAAGTGAGATTTCGGATTCATTCTTTTTGATTTCTAAGTCATTTGACAACCTCGTTAAAATGGAATGTTGAACTTAGAGCCATAGTTGTTACAAATAGTGTTTCTAGAAAGTGGATCAATCTGTTTAGTGGCAAAACGTGCTAGCATTATAGTATTTTGGAAACAAAAGAGATAATAACAAAATAACTAAGGTTCAGGATTTCAACCAAACACGTTATTTTAGCTTCGTATGGGCATACATTAAGCCATATGCCAATATTAACCAAATCAACCAATTCAAAATGTCCATGTGGACTCTTCATAAATTGGATATAAAATTATGTTGCAGATTTGAGGTAGTTGTGTGATATGGTCAAACTCATACGGTCATTACAGCGTATGCATACCAATACTTCATGGCATTCTTCAAGTATTCGTTAACAATAAGACTTCGTTCATACGAAGTCAACTTCAATCATATCTCGAACGAATCAGCATTTCAAATATTTCATGCAGATGATTTTAGAATGTGATATATAAATGTTCACTTTCTCCGGTCATGGATCAGTAACGATACATACATTGTGTGGTCTTTTTGGTTGTTGGTGTTTGTGATATGAGCGAATATTCCATTTACAGGCACATAGGCATCGACCTATTACAGCTCCAGGGTCAGCTTTCACAATGGCGGTGAATCTAGACACTGAAGATCTTTACCTGTAGGTAACCTTTGAGGAATCGATTGACAACTCAAGTGTGTCATATTGCTGTAATTTCCCGGTCAGAGACAGGGATAGGTTAAGGTTACTACAAACAGATTTCCAGTTATAGGTCTTTCATTGGTTTCAAAGCAATGCTATTGTTTACAACAGTGTTATGCTGAGTGATTGGTGGACAATCGAGCAGTAACAAAAGAGATCTCTATTTATTGGGGGGGGGGGGGGGGGTGAATTTGATTTATTCCTGTTAGAGATATGATTAAAAATGAGGCACATTTAAATGTTTAAGTATAAGTCATCTGAGCTATTCTTTAACCTACACCATGCGTTCACTTAAACTCTGAGAGCTAGTAACCAGCGGGTACATATAGAATTGATATTTCAATGCTAGAGCGTAACAAAATCTATATGGTGTCTCAAAAAGGTTTCCCATGAGAACCAAAAATAATTAAAAATACTTCTCACGTTTTTGTGTGCATAATTGCGTGCAAGCCATATTAGTCCTCTATCAAATACACTTTATTCCATTAACATTGACCACCTAACACCTGAGATATGATCAATCCAGTAACAGGAGTGTGGATCCCACTTTGGCCACTTTTTAACAAGATTTGGACTTTTAACTGAAAAATATACATTTTGAACTTCTACGGATGATTTTAGGATACATCAATGTATTGTTTAAATTCCATCATATTTTCAAAATATCCTGTTGTTTGTTATTCGTAATATGGATGAAAATTATCAACTATCAACTAACTATCAACATTAAGTGGTAGATTATTATTGATTTTATTGATTATGTTCACTTACACCTTGACTGACGATTTAAAAGAGTTCTCTTCGCGTGAAAAGTTGCCAAATCAGAATTTGACATGCTTGGTATATTATGTGATCTTTTCCAGGGGACACCCTCAATCCTCGAAAAATAATTGGAAGCAGATTTTCTTGCAGATTTACTTTTCTGATCATAAATCATAACTATATTCGAAGTTACAGAGCGATACGATTCCTAAAAACCTCAAAATAATAGTTTTAGAGTGAATTTAGAGTAAGATTGTTTAACACGCGTATTAGAATTTTGCATTTAATTTCATGGCAAAAAATGTGTTTCACATAGAACACGTTTATTGAGATACCCTGTACAGGATGACGTCTTGTATTCAAACCTTGTGTAATGTCAACACGTGGAAATGTCAAACCATGAATCCGTAAAGCGATTGCGCCCTAATCGGGTGTATCTTTAGTGTAAGACGTTCATTAGGTAGACTGATGTAAATACCCCATTACGGAATAAAGCTGTATTATCCTTTAATCCGTCAATAGAAGACTGTCTTACACCAAGGATAAACCCATTATGTCTTTCAAAAGGAAAAAATTTCATGTGTAACTTGTCTCAATGAAAACAAATCGAACAAATCAAAATCCCCCCCCCCCTACTTCATCGTGTAACTAAAAGGTAGGGTGAGTATGGGGTAGTTTGATCCCTCTTAAAATTTCCCACACGTCAATGGGAGAACCATAGATTTGTGTCAGCTGCCCCTCAAAAAGGTTTTTTCCCCTGTGCCCCCTCGTTGCACAATATGTAGTATACTGGTTACGCCACTTGAAATACTAATAATTGATGATAATACTGAGGTTCTTGAAACAGATATTGACGTAATGTTGTTTATAATATCATAATAAGACATATCTAGGTCAATATGACTTGAAATGTACTTTTGAAATGCGACGAAAATATTGATTTGAAAATATACCGCGTAATGCAAACTTGCAAGCGATTTTGTAACTTGGTATTCAATCAGAATGCTATTCAGTTATACATGTGTTATAGCATGTTGATTTAATAAAAAACATGCTAATCCAGTATTTAAACCGAGTTTAAACAAGCAAAAAATCTAACGAAACCAATATTTGTACATCAACACGTTTTCTGTATACCTAATTTAAAATATGCATTTAACGTTATTAATATTGATATACAGCCTCTAGCTGAATTATGTCATATACTTTCTATATAAAGCACCGATTTGTTATACTAAGATTTAACGTCATTAAAGTGTATAATATAGTAGACTGAATCTATATATTAACACTTTCCGCGCGGCTATTATTAGTTTTACCATATTAAAAAACTTTTTTTTCAGAAACCTTTCCCAACTTTCAAAGTCTATCTCAAAGATTACCGAACCAGTACTAGGCATGCTTGTACTTATTTTAATGCATTTCTCATGGTGGTTCCAAATATGGAAATGACATTCAATAATTCTAAATTTTTTGAAACATTTGGTGACATTTTGGAACCGTCGTCTGCAAACGCCTGCCGTGTGGAAAAGTGTTAACACCCACTTATAAAATATGCAAACATAATCATTATTTTTCATTTGTAAGGTAATGGATATAATTCGTTATGGGAAACTGCTAAGTTTTGATGAGGAAATAGAGTTTGATGAGTTTTCGTTTGGTCAAATCTGAGATCGATAGACAAACCAATACATACAAACATGTTTAACCATAAACATAACAGATTCTTCAGAAACCTTTCCCAACTTTCAAGGTCTATCTCAAGGATTACTGAACTAATACTAGGTATGTTTGTACTTATTTCAATGCATTTCTCATGGTGATTCCAAATATGATAATGAAATTCAATATTTGTGACATTTTTGAAACATTTTGTGACATTTTGGAATGTGGTCTGCAGACGCCTAGCGTGGAAAGTGTTAATCGAACTGTATTTCCATAGTCCTGAATTTGGACCTCACGTTTCACTCTCTACCCTTTCTTGCTAATACGTGATAAACATTAGAAAAGACCTTTAAAGGTGAGCACCTTCAAAAATGATTATCAAAAAGAAAAGGTCCCTCCCAGTATGCCTTAGTCTTGCACTAAAAGTTAAGCAAGGATTTAATGCTTGATGAATACGCCGGGCTTTTGTGTTTAAAGTATCTTTCAGACGTCGCAGAATCATCCCAGTGTTAAGAGCCAAAAGTTAAGTTCTTGTGGTATGGGTTTGCATAATGAGATTTTCAACATAGGTGTATAAGAACGAATCTTCACTTTCATTAACACCAAATTGATGATATTTCGCATAGCCTAAGCCCTCTTCGCCTCGTAAGTTTCATTTATGTGAATGTTATCGAAATGTGGGCATATTTTGAGCTCTCAGTTTCACAACCTAAAAGATTAAAGCAAATTTTAACTAATCATTGCCCAGTTTGAAAGGCTATACCAGTAGCATGCTAGATCGTCCCGTACGGAATACACTGTATACTACTGCAAACCGTTTTAATTGTTATGAGCATGCGCAAATCAGTTACGGGACGTCTAACAAGACGTTGCCGTTTGAAATTCTAAAATGTTAAACTATTGGTCAGATTTGGATGCTCAGCGACGCAATTTGCTTTTCCTTGAAATGAAATACATTGATCACTGGATACAGTAAAACGACATTGTAAAATGTATCCCGAATATCCCGCTTAATTCGAATACGTCATTGTGAAGCTAGACGTCACTTTGATTAAAGGTTTTGTAGATTTAAGCCAAACAATGCATTTCACTCCATTAAAAAGTACATTACATTGTTTCGAAATAAAGAAAAATAGCACAACACCTTATAGGCTATAATACTTACACGGAACATCTCTATAATGATAGTGTGAAGATGTGGGCGTGTGGTATGTGGTTTTATAGGTTAAGTGGTACAATGATGTAACAAATGTACGTGCTTGGCACCCAAGTGACGTGACGTGAGTATTGTATCACTTATTTTAACACGAATTACGCATGTGAGCATGCTGGTGCTTCATTTGTAAGCACCCAAAGATGGTTTTATATAAATAAGAACTATTCGTCTATCAATCTACAAGTCGAATCAAAACAAACGGGAGAACATGGAGAGCATACTTTGTGATCGAGGCATATAGTAGTGGATGTTGTCATCGACATTTTTACATATTTTATACCGTTAGGGAGCGAGGCAAAAGTTCTGAGCGGGTGCAAAAGCACAAGGTGTAACACTAGACCCTCAGAGAGAAATGACAATTAGCTTTCTACAGACGAACTTATTTAGCATTTTCATCCCCCTTATATCTCCACACATCCGCCTTTAGCATCCATATTCATGCCCATACTCTTCATTCACACTTATATTATTTTCTTTACGGTTCCATCGTGACCTGGTCGTCTTTTTAATGGTTCAACTATGCGAGAGCTTTCGCGTGATACACTTTTACATTTCACATCTAACCTGAACATTTTATCGACTCACAGTGCCGAAACCAGTGGGTATGGTTAGACAGAAATATTCATGAGTAATCTATACCTGTACAGGGTGAGTCAAAATAGTCAGGTCCCGATTTCACCGATTTTAAAACCAGTTAAAATTCTAAATTGAATATATTTAATGACATGCATAGCAATGTGGCATTGCTAGCTATAACCTAAATTTTATTTCATTCAAAATAGTTATTCGAAACGGGAGATATGATAATTTTTCAAAATTCTGTGAAATAAAATATGTTCCAACTTATCTAAGGGATCCCTATGGATGTTAACGTTTAACGCGCACCTTTTGAATAAGTCAATCAAAGGCGTGTTGGTATTTACAGCAATTACAATAGGAAAAGAGATTCTACTGTCTTTGCGGTTATGCTTTCAATAGTTTTCGTGCAATCAGAGATAGCCTATAACAAACATTATTAAGTTTTAACAAAACGTTGACCAAAGTATTTTGAAACTTGTTATTTTAATCGAACTGATATGAGGGAAGTCTGAGAGAAAACAGATCTTTTATCTTTAAACAGTTTGTGCTTTGGTAACTTACCATGCAAAGAGCATAGTCCATTTTTATGAATATATTTGTGCAATACTGAGTTATATTATAATATATTTAAATACTTTGCATGCAATATCGTTTAATTTATCAGAGATTCAACAACAAAATATGATATTTTTGTATAAATTGCAACAGTTATACAGTGTTTGTGTTGTATGAATAACTAATATTACAGTAGTATTAACATTCACCACCAAACTTGGAACACTTTGAATTACGCGTCTTTTCGTAATATTGTAAATCTGGCGTGGAATATGATATTGTCGTGAAAACATCACCAGGTATGGAGAAGTATGTCTACTCTAATTAACAATGAGAACAATTACCAATTTTGTACAAGAAGTATTTTTCTTGATTTTTTGAAAACGGGACCTGACTATTTTGACTCACCCTGTAGTGTGTTTCCAATGTACGGATTACATTTTATAGTGTGAGAGCTCTTTTATCGACACAAGTTAACGAAAAGCTTTTATCGACACAATTTAACGAAATCGTGAAATTGGGAATTACTTCTATTTTGATTCTAGTCTATAACTGACAAGAGTTTCTAATTTGAAAGTAAACTCAGTCGGGCCCGTAATGCATGGTCATTTTCCTTGACCATGTATTATTAAAACGTAGGTCATATTGTTATTCTATTTTTTGAATAAAATGTTGATGTATAGAATATAAAGGGTTGCCTTACAGATTTTTTAAATTTCTTCGTACGAGAAATTAAGTACGCTTTAGCCGATATCCATTGTGAAAATAACATAGCTCGCCGACAATAATCTATTGGTTTAAGTGCAGCATATTATTCTATGTTTTAGTTAATGTTTTGTACGGAATCATACAGCTTTCCATCGTTACTCAAACAGTTCAACTTATTTTGCCGTATTTTTTAACTTTTTGAACAATGTATATATCTGTATGCGTAGAGATGTACGAGATCTGTTCAAACCTTTCATTCATTCGCGTATGTTGGATCTCTATCTACATAGAAATAAAATTGTATTTTAATTTCATTAGTGATGATGGCATTGTAAATAATTATTTTTATTAAATATCTTGCATGTTAACATAAGAAGCATTACATTCCTGTTGCCTGTAAGGTTTGAGCCCAAGTTTGACAGGTTGAACTGGCCATGACGCTAGTATTAGTAAGTTCCACCCAAGAATTACATCCATCAAACACCCTTGACCGCATGCTGGGGGACCTTGAGTGTGGCAGCGGTGGAACGGGTAGCAAGCCCGCAGGCGCTGCAGTCTTGCCACATGACTTGGCACACGTGGTGACTGTCAGCCAGATTTGGGTTAATTTTAAAACTAAAATCTGCTCTTCGGATAATATAATGTGATTTTGTTTCAAAATTTGTTTTCAAAATATGATATAGCACTAGTTTCTATATATGACAAATTTAAGTTAAAAGTTGGAATTTCTTAACACAACAACATTTTTCAAAAGTAATATATAGGGCTTCTAGTTACACCCAGACGAAAGAGTCTTGAGCCATGCTTAGGACAGCGGTGGAAATGGTAGCAAACACGCTGGCAAGACAAAGGTGTTGTGAAATAAATCAGATAAATGGTGTAGGAGGGGATTATTTATTACCCAGGATAAAACATCAAAGCCGTGGTCAAGAAAGTTGGATAACATACAGGGAACGGAACCGTAATGGATATTTTTATGAACAGATGAATACCCTCAATGTATCAAGTGAACGTGATATACATGCCTTATGTTTGCTACAATACACACTTGAATTGCTTTAAATTGACGGAATGAATTAGACCAGGGTTCGTGACGATGGCTGTATTGTATACATGATATCTTCTTTGCGCTGTTGAACGATAAATTTTATCAATGAGTTTAGTGATCACCATAGTCGCTTCAGCCATGCATAAGATCAACCGGAATCGCCGTGTTCACGTTGGAATACCGATGCAAAATCTGAAAGCCTGAACGCAACGGAGGCTTCCAATTTCAAACATTTAAAATGCCTACCGGTATTGTTATACAGTTTAAATACTAGCCAAGAGCCACTCGTTTTTCGTATTGTGAGGGTATAAAATGAATATGCCAATTGTATAATATGTTACATCGATCAGTAATGGTGAGTACTTTATAACTATTCATAACCAAGTTGAACCAATGAATTTCTAGTACAGGGATACTTATGTGCGCCAAGTCGTTTGAAGCTATGTGTGTTTCGAACCAAGATAAAGAACGTGTAGTATTTAGCCCTGTCATGAAATAACTCAACAACAAGTCATCAATAAATATTCACTCTCGTTCCCTAAACAATTGCATCTATTAGTATCGATCTGAACAATATGCACACATTATCCATTGTGCGCGTGGGTTCGAGTTTAGTTCTATAACAACACTGGGTGGAGAAGTTATATACAATTATCACACATATAGTAAAATCAATCGGACACGGTGAATGTATGTGATAATTTAATACGTTGAAATTGTTAGAAGTATTTACACTTTCACCGTGCCATCTCGTTTTTAACGTTAGTTTTGTGTCACAACAGCCACTATAAGGGCCATATTGTTGTCGCAAGAGACTACCAATGCCCATACTAATCGCCGCTCTATTCAAACACGCCATGTCATACAGGTGCTATGAAACACACATAGTATCAGTTCTTATTCGACATTTCAATAGAGATCATAATCCCTGTACTAGAAAATCTTTGGTTGAACCGTGTCGTGGCAACGTGTTTGGTACTTTTCCCACATTTCTTTTTATTTCAAAGGTATTTGTTAATTTAATTCACGTTAGTTTGCCCGAGTCTATGTAATAATTGTTATAAAGTTGATATTCGTATAAATTTGACAGCATATAATGTTTAATACATCATTGCACAGGATTAGTCCGGCGATGTATGATATTAAGCATTAAGGTTCATGAATGTTTACATACAAATATCTTTGGCAACGTTCTTTTTGGATCGTGTTCTTGCAATTACGCCATGAATATTAAGGAAAACGGCACAAAGGATGTGAAGAAATCAGTCACTTTAGTCATTTATTGACAGTTTAAATGTTTCATCTTTTAAAAATTGTTGTTGGGGCATCGTCGTTAAAACTGCGCTTTCTCTCTTTAATCCAGACTAGGCATGAGTACCACGCAGCAACACATGTAGACCGAAACAGTATTGATTTCAGTTGGTAAAGCACATAATAAAAACCTTTCCAATTATAAAAAGGGTTAACAACTGACACCACTTCCTATAGCTTAAGCAGTTCAAATTGGCGAGAAATGTTCGGTTTTATCTCTCCGCGTGCAAAGGTAATCCAAGCGTACGCCCGCGATTATGGCCACACGCACGCCTTATTGGTCGAAAGGCGCGCATCACGCAAATGATACACAGTTCGATAGTTGTTTTTATGCGTGCTCACGTCCTTCTGTATTCATTCGCTGCTGTAAGGCGGCTTCGCCAATATTGAACTGATCAAACTGTAGTATTGTTCTTCTTCTAACGTTCATTTCCCTTATCCTGGGCCACAGTGCAGCACATGGATATGTTATAACAAATATAACGACTTTTGGAATGCGACTACAATTCTATAGTACTGTAGTCATCATAAATTACCGCGTATAACCTATTTTGTTACGCTAAGACAGATAGATGTCAAATGTAAAATATGTAAATGTGAGATATCGATATGTTTCTTTAATAACAGTGAATATGTGTCATCATCTTCGCAACCTCACTTGATTCGGTTCTGCCGCTCCTTGTATTACTGTTATCATTATAAATTCCTCTATCCCGGTATTTATGTGTAGGCACAATTCGAATGAATAAAGGAAGCAAGAAATGTCAGTGTTTTGTAAAAGCAAATCATTCATTAACACGAATACTATCAAACGCCAAAGGGCATAACCATGTTTCACCTATTTCAAAATCTGATTAATGCAAATTCTACGATTGTGCGGCACTTGTGTTTTTTCTTTACGATTACTCATAGTTTCAAATTTAGAATATCTGGAAAACAACATCTAATTTAAACAACAATTCAAGCCTGTCACATGCAAGATGGAATGAGAAATGACTGGCATGATACATAGGCTGTGTTGAATCCACAGTTCATATTTCATGAACAGATACAACATATATACTACAATACACAATTAGTTGAATATCAAGAATAATTGTACATGCTATTATGATTCAAGTATGAGTATTATAATTGTTATTAACAGACAGATATAATAACCCAAATTGTATACTCAGAGCTCTTTGTTTATGAGTGCTGATACCTTTTTGTATTGAATGTTATTTTGTAAAAGTATATTTTGTTCTGTTGTTCGCTAATCAATCAACGCCCGGATACCATAATGTCTCACGCTGATACGCTCTCAATATCGTCTTCGTATTTGATACAATTCTTAGTTAGTTGTTGACAAGAGTTGATCTCTCATGTAGTGGCTATCACCGGAAACCTTTTTAGTATGTTTGGTTTATTCAGCCGGCAATCGTAGTTGATATACCATTAACGATGTTGACACATGACTGGCATGATACATATGCTGTGTTGAATCCACAGTTCATATTTCATGAACAGATACAACATGTATACTACAATACACAATTTAGTTGAATATCAAGAATAATTGTACATGCTATTATGATTCAAGTATGAGTATTATAATTGTTATTAACAGACAGATATAATAAACCCAAATTGTATACTCAGAGCTCTCTGTTTATGAGTGTTGATACCTTTTTGTATTGAATGTTATTTTGTAAAAATATATTTTGTTCTGTTGTTCGCTAATCAATCAATACGCGGATACCGTAATGTCTGACGCTGATACGCTCTCAATATCGTCTTCGTATTTGATACACTTCTTAGTTAGTTGTTGACAAGAGTTGATCTCTCATGTATTGGCAATCATCATGATCACCGGAAACCTTTTAAGTATGTTTGGTCTATTCAGCCTGCAATCGTGGTTGATACACCATTAACGATTTTGACACATAACAATGTTGTTGTGAGTTTACCTTGGATGGCTGGTTATAGAAACCTCTCCTCTTAATGGAATAAAGTACTGGGACTCTATATAAATGTATGCATGACGTCACTACAGTGCTTTATCGGACGATGCATACTCGTTAACACTTTCCACGCGGCAGGCGTCTGCAGACGACATTCCAACAAGGTTGCTGACAAATCTGTGAATGGCAAAATAATAGCCGCGTCGAAAGTGTTACGTCACTGTCCAGAGGAAGTGAAATCGACTTCAATAATGTCTTCATTAAACTAAGCAGTACACTCTGTGTGCTTATCATTGTCTTGGTCATCGTCGAAGGTAATTTCGGCTTGTTAGTAACACAAAGGAGACATGTGAGTTGTCTGGCCTGGGAATATAGGTTTGCTGTGAGCGCGTACAAATTCGTTAGCCTTGTGGAAAACATCTGCATATGAAATTAAAACTATTTGGATTTTAAGGCAATAGGTTAAGTTTGTTTTATTCTAGATAAGTCAATCAATTATATCCAGATGGTGGAGAATAAAATACAATAACAAACCTGTTCTGATTACAAGGCATTCAAAAGATAGGTCAACAATGTTTCGGCTTATGAAATCATTATGAAAACTTTAACATTATAATTTTAAGACGAGCTGTCACAATTTCTTTTCAATTAAGTTTTGTAATACATAAACGTTAATGGGTTCAAACGGCGATTACCAGTGATTGTATTTGTGTTCGAGTCTACATAAACACAGTACCAGCTTCGTGGCTTAATTATAGTAGCAACCCTTTAAAATGGACATCGTACATATGGCCAAACTGCACTGTTTAGTTTTAGGTTCTTTAAGGTAGACGTCATCATTCAAGCGTTTACTTTACACAGTAGCGTTGTTAGGGCAGCG
This sequence comes from Ophiura sarsii, assembly GCA_035610835.1. Lineage (NCBI taxonomy): Eukaryota > Metazoa > Echinodermata > Ophiuroidea > Amphilepidida > Ophiuridae > Ophiura > Ophiura sarsii. The sequence goes on along the minus strand of CM069451.1, from coordinate 23,248,958 downwards.
GTTCTTGATTGATTTATTATTGTTTCCCATGTATTTAGATGCCATAGGGCTTTGAATGTCAACGTAGATTTTCCTGAATACGTTCATCTTAATTGCAGGCAGAGTGGCCGAAAACTGTTGGGCTGAGACTTTCCTGTCTTTCAGAGATTTGGCATTTTCAGTAGATTGGAACTGGTGTGTGCTTACCATGCCATCATTCATAGATTACAAGCTGTAAATGTTAACAGTAGCCTTTCAGATTTCGAGCACATAAATATTGGTGTACCGCAAGGCTCTATATTAGGTCCATTACTTTTTATTATATTTGTAAATTGTCTGCCAAATGCTGTAAATTGTAAAACTATTATGTATGCAGATGACACCTCATTATTATGTAGAGCCAAAAACCCTGATAATCTTTCAAATGACTTAACTACAAATTTGAATCTTATAGCAAACTGGTTGGAGGCTAACAAGCTAACACTAAATGTTAACAAAACTAAAGTAATGCTTTTTGGTACCACCTACATTTTAAATAGATTTAGTCATATTACTCTCTCCTACAAGAATTCAATTATTGAAATGGTAAATGAATTCAAATATCTTGGTGTAAAATTTGATAAGAATATGTCATGGTCATCACATGTAGATTATTTATCTAATAATATCTCAAAAAGAATTGGTATTATTAGACGTGTTAAGCATTTTCTCCCACATAATACTCTTTTGATGTTATCAAATGCTCTTGTAATGCCTCACTTTGATTATGCTAGCCAAGTATGGTCTAACTGTTCTCAGACGTACCAAACTAAACTACAGACTCTCCATAATCGTTTAGCTAGAACAATTTTATCTGCTGATATTAGAACACCTATTAATGATATGATGACTTTACTCAAGTGGGTAAAACTAAATGAAAGGTGGACAAAACAAATGCTTGTCATTGTATTCAAATGTTTAAGAAATATCAGTCCAGATTATTTATCATGCCAATTTGATTTTGTACATAATAGTCATACTTATACAACAAGAAATCATACATCAAATACTCTATTGATTCCCAAATCTAGTAGCAATTCTGGTAAACGTACATTTCATGCCAGAGCTTCTTCTCTTTGGAACAATGTTTCACCCAAAATACGTATTGAGTTAAGGAATATGTCACTAAGTCAATTTAAGTCATGTTTCACTACTTCAAACTAAATTATAATTATTTAGTATAGTATTATATATTTATGTGTATACCTTTTCTTTCTTCTTTGTAAATAATCTGTTATGTATGCATAAAATGAGGGCCTACTTGGAAAGCAGTGTTTGTACACTGAAGTATCTTACCCTCAATAAATAAAGCATAAATAAATAAATTCGATTTTGTTTTATCACACGCTGTGGTATTTAGCTTGATGACAGGGTAACCATCAATAGTTCGCTTTTGAAACCACTGTAGAGACATACACTGCAATTTAAACTCTTCAATAAAATTAAATAACAACGAGGACATCATAATATAAGCGTGTAATATAAGGGAAAACATGATTGTTGTATCGAATAAGTACTTATCCCATGCGATTTAGTGCACTAAATTGGTTTTGGGAAGTAAACTATTTCAGTAGTACCTATGGGATGCAGCGTAATTCACTAGCGATATAATGGTATGAGCAAAACTGCAGAGTAAGAAAGGGTTGGTAACAAGTAAGGTAAACATCCATATTAATAAACATCGTACCATTTCAACATTTGTCGCAATGCCAAATGGTTGGCACATATCGGATACAAATTATGACATGAATGATCTTCCGTAAGATGATAAAATGTGTCGTTACTTGCTACTTCATATATATGTTAATTGAATAAAGTACAAAGACATCCAGAGGTGCTGCAATATCGGCCAAAGTGACGCCATTAAAGCTTATTAATACATTATTATTTGTGTCGTACCAATTAGAAAGCAAGAAACTAAAGTACTCGGAGTCCATTGAACGTGTGTAATGCGTGTGCGCCGTTCAATGCGCGCACCACCCACTTTGTTTTGATTCGTTGTTCAGGCATCGTGGGTTCGCCGATTTTCACTGCATGTGTTAGCAAACTTGTTTTAACATGGTTTTATTCGTTATGGTATAGCTCAAAATTATGCTCAAATCATGAATTTCATTTGCATAGTATCGTGTATGAATTAGGTAAATTAATACATGTTTTGTTTCTCGAAAAATTAGAAAAATCAATGTACTTGCGCAAATGTTGATATGCTCACATTATTCACACATCAACATCAGTGCGCGTGAATTGTATAATTTCTCTCGAAACAACACGCATTTATTGACCTATAATCATTACAGTCAGAAATCAGAAACACCACCATCAGACAAACATTGGAACTCAAAACATAACATCATTGAGAAGATCTCCCACAGAAGACTGCGGTATTATGCCTGGACACGTATGAACCCTCAACGATGCCCTAAAACTGCAATTTTTGGCACCGTAAATGGGAAAGGCTCAGAGACCAGCGGTGGATGGATGCTATCTTGTTGGATTGTAACAACCTTCCTCTAACACCCTTATCAGAAACAAACAAGAAGGCACAAGACAGAAACGAATGAAGCAAAGTTTTGCGGAGGATGGCATCACTCAACCAAGTTGTGGTGGACGCCAAAAAAGCAAAAACAAAAACAAACAAATAATCATTACATTAACTCTTTTGAACAAGATGACAATAACAATGTGGATTGTAATGATTGATGATAATACTGAAACAATACATATGCAGCATTCAACGCTCAAAACCATCAACATTTTCATGACATCAAAGATAACGAATAGATATGAGGGGTATATCAGTATTGGTGTTGAATGATAATATGACTGAATAGGTCCATTTGTTGATTGGAGTATGACATTCATAAGTTAAACTAGCGTAAAGACCCCATTACGGAATAAAGCTTGCTTAAGCAAGTAAAGCTATATAATCCTTTAATCCGTCAATAGAGGCTTTTGTGCTATGTTAATTCCGTCTTATACCACGGATAAACCCAGATTTAAGATTAGCACAAACATGTCCCCAAGGACCAGTAATGTAGTCCACTAATCATGCTAATGTCACTCTATTCATGCTATTGGTCATCGTCGATGGTATGGACTTGTTAGTACCAAAGAGAAGGCACGTCTCAGGCCTGGGGAAATGGGTTTGCAGTTTGCTTTAAATAGTTGTGTAGCGCATACAAATGTGTTTGCCTTGAAGCAAAAGTCTTCATATGAATAAAGATGTGGGTACTCAGAGAAAGGACAGTACACCGTGATTGTTCTATGAGCAGAGGCGCAAATTTAAATTGCAATAAATTAGACTGAATAGCAATCAAAAGCCCAGTTTCACACTGTCTGTGTAGAGATATCAACTTTACATTAATGCCATACAGGAAAAGTAGAATAGTGTTTCTATGACTGTAATTTGCGCTAGAAATATTGTAATTAACAACAACATGGTTTGAGGGAAAGTAGTCGGGAGGTAGTCACCAGTCATCCAACACCGCAGGACAAGTTTCCACTACTTTCCCGAAATGAACTATGTTGTATTTGTTATATTACACCTCATACATATACGTATATTTCATTGCATAAACTAAATTAAAAATTGAAAAAAGCTTACGACTTGCATTGCTCCCGCGAAGTAGGCCTACCGGCTACACAGTACACATAGCGAGCAAGGAGGTGGGCTCAATTCTCCTGGCAGAAGTGTCCTGTTCTTCACAATAATTGCGGCAGACCTTCATGGATTCTTGTATTATTACATGCTTGGTAGATGCAGTATCTAAATTATCCAAAAGATGCCACAAAGCTGTGTATGTTTGGATCGCGAATCTCGTCGGTAGATGTTTAGCAGACGACGCCATGTTTGTTGTTGTCAACATCGTACTTCGCGTCACCGCTTAATACTTACGTACTATTTATAGGCTCTAGAACTGTTTCGGAGGATTGTGTTGATTGAAGGGAAGTAGTCGAACCTTCCGCATGTTTGGAAGTAGTATAAAAACAAACAAACATTCGACAGGCTTTTTAATCTATCCGACTTTGTTGGAAATGAACCAATCAAAAAAGAGGATACCTTATAAATATGTATGTGGTGTAATAACACACGTTACTGTATTATTTTATTTTAGTATCAACAGACTCATATGTTTTGGTGTTAGAAACAGATAAAACAATCAACAGAGAAATAAACTCGATCGTGAAGTATTTCATTTGGCAGACATAAGCGTATACTTCAAGATCAGTATCGTTAGAGACATTTCGACAATGGTAATCGATTACGTGTTAGGTGCGGAAGTCGTCTGAAATCTGTGGCACTATACGCCATGATGCTGTAAACAATTTACATTTTAATCGATTTTGATCAAACTGAACACTTTGTAAAATCTTCTTGGCGTTGACCATGCAGAATAATACACTGCAATACGCCCGCTGGCCTTATTAATTTCCCGAATCGTAAATACATTGCCAAGGACATACTTAGAATGAGAGAGGACGTACTAAAGAAGTATAATCTCTATCCATAAATGATGGATTTTTACTAAACATACAAGAAAGGACCAAACAAATAACTCAAATTCTTTTCAATGCTCAAGTTTATTGATGCAACATAACGCCTGTCAGCCGACAAATTTAAAGCATATACAAAGTGTATATCATCCCTTAAACATTGATAGGCATTTAGGAAATCTACAATTGACCGTGGTGTAATAATAGGATTTCTTAAAATAAACCTGTCGGTTTACAACAAATTTAATATCGCGCATTTGCTATCTAGTCTCCGTTATCACGTTATTAGGGAGCTTTCGAATTAGACGACGGACGCTTAAGATGACACCTCGACTCATGTGCGCATGCGTTGACTTATCAATCCGTCGGTCGTCCAATATCTAGGACCTGTCTTCGGCTGATTACAAGGGAGCTTTCGATTTGCACGATGAATCTAGGACGGTTAAATGACACTTTGAGTCATGTGCGAATGCGTCAATTTTGTCATCAGTTGGTCCTCTAAATGCTACAACGCGTAAAGGGACTAGCAACCGACGTGGGGACGACGGTAACGTTTTGTGTTTTACCGTCGTACAAGCGTCCGTCGGCGCTAATCGAAAGTTTAAGATCACAGGTCCCAGAAATTGGACGACCAACGGATTGCTAAGTCGACGCATGCGCATATGACTCGATGTGTCATCTTGTCGTAGAAGCATCCGTCGTCCAAATCGAAAGCTACCTATTAACTGGCAGGTATAAGCTCTGGGACCTAACATTTACGGTCATTGGAATACGTTATTTGACAATATTACAGAGCCACGTCGATTCCATTTATAAAATTAATGACCAGCTGTTACTGATTATTTTTGCATGTGGTGAAAATGAATACAACGTTTAAATTAGACTTTAACCAACTGCATTTATATCGATACTTATACTTATGTCGACAGCTGAAATGCGGAAATGATACTTGAGAATGAATTATAATTGTCATCTGACAATTACAAACATTATTGTTGGCGTTTATGTGTGTTTTGATTGAAGTTAAGGACTTATTTTCAAATAATGATACATAAACAGTGTACGGATCCATCACGTTTAAATGTCAAGTAGCAAAATATTTAATACAATTATTCCTTTACGTTTTTTTGATTCGCATCCGTCAGTAATCTTTAGTTTATATTATGATTATAACTCTTTCATAAACGCAACAGTATGTAGTTTTTAATATCTTTCTGTGCAGCGCCTTGAGGCTGTTTACATCGTAAGGCGCTTTATAAGTCCCATGTATTATTATTATTATTATTATGTAGGGTGAATTTTTTCTAGATTGACAAACTTATGGACACGCCATCTCTTTGAATTGATTTTGCCTAAAGTTTGGGATGTGAAAGACATTTAGTGGTTACGTCAAGATATGGTAAATTCAGCAACCCTCTGTTGCCATGGTAATGTGCCTATCTTGCTTTTTAGGGAAAATCCTCCTAATTATAATGAATTCAGCAACGAAAAAGTAAAAGTTTGGCAGAACCCAACCCTACACCAAGGTGGTAGATTTTTGCCCAAACTTCATGATTGAGTTGATTGAATCTTTGGTCTAACAAACAACCGATTTAAATAAGTCAGTTTTGCCAGATTAATACCCTGTTGCCATGTTCAAATATCACATTTTGCGGAAGTTGAAAAAGTCAGATATTACCTAACCGACATGAAGTTGCTACAGTTCCCCTCGAGGTGATTTGTTCTTTGTGCTTAGTGTTTATAACAATATACCCTTTGTGTTTATTCAAGAAAAAAATTGGGAAATCCGGAGCTTATGTATCAAGTGTAAATCACACATCCAATTTAAGGGAAACAAAATAGTCGGGTATATTACTGGGGGTTACCGTGCAACCCCAGGACTCCCCAAACCTTTCATGGTCCTAATACAAATTCAGGATGTTACCAAAAATAGTTTGGTATATACGCTAAGGGTTTTTAAAATTGGTGTCGAAAAGGGTCAAATTCCATAAATATATCAACCAAAATGTATGGTGAAAGTATAATATCAATAGTGAAACATGTGTATTAGACCAAAATAGTAAAATTCAACAAATGACATGTATCAACCAACATGTATGATGTGAGTATAGTTTTAACAATGAGATGTATGTGTTAGACTACTAGAAACTCATATCCAGTGTTTTTGCTTAGGTAATATACTGTAAACTTCTAAATGGCCGACAGCCTGCTCGTGACTCTTAAAAAAACGAAGCCAACTAACGCACAATCCAACCATGATAACAACAAATACTCGCGTACCTGAGTGCGTCACTTTTTCTTGTAGTGTCCCTGCGTGTTGATATAAAACCAACGCTTGCGTTTCACGGTATGCCGATAACTTGCTTGGTAGTTCTTATTTGTGTAGAGTGTAGACAATTCCAATTGCTGTAAACAAGGTTTAGCCAACACCAAGATATTCGTGTTTTGGATTATAAATTTGGTTTGGTTAAATAGGCCATTTTCCTTTTAAAAATCGTTTCTATTACACCAAACCATTTGAAACGCATGGTATACTTTTTAGTTTCCATGTGTTTGTAGTTATTTCCCCCTCCCCCGGGACCACCGGTGCCTTATCAGAATTTGAAGACTGTTTGCACCGCATTTCATGTGTAGAGATCTAACCCTAAAACGGGTCCATCAAGTAACAGAATTATTGAGAAAATATTATATGTCAATCTGTAGTGACACTAAAGCTGAAATAGTGAAGGTGTCTGAAAGCTTAACAATTACGCATACTCCCAATTTGAGGGAATGCCCCCTCCCCTGGTGAAAACGTTAACTAATGTGACGACGAAAACTTGCACTACACTATGACATGGTTTTGGTTCCATAAAGAGGTAATTTCCCTTCAAATCGAATGTATTCTTTTATCAGAACTGAAACCCATTCCCCAAATGCCACGTACTCCAATTAGGAGCCTTTTCCACATCTAAAAGTCAACGCTGTGTAGGTACAAATGAATGAAAATTTGGTGATTGTCGAGTTAATAGTGCATGATGATTGTGTTTTCATTGAAGAAGTTTGAAAACAAGTATTTGTGACCTGAAAAGTTTCAAATCCTTAATATGTTGATCAAATGTATTTCGATATTATACGGCACACAAATGATTTATAAAGAACAAATTATGTAAATGGAAGTGAATATAAGAATTTCCTTCCTTTGCCACCTCCCACGTATGCCATTGATACGTCTTATTAAGTAAGTAAAAAAGTGAAAGCAGTTCCACATGCTTAAGTCTTTACCCGCTTAATGAGAAAGCTTGTCCATTATTTATCGCCTGACTGATTTTGTATTAGCCGTTTTTTCGAAATGCTTGCAGCGTTTATCGAAATATATTTAAGCCATCATCATTAGCACACGTTGACACTTATTATCGGCACAAGCTTGTCAACGAATCGGAATTCCAATCTTTATACTACGCATCGCTGCGTTTCTCTACAAATATTAGTATTTCCCGCAATTGATCATTTATTTATTCTTAAGCTCAACACAAAGCTGCGCCGGAACAAAGACAAACTACGCAAGTTATTGACCGCCGTCATGACGATATTGTCCGCAGTTATGACGATATTGTCCGCCGGCAGCTTCAACGTGTAGTAACGCGTCGCGTCAATGTTTACGCAAGGGCAAGCTGCCGCGGAATTATACGCACACACCTAAGAGAAAGGTCATCCAAAGTCAAGTGGTGTCAAATTTTCAACAACTTCCGATTTACCATGGGCTTTCCAAAAACGTACACTTCTAAACTATTTGAATAGTCATTTTTGAAATAATCACATTGTTTCGATCTGGATCATGATTATTGTGGAAGAAGTTCTCAAGCCCATAAAAGAGATTATTAATTTTAAGCAATCGATAATTTTCCACAACATTGGAATTTGCCACGAATGCTCATCTTTTGTTTATGACTACTTCCACTAAATAAGATTTTAATAACACTACTAAAACGCTTAGGATGTGTGAAATTTCAAAAACTTAAAACGCTTATTTCTTCCACGACATCTTTAATTAGTGTTTTTTAAAGTTTAAAACCACTATCAGTATGAATGTAAGACTTGTTGGTCAAAACGTATTATGCATGTGGTCCTTTATTTATATGCCTTGCAATCGAACGGTATATGTACACTATGACCATATACGTTTTTTACCTAAAGGAGATAAAGAACATGCTTACGATTTCGACATCGTCGAATAACATGTAGTATTTAAAACCTTTGACTTGCAATGAAAATGCCAGTGGCTTTTGCGTAGACGTGTAAACAGAGCGGCAAATGTGACTTGAGACAAGAAGCCTTCACAAAGACCACTTGGAGGCATTGACATCATTACTGAGCTATTTTTGGTTAGTAAGACATCTCTTGGTACATAGCAATTGAATTGTAATGAACATTTCTATGCGCTAAAACATCTCGAATAGTGTTTATGAAGACTCTTAAGATCGATTGCTTAATTTGCTTAATGCAGTACGTGCAATCATCAGGGCACGCACATCGTTCTTTCATATGTCGGGTAGAGACAAGTGTGGCATCCTACCTAAAATTAATTCATCATAACTTGTTAACTATCACATTCATGGTTAAAGTGTTAAATATTCACGCTTAAATCTATATAAAAAGCAGGAACATTACTTTTTAAATATCGAATTTGAAATAGATATCACTATTAATTTATAGCTAAGTACAGACATGTATAAATAAGTGCATTAAATCATACAGATTCGGTCATTCTTTATAGGAAATTGTTCAATTTGAATATACGACGTGCGATAATCGATGCCATAAAATTGTGATTTTCAAAATTAATGCTACGTGTTTTACATTTCAGTGGCCTCTAACTTGACAGTATTTTGACACCGGTTTTAACCACTCAGTTTCAAATGGTATCAGTTCAACTACGCGAGACCATTCGCGCGATATACTTTTACATTTCACATAGAACCTGACACATTGTATCGACTCACAGTGCCAGTACTTGAAACCGTTTAAGAGGGTATGGCTAGACAGAAATATTCATGGGTAATATATACCCATAGGAAAAAAAGTAAATTTCTTAAATATAGGTCGCGGGCCCGTAGGGCTGGGTCTTTTTATTTTGCCTTTAAAGCAGTGGGGGCGGTTTGATATGGTAATTTTAGTTTATTTTTTATTTCAAAGTACATGAGGCAGGCCATCGGCCCAAATACACAAAATATTGCCACGATTGGCTTGAATTACAATTACAAAAATCATAGTAATTATAGTAACATACATGCTATATAAATATACAGCAACATAGCTAGCATAACGATTATTATAACAACGATTTATCCCCCGTTTAAAAGGAACCTGTCTCTCTGGGAAAAAGCATTGCAAACATAAAAAGCAAATAATTTAATTGTGCGTGAATAATTTGAACGCATCATTACTTTATTCATTCATTTTAATTGTACCTCGCAATATTTCTGACATCCCTTGTCAGGCCCCGATGGATGGCTGTGACGTCATCGGGCATCAGGTTGCGTCCATTTTTCAAAAAATCAAAAAAGGGCGGTCATTTTTTAATGAAAATATTACAATCAATTTTCTCTTAAACGTTAAAAATGCATTAGAAAGACAATAAAAGATGCCAATTTTGTATTTGTTGGTTGCCGTACTATGGTGTGACAATAGATGGGTGTGTCCATATGTTTATCGTAGTGGATGCCGGCGCACATCTTTTATTCTCTTATTGAATCACTTACAGGTACCGTCATTCCATGCTATCCCAGATTGTTAAAATTCGTCGACAATTATCTAGAAAGTACATTGAACTTACTTTGAATCATAATCCTTCCATCGTACCTCAAACTTTTCTTCAAGTTTGATTTGCAGAGGTAATACATATCTGCCTTTCCCGACATAACCAGAGTTGGTTCACAAATATCGCGTTATCCCATGCTTTGCATGTTCCTATTTGTCCATTGCACTCACTATCCTCATCGAAATCATATATCATCATATCTTCAAAGACTCCTTTCCACTTTACAGCGCTAGTCTAGAATATCTGGTGCATCGTATGAAATGCACGTTCCTCCTTTTGCTTTTGAATTATACATAAAAGTATGCTTAGAAACGCTCGTGATCTCTTTCGAGATATGGCACACCATGATCTTATTTTTACTATGTTTATGGAATTGCTTTTAAAAACATTTCATTCACTAACACAGCATATAGTTAGGTAGTCTCTTTGTTCAGAACTATAGGCCTACGTTTGATTTAAATTTGTATTCGCTGTGATTGCATCGCGACAATAATTGTCAGTATGTTTATACCGAGAAAGAAATGTGCCCTACGTGACTATTATATAAAACTAGATTTCGCGATTCGTGGGTTGGGCGGTTCTCGGGTTGGGGGTTTATGGGATGTGTATACTCTTAAAATTCAGTTATCACAGGTGCCATTAATATTCCAAATCCCCATAATACAGGAACCTCATGTGCCCTTAAATCCCGCTACCCCATGTGCATCCAAGTATTCAGTACATGTGTTATTAGGCCTAGGGTTAGGGTTTTATATTGGGGTCTAAGTTCTGAGGTCTTTTAGTTTAGAGTCAGCGAGAGGAGGGGTCGATCGTCATGATCTGTCTGTGCCCAGTATCGAGAACTGTGTGTCGACATTGATTATTCCTCCGTAGGCATGCCTAAACATCATATGTATTTAAATCACACATGTTTTCGCACACCGATATCCATGTAACATTCCCAGTTATATAACAGACATCCTATGATTGGCCTAGGGCCTATCCGAATCGCTATTATATACATGTAGTGTTAAACTTTAACAACTTGTACGCTCAAGGTCTGGGTTTGATTCATGGCGCATGCAGACTGAAGCCCCCCCCCCCTCCCCACCCCTGAAAACTTAGTCAACATCAACAATCCCGAAACTTTCAAGACAAACGTTGCTGATTTCATCAGACGCAACGAAGCACCAACGCAAGACTAAAAGAACAACATTATATGCGCACACCATATCATCTCGTTTGGCTTCTGAAGGAGGCGTTGAGATTACCATTCAGATTCAGATTCAGAGAGATTTGACTCTTTTCATCCTGATCATGCATGCATAGTTTAACTTGGGAAAAACCGGGAAAAACACGCCCGAGAGTTAAAGCTATTTGGAGATAATGTTTGCTCACACCGTCCCTTTATATTTATACATGTCCCTGTAACATTCCCATTTATATAAAAGACATCCCATGATAGGCATGATGGGGGCCCGTTGTGGCCTGCGCGCATACATATATGTAGATGGGTCCGCGATGTTGAGGCACTGACATCATACCACAGCAATTCGCAATCACTTTAACAATAACATGTTTAATACATAACGTGTTCCTGGATGAAGGCCTACGGTTTCTACGGTTTACGCTCCCAGTTCCTTTATTAACCCTAACCCGCCATCTGATCCTTTTTTACCTCCTGATCATATTAAGTTAATTGGAGTCCTTTTCCTATCCTTGTTAGCCACCGGACGGCTTCCTTTTACACTGTTTACCCGCCCCATGAAAATACCCAGTTTGCGCCACGAACGCGTACGCACCTAACGGTCTGCGCCATTACGCGTCCGCCATGTTTTGTTTTGTTTATACGCGAGCGCGTAGCAACAGTTTGTTGTCTACGTGGGGCGAAGATTCCTGTGCATAGCGATTACATGGGCAGGGATCTGCACCCGAAGTCATTGGACGGACGGACAGACTCGCCACAAATAGTATTTAGATGCTTACATTTAAAAGGATACTACATCGAGATACGCTTGGAATTGTTTATTTTGACGGAAGGAGGAACCCTGTATGTTGCACATATCAAAAGCTCCTTGACATTTCGCAACACGATTTCGAGTTTTTAACTTCCCTGGTATTAGTGCCATTAGACCAGGTTCATGATGGTATAGTTTTATTGTACACACGTTATTCCCTTTGAACTGATGAGCGATGCATGCATTAGTTTTGTTTGATCAAGCTTTATATACGAGGGTCATTCAATAAGTTCTACCTCCTAACTCATAACATCGCTATTATGAATGTCAGCCTTATGACATTTGTCATGATTATAGCTCTAAATTATAGCTTCACATTTATAGTAAATGATAAATGATACCTGTTTTACTTTTGTTATAATACAATCAAAGCCAGAGAGAGATTTTGGACAACGGACACGGAAAATTACCCTAAAGATAAATACACATTTTTTCGTTTTCTCTCCGTATTACATGATTACATATAACAGCCCGATTTAAATACTGAAAATAGAAAACAATGGATGTTTTCTGAATATAATACTGTATTATCATCTATAAATCAGATCGTAGGCAATATCAACCTTTGTAGGCTTGAAAATAGTATCTTATCAACTCGAATGTAATGCTACGTCTTTAGCAAACTGGAATGCTGCTATTTAGTCAAATGTTCGTTGTTACAAGTCAAGCCACATTGATGCCTCGAGGGTTAAATCTTAACATGACATTCACTTTATGAGTTTTCCTTATATACAACCTTTAGAATAATCAATCAGGTAGTCAGTGATAGAAAATCTTCTCTTTGAGAGACTTTAAATCTATCTATCCATTAGTCTTGTATAATGAAGATCCATTAGTTCTTATGAAAAGCAAATAGTGACTTTTGCAGCGGTTCTCTTAGGGTAGGGTTAAAATTAATGGCTGTCCTGGTCAGGTTCTGGCTAATTAGAGGCCATTTTCTCCCAAGAAATCAGTCACTGTTATTGTGTATAGTCTGTTCAAGAGATATTTGTAATTTAAAACGGTTTTAATTAATCGATTGGGACGTTTTGTCTATTAGAATTGGTCAAGTGAATAGCACTTGGGAGACATTTGGCTGTCTCTTTGCCGTTTCCGTCGCACTAAATGGACGTTTGGTTTTCACTGCATTTCTAAAAAAATTCAACGACTATTTGGACCAATTTACTATGAATTTGTAGCTGAGATTCAGAGCTACAGTGATAAGCACCGCGACAACCAAGTTAGTAAGGCGCCGCAGAGTTTAAAGTTACAAATTGCAATAATTGAAGACAACATTTTAAAGTCCATTTCCCTGTACCTGGCTCACACTACACTCAAGGCTGTAGACAGTATTCTGGACAGTGCATACAGATTATCAATGTGTATCTGTCAATTATCTGTCAATTTGTATATGGTAAATTATGTTATTATCTCTACTGATTTATTTACTATTTGCGGGGTAAAATTTTTGTTTCTTAACTTCATGATAATTGTTACAGACATAACGTTGGATCTCTCTGAAAGTGCAATTTTCTTGCTTACAGGTTTACAACCTTCCCAAATTCAATCATGACAAAATTGTACAGCACTAATTTGCTCAAAATACGTTGAAGCGTCTATTGTACTCTGTTGCTAGGGCTAAAACCTTGGTATTGTATTGATGCAGGGAAGTGTGTAAACGTGCACTATGATGCAATTAATAGGGGGAGTCTCCAAACATGGGTTTGCATTCAAGCAGAGCTCGTAGCAACCGGTCTGAGAAGCTGTGTGCTCAGATAACTATTTTTTGGTTGTATAATGTGAACCAAATAGTGCTATGTGTCCACCTAATGACAACTCAGATGGCATGGTTGATACAATCTACCAGTCTGACCAATCAGAGGGCGATACCATGATTTCTTATGGTAATCTTATCCCCGATATGCCTGACCAACAGACACGGTTACTATTCCAAATGTGGATATCTATATTGTAAAATATTAGGCTGTAAATCACTTGAGAAAAAAAATGGTACATGCTAACAAATTAAATTATGTACATTTTACATTGAAACCACGTTGACACCACAGAACTCATATCTTCTATTTAAATAATTTACACAACATGAAAAGGTCATTCTAACCATCTTATTATGATATAATTAATTTACCCCTTTAATAATTTTGCTAGCTTCAGTTTGGCATGACGTTTTTTTGTAGAATCAAGCAGTCTCAAGTGTCACAAATTACAAGGCTACGCATGCTCTAACGCATGCATGTAGAGTTCTGATCGGTACTCCTTGAGATTCAACACCACTTAATTATTTTCTCTCTATTTTAGAAGCCTGTGGCACAATCATAAAGAATCAGGACAGGTACTTATTGCCCCCAAATGATTAAAGTAGGAATCTAAGTTTGATTTTAGAACTAATATTTAATAAAGGTGAAAAATCCAATCGCTTTATAAGCCAGAAAAATCGACGTTTTGAAACACCCTTTTAACAAAAAAAACTTATTTAGCGGCGTGGAATCAGTATTGAGCATGCAATGCATTCCGCGTAATGCTACAAAAGAGGTGATATTTGGACATGCATATTTTGCCATGAATCTTGATCATTCTTTGCCAATTAGTAGTCTTTGGTTGAAGTTGAATTTTCAGAATGTAGCTAACGCTAACAAACGTTCTCAAATGGTCTATATTCATTATATTCGTATACAATGTATGTTGATCAGACTGTGATAACCTATCGAATGAGTGTTGACTTTCTTTTGTTCGCGATGTTTAGTCACACTTTCACGGCTTTTAAAACCGATTTTCCTTCACCTGGATCACACTGCAGTACATTGCTTATGACACAGCATTGTGAATCATGTGCTCGGGCTGAATACAAACTTTGAAAAAATTAATCCGTCGTTGTATAAATCTTATATCAAAAAGGATAATAAGTTTTGCTCTATAAATATCAGAGAATTTTCCTTTTATGTTTGAGTTATAAATAACATTTCTAAGTTCCTTACCCATTAGAAACTTCGTATGAAGATCAATAGTTTTCATATCTTTAATCAATCAATGACGAAATAAAATGTGTGTCAAGGGATGCGTTGCTTTCGTAAGGCGTCACTTGAGAATGATAGACGCAAAGGAACGCAAGCTTTCCTTACCACTATTCCCTGGAAATTGCATTTACTGTTAATTTCATTACTTTTTTTACCTATATTATTTTAAACTATCTCCTGTTATTTTTGTATCGTGCTCTCGTTATGCTTCCGTGGCACATTTTGTGTTTGCCTTTGAGTTAACTTTACTGTTGGTATTTGAGGAAGTTCGTTATGTGCCTATCCACGACTGTTATCATTTCGCGCGTTGCTTTTTCTTTTAAATGTGCTTAACGATTTGTTTCGCAATACGTTAAATACAATGCATACAGAGGGGCCATGAATCTATCAATCACTGTTTTTCAATCTGTTTCAATGAGTTAGTTGGGAGAAGAAGAAAAAAATGCTGACATTTTCACAACACATCGTAGATGTTGATTCAGTCTGATATAAACTGATTGTCATTCTCAAGGAGACTGAGTTGCAAAAAAATGCTTGCTGGCTCAACGAAGAAGGGAGAAATAGTCTCCTTTAAAGCTTTTAAAATATGGAACAGAATTCGGATTGATACGTTAGGTAAAACAGATGGAATAGGTTGGAATCAGAAAAACAAAAGTCAACCTCAATCAAGTGTTAACATATTTTAGGTGGACGATAAAATCATGAAGCGATGTTCAAGCCAAAGTAGAATTTGTGTCACCATTTCACAATGTTTCAAATGAATATGGATGCATTATTGCATTACACGATGCAAATAGGTATCCGCTAGGTGTAGTAATTGTTATGAACTGGCATTACTGTTTAAAACGTTAGTCTGTGCTATTGTTAGATTTCATTTCGTTGTAGCTTTTCAATATAATGTTTTAATGCCAATTAATAATCAGTTAATAATAATCGGAACAGCAGGCAGGCAAAAGTGTGTTTAATTATTTGCACAGAAATCGTAATTCCGAGTAGAAACCGTTTTGTGTTAATAGCGGAAATCGTCTGATATCTGTGGCGGGGTGAGTTTGCGTGATCTGTATAGAATTGGCGCAAATTAAAGGCACAATGTATCATGGTGTTGTATTTGTTACCACTTATCAAACCGTTGAAGAATTTAAAACGATCGTTATACTACAGATATGTCTTGCACATCGATGCCAGCTTCAAAACATCAAATCCGGCTACTAAACCGACATGGTTACTCAGCGAATTTTTCGTTCGTACTACCTGATTGTTTGTCTCATCATTAGGGCTCAGTGGGTGGCTTCAATTGATCTGTTAAACACCCTACTCTGCAATCCTATTAGGCCTGTATCATTGTACTATTCTAGCCTTTCTGTTGTAATATTTTCCCCATTTATTGGATAACAATGTATCTATCCCTTTGATTTAAGTGTTGTCAATCACAAAGAGAATGTAAACGGCCGTTGATAACATCTGTCACAGATTGTCGTTAAGCTTACAAAGATAAGATCGGTGACTGTTTGTCATTCGTTCGGTGGGCGGTGTGTATCGGAATAGATACGCATGCTAAGCATCATCTTGATGTTCGCGACGGTAACCATCTTATACTATTCATCCCTGCGCATAGAGTAAATATTCGGATGTGGATCAGTGTGAGTAACATTGGCATATCCTAAAATAGAAAGAGCCGCTGGCAACTACAAACTGTGTACTCAATGACTAGATTGACTTTAATAGATGTGTACTACTTTTTGTAAAATTGAACGGCTTTATCTCGGCAGAAGAAGTTACCAGGTTAGCAAAAAGCAGGAAATGTTATTTGAAAGAAATATACTCAAATCAATTCATAATTGAACTGTCTTCATACAACTTTCTCATTTAATATTTTTTGATATTTTCTGTCTTTATTTTAGATTTCCAACTACAACATCATACAAGAACGTGTTGCTAATTAGTGCTGAAGACTTCAAATATCGGGGCAAAGGTAAATGCAATAAGAAACACATACTTATATTCACATGTGATCGATGTATCCACTCAAACCTGAATATGATAAATAACGTTTCTAATCATGTAGTCATAAATTGAAATTCTTCATAAATAATATCAAATGATATTACGTATTTCATACGTGATTAGCTGAAACACTGTTCATAAAAAAGAGGTAACAAATTTTTCATTGTCATTTTTTTATTACATTAAACATTATTGATGAAAACTCATTGAAAAAAAACCTGTCTCTATAGACTGTCGATAGACAAGATGTAATGCAATCTGTAGGCACTTCATATCATATGCTTTAATTAAAATTGTAGCCATATTGAGTGAAATCTCAAATGACAATTTCATTAAAAGCTGGCGAAATAATCTTCCGTTGACAGCATAACATTTGTCATCATGAACGGAACCGTGGAGGTGTATGACCAATTGATATACGGTATATTATGTCGTCCTTTATCAGTTGCAAAACGTGCTCAGTCCATCAGATATAACAAACACGTGTTGTACATATAAAAATACGATTTTGCTTTTTATTTGGAGTTCGTATCTCATTTCGTTGCGGAGAAATTACAAAATTAAGTTTCGGATATTGTCGGTATTTTCCGGAAAATTTGATTTAAAATGGCCCAAAAATCGAAGATTAATGGGTTTTTTATTTTTAAATAGGTTGAGTGCACTTTAACCTTTCATTCGAAAATACCAAATGACAATAATTGTTGCACATGTAGTCTTACGTAAGCAACAATTCAAACGACGGTCAATCTTCGGAAATTGCATTTACTGTTAATGTGTTGACGTTTCTTTACTTTTTTACCCATATTATTTTAACTTATAATTTGTCGGTAATTTTATCGAAAATATTTAAAAAGGTATAACAAGAAAAGGAAGTGAGATTTCGGATTCATTTTTTTTCTTATTTTTTCTAAGTCATTTAACAACCTCTTTAAAATGGAATGTTGAACTTAGAACTTCAAACAATGCAGATGGTTTAAGAATGTGATTTATAAATGTTCACTTTCTCCGGTCATGGATCAGTAACAATACATACATTGTGTGGTCTTTTTTGTTTGTTGGTGTTTGTGATATGAGCAAATATTCCATTCACAAGCACATAAACATCGACCTATTATAGCTCCGGAGTCAGCTTTCATAATAGCGGTGAATCTAGAAACTTAAAGATCTTTGCCTGTATAGGTAACCTTTGAGGAATCGATTGACAACTCAAGTTTCTCATATTGCTGTAATTTTTCGGTCAGAGACAGGAATAGGTTGAGGGTACTAGAAGAAGTTGTCCGGTTATAGGTCTTTCATTGGTTTCAAAGCAATGCTATTGTTTACAACAGTGTTATGCTGAGTGCTTGGTGAACAATAGAGCAGTGACAAACGAGATCTCTATCATATTTATTGTTGAGGGGCTGGGTGGTGAATAGGATTTAATCCTGTTAGAGATATGATTAAAAATGAGGCACATTTAAATGTTAAAGTATAAGTAATCTTAGCTATTCTTTAACCTACACCATGCGGTAAGCTACTAGATCCACAAACTGGGTTTAGATCCTTCAGAGATCCGCCAACTCATGAATTTAGATCCTCCAGAGATCCGCCAACTCATGAATGACAGGAAAGTCTGGGCCCAGTACGTTGCGATTGCTTCCTCCGTTTCGTCCACGGACGACCAATGATGATGATGATGATGAAGCTACTAACCAGCGGGTATATATAGAATTGGTATTTCAATGCTAGAGCGTACTCTCTAAATGTAAAAGAGTGGTTTTCCCACTCTTTCAAAGAGTTAAACGCAGGACAACCCGTATTTGAGTGAAAAAACACTCTAAAAGGAGTGAAAGGGGATTTTATATGACAATGTTCCACTCTATTGAGAGTGAAAAATTAACTTTCACACTCATTTTAGAGTGGACATTTTCCACTCTAAAACGGGTTGATCTGCGTTTCACTCCCTTCACTCCTTTTTGAGTGAATTTCTACTCTTTCCACTCGTTTTACATTTAGAGAGTAACAAATCTATATGGTGTCTCATAAAAGTTTTCCATGAGAAACAAAAATAATGAAAAATACTTCTCATGTTTTTGTGTGCATAACTGTGTGCAAGCCCTATTAGATACACTTTATTCCATGAAAATTAATCACCTAACACCTGAGATATGATCAATCCAGTAACAGGAGTGTGGATTCCGCTTTGGTCACTTTTTAACAAGATTTTGAACTTCTACAGCTGATTTTAGGATACATTGTTTAAATTCCATCATATTTTTAAATATCCTGTGGTTTTTCATTTAAAATATGGATGAAAATTTCTTTTTCTGCTAAAATTGAACTAACTATGAACATTAAGTGGTAGATTATTATTGATTTTATTGATTATGTTCACTTAAACCTTGAACGACGATTTCATTAAAAGAATTCTCTTCGCGTGAAAAGTAGATTTGCAAAAAAATGATAACGGAAGCTCCAATTTGGATAGATAAAAAAATCTTATGACACAGTAAAGATTGCTTAACACACGTATTAGAATTTTACATTTAATTTCATGGCAAAAAAAATGTGTTTCACATGGGACACTTTTTAGATGACGTCTTGTATTTAAACCTTGTGTAATGTCAACACGTGGAAATGTCAAACCATGAATCCGTAAAGCGATTGCGCCATAATATGGTGTATCTTTGGTGTAAAACATTCATTAGGTAGACTGATGTAAAGACCCCATTACGGAATAAAGCTGTATTATCCTTTAATCCGTCAATAGAAGACTTTGTACTAGGTTAATACCGTGCTGTCTTACACCAAGGATAAACCCATTTTGTCTTTCAAGAGAATAAAATGTTCATGTGTAACTTGTCTCAATGAAAACAAATCTAACAAATCAAAATGCCCCCCCCCCTCCACTTTCCCCTACTTCATCGTGTAACCAAAAGGCAGGGAGAGTATTGGGTAGTTTGATCCCTCTTAGAATTTCCCACATGTCAATGGGAGAACCAAAGATTTGTGTCAGCTGCCCCTCAAAAAGGGTTTTTCCCCTGTGCTCGTTGCACAATATGTAGTATACTGGTTACGCCACCTGAAATACTAATAATTGATAATAATACTTAGGTTCTTGAAACAGATATTGACGTCATGTTGTTTATAATAGCATAATAAGACATATCTAGGTCAATATGACATAAAGTGTACTGTTGAAATGCGACGAACATATTGATTTGAAAATATACCGCGTAATGCAAACTTTCAAGCGATTTTGTAACTTGGTATTCGATCAGAATGCTATTCAGTTATACATGTGTTATAGCATGTTGATTTAATAAAAAGCATGCTAATCCAGTATTTAAACCGAGTTTAAACAAGCAAAAAATATAAAGAAACCAATATTTGTACATCAACACGTTTTCTGTATACCTAATTTAAAATATGCATTTAACGTTATTAATATTGATATGCAGCTAGCTGAATTATGTCATATACTTTCTATATAAAGCACCGATTTGTTATACTAAGATTTTACGTCATTCCAAAGTGTATAATATAGTAGGCTGAATATATTAACACTTTCCACGCGGCTATTAGTTTTACCATATTAAAAAACATTTTTTTCAGAAACCTTTCTCAACGTCTATCTCAAGGATTACTGAACCAGTACTAGGCATGCTTGTACTTATTTTAATGCATTTCTCATGGTAGTTCCAAATATGGAAATGACATTCAATAATTCTAAATTTTTTGAAACATTTGGTGACATTTTGGAACTGTCGTCTGCAAACGCCTGCCGTGTGAAAGGTGTTAACACCCACTGATAAAATATGCAAACATAATCTTGTTTTTCATTCGCAAGGTAATGGATACAATTCGTTATGGGTAATGCTATGTTTTGATGAGGAAATGAAGTTTGATGACTTTTCGTTGGTCAAATCTGACAAACATCCAGATAATGTTTATTCTGTTTGTCCATAGTCCTGAATTTGGACCTCACGTTAGAAAATACCTTTAAAGGTGAGCACCTTCTAAAATGATGATCAAAAAGAAAAGGTCCCTCCTGTTTTCTTGATGAACACGCCGGGCTTTTTTTTTAAGTACCTAATTGCAGACGTCGCAGAATCATCCTAGTGTTAAGAGCCAAAAGTTAAGGTCTTGTGGTATGGGTTTGCATAATGTGATTTTCAACATAGGTGTACAAGAACGAATCTTCACTTTCATTAACACCAAGTCGATGATATTTCGCATAGCCTAAGCCCTCTTCGCCTCATAAGTTTCATTTATGTGAATGTTATCGAAATGTGTGCATATTTTGAGCTCTCAGTTTCACAACCTAAAAGATTAAAGTAAATTTTAACTAATCATTGCCCAGTTTGAAAGGTTATACCAGTAGCATGCTAGATCGTTCCATATGGAATAATCTGTATACTACTACCTCTCGTTTTAATTGTTATGAGCATGCGCACATCAGTAACGGGACGTCTAACAAGACGTTGCCGTTTGAAATTCTAAAATGTTAAACTATTGGTCAGATTTGGATGCTCAGCGACGCAATTTGCTTTTCCTTGAAATGAAATACATAGATCACTGGATACAGTAAAACGACATTGTTAAATGTATCCCATCCCGAATATCCCGCTTATTCCGAATACGTCATTGTGAAGCTAGACGTCTACTTTGATTAAAGGTTTTGTAGATTTTAGCCAAACAATGCATTTTACTCCATTAAAAAGTACGTTACATTGTTTCGAAATAAAGTAAAATAGCACAACACCTTATAGGCTATACTACTTACACGGAACATCTCTATAATGATAGTGTGAAGATATGGGCGTGTGGTATGTGGTTTTATAGGTTAAGTGGTACAATGATGTAACAAATTTACGTGCTTGGCACCCAAGTGACGTGACGTGAGTATTGTATCACTTATTTTAACACGAATTACGCATGTGAGCGTGCTGGTCCTTCATTTGTAAGCACCCAAAGATGGTTTTATATAAATAAGAACTATTCGTGTATCAATCTACAAGTCGAATAAAAACAAACGGGAGAACATGGAGAGCATACTTTGCGATCAAGGCATATAGTAGTAGATGCTGTCATCGATATTTTTACATGTTTTATACCTTTAGGGAGCGAGGCAAAAGTTCTGAGCGGGTGCAAAAGCACAAGGTGTAACGCTAGACCCTCAGAGAGAAATGACAATTAGCTTTCTACAGACGGACTTATTAGGATTCTCATCCCCCTCACATCTTCACACATCCGCTTTTAGCATCCATATTCATGCCCATACTCTTCATTCACAGTTATTCTTTACGGTTCCATCGTGACCTGGTCGTCTTTTTAATGGTTCAACTATGCGAGAGCTTTCGCGCGATACACTTTTACATTTCACATCTAACCTGAACATGTTATCGACTCACAGTTCCGAAACCAGTGGGTATGGTAAGACAGAAATATTCATGAGTAATCTATACCTGTAGTGTGTTTCCAATGTACCGTTTACATTTCATAGTGCGAGAGCGCTTTTATCGACACAAGTTAAACGAAAAGCTTTTAATTATCGACACAATTAAACGAAATCGTGAAATTGGGAATTACTTCTATTTTGATTCTAGTCTATAACAGACAAGAGTTACCAATTCGAAAGTAAACTCGGTCGGGCCCGTAATGCATGGTCATTTTCCTTGACCATGTATTATTAAACATAGGTCATATTTGTTATTCTATTTTTGGAATAAAATGTTGATGTAGGCCTATAGAATATAAATCGTCGCTGTTCTGACATACCGGCACATGTGCCATTTTGGGCAAAATGAGTTAAGTTGCATTTTATGATCTACAAGTGAAACTCTTTATTCTCCAAAAAAATTGAGACAAAAAGGTAATTCATTAATAAGATACCGCACTAATTAGTGTCATATGCCAGGGTTTTAACATAATACCGGCATGAAAACCTCATTTTGTATTCTGACATACCGGCACATCACGATATTCTGCCATAGACCACCGTGTAACTACATACCGGCATATCACTGGCATATCGCTGTAGGACTGTCTGACATACCGGCACATGACTTTATGACATAATTACTCCAAATTAATAATTGCAATTTGTTGTTGTAACATGCTCATAACAAACATAAGTATATATCTATTAGTGTTCTTTGACAATGATAGTGACATTTGATGTAAATGCTCTTTAACAAGTCTTTAAAAATTGGAACATTTTCAAACACGATTTTCTCAAAACGCTGTTTTTCGTGATGTGCCGGTATGTCAGAACAGCGACGAAATGATTGCCTTACAGATTTTCTTTAATTCTTCGTAGGAGAAGTTAAGAACGCTTTAGCCGGTATCCCTCATGAAAAAAATCATAGCTCGCCGACAATAATCTATTGGTTTAAGTGCAGCATATTAGTTTATGTTTTAGTTTTAGTTTTGTACGGAGTTATACAGCTTTCCATCGTCACTCAAAAAGTCTAACCCATTTTCCCGTAGTTGTATGGGACTAGCAATGTTATCCTTCTTTTCTTTACTGGGTCCATCCCAGTATTGAATTCGTCTTACGAGCTCTGAGTCATGGCTCAAGGACTGCAGTGTTGCCAACTCAGATTAGTTCAAAACCGCGGCCCAAGTGTCCTCTAAAACCGCGACCCGCGACAAAAATTGTTGTGTTCCCATAGAAAATACAGTGTAGCTTGACTTTTCCCTAAGACTAATAGTTATATTAGTCTCAGTTTTCCCAAACCGTGGCCCCCGTTTTTTTGCCCGCGGTGCAGGGGACAAAAGTAGCCCAATAGTGCGGCCAAACCGTGGTGTAGGCAACATGTCTCAAAAAAGTCTTTAAAAAGTCTCAAACAGTGTTGCCAACCGTGATGTTCCAAACCGCGGCCCAAGTGTGCTCTAAACCGCGGCTCACGACAATAAGTAGCCCAATTATATTACGATCCTGTGTACTAAGGTCATTATATCATGTGTTACGGTTGATTGGGGGAGAACCTTGTTGGTTACGGTCGAGTTTATTATCAAAGGCGCTAATCCGTATATAAGTTTGTCGTGGCCAGTATTTGGCTTTTGCATGTCTCAAGGATCTAATCCCCCTGTGAAAACGTCGGCGGTAATGTGTGACGCTTGGTCGAAGGTAGACTTTGGATTCTGTTGACGGTGAAATGACCAACCGGAAATCATAAATATTATGCTAATCATTAAACATGTTGATCCTCTCTGTGCTACGGTGCATCGTTCTTGGTTAGTCAGTCAAAGGGAAACTGTGGCTTCTAAAGCTCGCGATATTATCAACTTTGAAGCCAGGAATTCGCGCAGTCGCAATGACTCGAAAGACCGGGGGAAGGACCTATGTTTCAGTTGGGTGTCAAAGTGTTGTTGTTTTTGTATTTTCAAGTGGGCGAATGCCCGGGGGAGGGAGGGCACTGACGTTGGAAAGGTGTTCAAAACACTGGAGGAAAATCGCGAACATTTTCATTACAAAGCCCCATTTTTTTAAAGACATCGATAAAATCAGTTTAAAAATATTTGTTCGTCATAAAAAAAACTCTCGGTTCAGTTCGTACTCTACCCTGAGACTAATATAAGTCTCAGCTCTACCTCTGTACCTGATCCCCTTTTTGATACCGTAATTTTTTTTATCAGTATTATAGGCGAAGTTTTTTGTGCTGGTATTTTATAACAAACTTCCTACAACCCTTACCCCTTGAAGTCTAATGGAATATTCAGCTTTAAACACAAATACATTACATGCTTACAAGAAATCAGGATATATGACAACAGTGTTGATGGAATCGTCGCTGTTCTGCTGACATACCGGCACATTACAACAGAAATAAGTAAAGAGATGTGCCGGTATGTCAGAACAGCGACGGAATGTTTAGAAGCCATAAAGCAAATATAACGCTTGTTGAAGACAATAGCGGCGTGTTAGCCCAAATACGTACTTGAGTGGTTTATTGGCTCATCAATTGACGGTACTTGAAATTAATGACTAGATTGTCATCGCGCACGGGAAGCTACAGCCATTCTTGCCGGCTGTAAATGCTCCAAATTAGATGAATCAAGTTTATGTGTACCGGTTCTGGCATGAGCCTGAGCACGGAGAGGCAGACGGGAGTATGCAGAACTGAATTATATCTTAACTATTTGGTAAAGATCATTTGTGTCAATTCCACGTGGTTTATAGAACCGGAGATATATCTTTAGTGACATTTTAGAACACTTTAGACCCCGTGCCGTACCGAGAAGGGGGGGGAGTATGCAGAACTTAATTCAACCGTAAATATTCAGTAAAGATCATTAGTGTCCGATTGAAACTTTCCACGCGGCATGCGTCTGTAGACGACATTCCAAAAGTTCACAAAATGTCTAAACACATGACATATTGTAGCAATTCCACGTACTAATGACATTTTAGAACATTGTAGACCCCGTGCCGTACCGAGAGGGGGGGGGGGGGGGTGAGGGGGGGAAGTATGCAGAACTTAATTCAACGTTAAATATTTAGTAAAGATCATTAGTGTCATTAACACTTTCCACGCGGCATGCGTCTGTAGACGACATTTCAAAAGTTCACAAAATTTCTAAAAAATGACATATTGTAGTATCAATTCCACGTGGAGATGTATCTTTACTAATGACATGTTAGAACATTTCAGACCCCGTGTCGTACCGAGAGGGAGGGGGGGAGGGGGGGGGGGGGGGGGCGGAAGTATGCAGAACTTAATTCAACGTTAAATATTTAGTAAAGATCATTAGTGTCATTAACACTTTCCACGCGGCATGCGTCTGTAGACGACATTCCAAAAGTTCACAAAATGTCTAAAAAGGACATATTGTATCAATTCCACGTGAAGATGCATCTTTACTAATGATATTTTAGAACATTGTAGACCCCGTGCCGTACTGAGAGGGGTGGGGGCTGAAGTATGCAGAATTTAATTCAACGTTAAATATTTAGTAAAGATCATTAGTGTCATTAACACTTTCCACGCGGCATGCGTCTGTAGACGACATTTCAAAAGTTCACAAAATTTCTAAAAAATGACATATTGTAGTATCAATGCCACGTGGAGATGTATCTTTACTAATGACATGTTAGAACATTTCAGACCCCGTGTCCTACCGAGAGGGAGGGGGGTGGGGCGGAAGTATGCAGAACTTAATTCAACGTTAAATATTTAGTAAAGATCATTAGTGTCATTAACACTTTCCACGCGGCATGCGTCTGTAGACGACATTCCAAAAGTTCACAAAATGTCTAAAAAGGACATTGTATCAATTCCACGTGAAGATGCATCTTTACTAATGACATTTTAGAACATTGTAGACCCCGTGCCGTACCGAGAGGGGTGGGGGCTGAAGTATGCAGAATTTAATTCAACCTTAACTATTTTGTAAAGATCATTAGTGTCAATTCTACGTGGTTAAGTACCGGTTCTGGCATTTTATTACAATGTAACAAAACCTCCTTTATGGAAACTGAAGTAATAAAAGATGACCATTTACAAATACAAACCAACATTCCATCTAAACAGTACTTACCTTTCAAACGGTGTTATGCATATGACTGTGGTCCATCGTGACAATTAGACTAAAATATAAACATTTGCTTTACTTGTAGCACACAAATTCCTTAAATTGCAATATTGTTCTTGTAAACAGATTTAGAATATAGTTATAAGCTATATAGTTTAATTAGTTCCATCATAGCAAGATACAGGGCGAGTCAAAAAACTGCAATAGTGGAAAGAAGCCATTTTGTTTCCAAAACCAAAATGAATTTTAAATTTCTTTAAACGTTGCAAGAATGATGTATTTAATCCTAACTTTGTGTGAACAAATGAAGTCGATCGCATTTTCGTTTGTCTTTGGCAGTGACCCTCTTTGCTGCACAACCAAATATACCTGTTTGTCCACGAGCACAGGGATTTTCAGTTGAAATGGCACACATTGCATTTTCATATTTGAATATCCCGCCAACAAAAAAAGGAAAATGTCACTTTTTATTAAAATTTAGAATATTATACGCTTTCATAGCATAGGTATGATTATAATTGATTATGCTAAGTTACATGTAAACAAGAAAGGATGCCATCAAATTCCAATAACATCACAAATGAACTTAAGTTTCCAAATTTGACTGAGTGACACATTTTGCGATCTGATGCATATTTTGGGTATCTCGTGGACAAACGTGTGAAATGGGTGCACTGATTAAAAGGTTCAAATTAATTTTGGTTTTGAAAACAAAATGGCTTCTTTCCACTATTGCAGTCTTTTTGACTCACCCTGTATATTCAGCTATAATCAATCCGCGCACACAATTTATCCAAGCCTATAAGAACGATTTTTGCAAACAAAACAAAAATGCAAGTGTTTTAATTGCCTACTCTTCCACAAATTAAATCATATGTAAACAGTTTCCGCCAATTTGGAACTAAGTAAACTATAGCACTAAAAATAATCGCAGAAGGAATATATCCTAGAAATTTCGTTTTTAATGAACAAACTACAACTATTTTTATAGTAAAGATGTTGTATGTGTGCATAATAAACATTGTTCGGCAAAAAAATCATACACTTGTCCCATTATTTTGAGTCCAATCAAACTAGATAGCACCCCCTTCTTGGCTAAATCGCTGCTTCCACTTTCACTTTACATAACCCACATCCACGTAAATGCGCCAATTAAAAATATATACAAAATTGAAAATAATATGATTAGCTTTGTAAATATGTCATGTCCATCAACTCAATTTTTTAATAACCATGTTTATTAGTGTAGGCTGTTATGTAGGATTTCAAACTAGTGCATTTTTTTTTGCTAAGGATGCTTTTTTTGGTGTCATTGGATAGAGTATACCCTCAGCTATCAGAAATCCATTGGTAACATTTTTTTCCATCCACGGAATGGCCGCCATCTTGGATTTCAAAATGGCCGCCATTTCCAATGGAATTTGTCATATAACTTTTGTTCTGAGCAACCTATGAAGTCAAAATTGGTGGCAAATCATGTTTTCAATACCTGAGAGTTCAACAATACTGTATCTATGTTCTGATGTCTTACATACATGCATGGTCACCATCTTGGGTTTCAAAA
Organism: Ophiura sarsii; assembly: GCA_035610835.1. NCBI lineage: Eukaryota > Metazoa > Echinodermata > Ophiuroidea > Amphilepidida > Ophiuridae > Ophiura > Ophiura sarsii. Next base: position 23,220,548 of record CM069451.1, on the reverse strand, counting down.
TGGCCGCCATTTACAAAAAAAAGATTTTACCCTATAACTGTTGTTCTGAGCAATATATGAAGTTGATTTTTGTGGCAAAGGTCATGTTTTCAAGAGTTATTTACTGACGATTAAGTGTACAGTTCTATCTGATATCAATTAATTTGACATGAATGGTTGCTATATATAATTTAAGCTGTAAATTCAATACCAATTTCAATTGTTAGCAGTAACATATACTTAGTATTTATTGTCCGGTAGTACCCCACTGGTGATACATTAGGTTGATCACATTGCATTGGACTTATTACAAGAAAACATACCAGGAGCAATCAAATGTATGCATTTGTATCCACAGCAGCTACCCCCTCTATATTGTAGAGGGGTATTATTGTATTATAATAGGGGGTACTTGCTGTTTTGTTCAATTGAATGTATCATAGGCAAAACCAAACAAACAAACAAAACGAAACAAAAACTAGGAAAGCAAAGAAAAATGGTTAATAATATTAGAGGCCTATTTGGCCTATAAATTAGCCTATGTGCATAATTACCTGACTTGCTTACTTTGACTTATGGCGGGTGATATTCCCGAACCACGATGCCTCTCCAAATCTTCCTATCCAACATAGCTGTCTTGATTTCTTCTACCTGCAATCCTGTGTCACACTTTAGTAAGTCAATGTAGGTTAGGGCTCGTCTACTACACTTTCTAATCCATGCTGTGGTACCCAATGTATGATTTTGGAGACCAGCTCATTGGACCCTCTGAAGCAATGTCCTGCAAATCTTGATCTACGCTCCCTGATCTTGTCCGAGAATTTGGGAATATCCGCGTACAGGTCCTTATTTGTCACATGCTGCCTCCAGTTGATGTTGAACACAGTTCTAAGCATTCTAGTGTAACATCCGTCCAGCTGTTTACTAAGCTTTGGGTGACTGTCCATGACTCACATCCATAGAGGAGGACTAATTCTACAGTAGCTATGAACAGTCTTTCTTAGAGCTTTCTGGATAGTGATTTGGCCTTCCATAACTGACTGAGTTTGCCACAAGCTCTCCATGCAGCTGCTTTGCGTGTTTTGATGTCCTTTTCAGTACTGTTCATCCAGGCTCCAAGGTACTTGAAGTCCTCCACTTTATCAAGGGGCATACCTTCGTTTGTGGTGATTACAGGTACTTTGCTTCTGGTTGAAGGACATGTACTTTGTCTTTGCAGCGTTCATTTTGAGCCCAACTTTACCCACCGAAGTCTCCACTCTGTTAAGTAGTGATTGCGCTTGAGACACGTCTTCAGACAACAGTGCAATGTCGTCAGCAAAGTCAAGGTCAGTAACTGTGGTTGGTCCTATTCGTCTGCTGCTTCTTTTTGTTAAGCGGAATCCTAGCTCCTCTTCTTTGGTATCTATGGCCTCACTTAGGGCGTAGTAGAGAACAATGACAAAGGGATATGGAGCCAAGGTGTCACCTTGTAGTACTCCAGCCAGTATTTCAAATTCTTCAGTTTCCCCATCAGGTGATATAACCTTTGCCTTGGTGTCCTTGTATATTTCTGCAATCGCATTTGTAAGCTGCTCAGGTATACCATAGGCCTTCAGAATTTGCAGCATTCGTCCCCTATGTATTGTGTCAAACGCCTTCTTGAAGTCTGTAAAGGTTAAGATGGCTGGCAGGTTGTTTGATCTAATTCCCTCAATAATTCTTCGGAGGGCAAGAATGTGGCCAACCGTAGTACGTCCAACTCGAAAGCCATTTTGATTAGCTCTCAAGTGGATGTCAAGCTCCGGTCTGATTCTGTTGAGTATCATCTTGTTGTATAGCTCGGCAACAATTGAGCTCAGACTTATTCCACGGTACAAACTGAGATCACCTGATTTTGGTATTGGTATTGAGAATAGACCATTGGTCTGGCTTTTTCCCGTTCATCAAGGCATCGTTGCAGAAGTCCAGTATTATATTATCCAAATCACATATTTTGAGCATTTCAGGTGTGATACCATCTTCCCACTGCCTTTCCCCTTTACAAGTGCCTTCTTATTAGCCCTCACATATTCCTCCTCAAAGGGTCCTTCTTTTATGCTGAGATTTGATAGTACTGGGGGAATTATTTCCTCATCTTCATTACTTATGTGCGGTGGGCTCCCAAGTAGATTTTTGAAATGAGTATACCAATTATCTAGTCTCTCCTTTTGCGTGGATCCTTTGATTTGTCCTATTCTTGTAGTCAATCTTCCTGATATTTTGTTGATCAGTTTCCAACTCTTACCATGCTTGCAGTTTATGTGGGCATTTTCTACCTCTCTAAGCTTATTGGTAAGGTCTTCCTCTTTCACATGATCATAAGCCTCCCCTAGGCTCTTCTTAGCCTCCTTATAATTTCTCCAATTTTCCTCGTCATTAGTGTCTAGTTGATGTTTTGCATACGCTTCTTCAATTTGTGATCTCGACCTATTATGCACCTCTATGCTATATTTGGCTTGTAGATCATTATCAGTTGTAGGCCTAAGTAGCTTCCAGTCGTATTGCTTTTTCTGTTTGATGATTTTACTCTTTCTGAGGCTTAATCGGATACGAGCAGAGACGATTCTATGGTCAGATCCCACACTAGCAAAGGTGTTATATGCTTCAACATTTAGAACACTGTTCTGCAATTTCCGCCTGACAAGGATGTAGTCCAGCTGTAGTTTGTTGCCGCTTGGGCTGACATATGTCCACAACTTGCCTTTTTTCTTGCGGAAGTAAGTTATTTGCGATTATAAGATCTTTCTCTTTAGCCAAGTCTGCTAGGTACTCTCAATTTCTATTTGTGTCAGCATGGTAAGTGAATTTGGCGTCATCCTTTCCAAGCCTAGCATTGAAGTCGCCAACAACAAGCAAAGATGTTGTGTGCTGGAATGGAGTCTATTGCCCCCTTTAGACTGTTGTAATGATCTCCTACGATGTCTTCATCCGCCACATTTGTAGGGCAGTAGGTCACCACTACAGTTGTTGCTGGGTTACCATGGAAGTTGACTATTGAGTGTACGATCAGAATGTGGCTTGATACTTGCTAATGATCTGAGTACTCTGTTATTGAGTAGTATCCCGACTCCACCTACATCTGCACCTGCTTTATTTCTTGTTGCTGAGGTAGTGATCAGAGTTCCACCCATAATGCTCTCATACTTCACTGGGTCATCATGGACAATGCGGTGTTCCTGTATCCCGATCATGTCAATTTTACATTTAATTAGATTGGTTACAAGCTCCTCCCTGCATCGACTCTCTCTGATAGTTCTCACATTCATGGTAGATATAGTAGCATTGGTCTTGCATGTTGCAAGTGGTCTCCTATTGCACGCTCTGCCGTCAAGCTTACTCCTTCTTTTCGGGTTTGGGGGCATGCCGTCATCAGTTGATTTAGAAAAATCCGAGTTTGCTCCAGGAGAGATTATTTTAGGGACTTTAACCCTAGTGTTGATTTGGTTTGCCATCATGTTTTTTCAATTGCTGTAATCACTGCGGTCGCAACTCCTGCAGCATGGTTTGTCATCAAAGTTGTCCTTCTTCTAGAATACTTGCCAGCCAAGGCTAATGAGTATATTCTACCCGGGTCTCAGAGATTTAAAGTGAAACCTAAAAAGCAATGATCAATAGTCCTCCAGACTACTCCAATAGTCCTAGAACTACCAACCATTGCCCCCAAGAGCTCCGTCAGTTAGCACTAACCGCAAGGTTTGGCCATCCAGGTGGCATGCGACTAACATGAACTACATTGCAATGCATCTTAGTCTTCGAGGACGTGGAGATGGGTAACTGCAAGAGAAGCGATTAGGGACAGGAGGGCTGATGGAATTGCCTCCTGTATCTACAACCTATAGTAAAGCAAAGCATGGAAAAAGGTGCATAGGAGAGGCATGCAGAGTAAGGAGCAAGATGGGAGATAGAGGAAAGGAAGAATTTGTGGTAGAGCAGAAGGTTGGAGTTGCGCTACTTACAGCCAGTTTTAAACCACCCTAATAATTACCCTAATAATTACTACTATCAGCCAATTAATATGTAACAACAGATCAGCTATTATACACTCTCTTGTCTTGTAAACAACTCTTGAAAACATGGATTTTGCCACCAAAATCAACTTTATATGTTGCTTAGAACAAAAGTTATATGGCAACATTTTTTTTGTTGTAAATGGCGGCCATTTTGAAATCAAAGATGGCGGCCATGCATGTATGTTAGACATAGGAACATAGCTAGAGCACTTGTGAACTCCCTTGAATTAAAAACATGTGGTTTGCCACCAAGTTTGACTTCATATGTTGCTCAGAACAAAAGTTATAGGGTAAATTATATTGGAAATGGCGGCCATTTTGAAATCCAAGATGGCGGCCAATCGGCAGATGGAAAAAAATGTTACCAATGGATTTCTGATACCTGAGGGTCTACTTTAGCTAATAAAACCAAAAAAACCATCCTTAGCAAAAAAAAAAGCAAAATTACATAACATCCTACACTATATGCACCAATTCAGTAAAACAGCATACCCCACGGTAACCTTAATATTTCAATGGGGACATTGTCACTCATCTCATTATATCAGTTCGTCTGAAATCTGATAAAGACTGTTCCCCTTACAAATATACAAAGGATGAGACCAACTCTATTCACTAACAGGACCCAGTCAGGTTTTGTTCAAAATCTCAAACCACAAACCCCGAGAACCGCAAAAACCGAGAACCGCGAAAGCCGAGAACCGCTCTAGTTTCAATTTATAATCAGATCAGATTCACGAATATCATGGTTATCTTATGGTATGCATGTTTGTATACATGTAATAAAATCTTTGATTGATTTTTTGTTTGCTTTTGAACAATGTATATATCTGTATGCGTAGGGGTGTACGAGATCTGTTCAAACCTTTCATTCATTCACGTATGTAGGATCTCTATCTACATGGAAATAACATTGTATTTTAATTTCTTTAGTGATGATGGCATTGTAAATAATTATTTTTATATCGGTGCCCTAAATATCTTGCATGTTAACTTAAGAAGATATTTCTATGAACAGATGAATATCCTCAATGTATCAAATGAACGTGATATACATGCCTTATGTTTGCTACACTACACACTTAAATTGCTTTAAATTGACGGAATGAATTAGACCAGGGTTCGTGACGATGGCTGTATTGTATACATGATATCTTCTTTGCGCTGTTGAACGTTACAAATATTATTGTATCAAGATGTTTAGAGATCATCATAGTCGCCTCAGTCTGCAGTAGATCAACCGGAGTCGCCGTGTTCACGTTGGAATACCGATGCAAAAATCTGAAAGCCTGAACGCAACGGAGGCTTCCAATTTCAAACTTTTAAAATGCCTACCTGGTATTGTTATACGGTTTAAATACTAGCCAAGAGCCACTCGTTTTTCGTTGTGTGAGGTTATAAAATGAATATGCCAATTGTATAATATGTTACATCGATCAATAATGGTGAGGTTTTTTAATTTTTTTAAATTTATTCGGAAAACACTTTCAAAGCAGCGGCACCCACCCGAAGGTGGTACATCCAAAAGAATAAGAGTATTTTATAACTATTCATAACCAAGTTGAACCGTGTCGTGACGATGGCAAGCATCTACCATTATCTTGGCACGGCATTCAATCTCCGCGCGCAAAAGTAATCCAAGCGTGCGCTCGCGATTATGGCCACACGCACGCCTTATTGTTCGAAACCGCACATCACGCAAATGATACACAGTCCGATAGTTGCCTTCATGTGCGCCCACGTCCTTCTGTATTTATTGGCTGCTGTAAGGCGCCTTCGCCAATATGGAACTGATCAAACTGTAGTATTGTTCTTCTTCTAACGTTCATTTCCCTTATCCTGTGCCACAGTGCAGCACTTGGATATTTTATAAAAATAAAACGACTTTTGGAATGCGACTACAATTCTATAGTACTGTAGTCATCATACATTACCGCATATAACCTATTTGTTACACTAAGAGAGATACATGTCAAATGTAAAATATGTAAATATGAGATATCAATATTTTTCTTAAATTACAGTGAATATGTGTCATCATCTTCGCAACCTCACTTTATTGGGTTCTGCCGCTCCTTGTATCATTGTTATCATTATAAATTCCTATATCCCGGTATTTATGTGTAGGCACAATTCGAATGAATAAAGGATGCAAGAAATGTCAGTGTTTTGTAAAAGCAAATCATTCATTAACCCGAATACTTTCAAACGCCCAAGGGCATAACCATGATAACCATGTTTCACCTATTTCAGAATCTGATTAATGCAAATTGTACGATTGTGCGGCACTTGTGATTTTTTCTTTACGATTACTCATAGTTCAAATTTAGAATATCTGGAAAAAAACATTTAATTTAAACAACAATTCAAGCCTGTCACATGCAAGATGGAATGAGAAATGACTGGCATGATACATAGGCTGTGTTGAATCCACAGTTCATATTTCATTAACAGATGCAACACATATATACTACAATACACAATTAGTTGAATATCAAGAATAATTGTACATGCTATTATGATTCAAGAATGAGTATTATAATTGTTATTGACAGAAAAATCTAATAACCCAAATTGTATACTCAGAGCTCCTTGTTTATGAGTGTTGAAACCTTTTTGCATTGAATGTTATTTTGTAAAAGTATATTTTGTTCTGCTGTTCGCTAATCAATCAACACCCGGATACCGTAATGTCTGACGCTGATACGCTCTCAATATCGTCTTCGTATTTGATACACTTCTTAGTTAGTTGTTGACAAGAGTTGATCTCTCATGTAGTGGCTATCACCGGAAACCTTTTCAGTATGTTTGGTCTATTCAGCCGGCAAACGTAGTTGATACACCATTAACGATTTTGACACATTCCAATGTTGTTGTGAGTTTACCTTGCATGGCTGGTTATAGAATCCTCACCTAACAGTGCTATAATGGAATAAAGTACTGGGACTCTATATAATGTATGCATGACGTCACTGTAGTACATTATCGGACGATGCATACTCGTTAACACTTTCCACGCGTCAGGCGTCTGCAGACGACATTCCAACAAGGTTGCTGAGAAATCTGTTTTGTGTATAGTAAAAATAATAGCCGCGTAGAAAGTGTTAAGTCACTGTCCAGAGGAAGTGAAATCAACTTTGATACTGTCTTCATTAAACTAAGCAGTACACTCTGTGTGCCTATCATTGCCTTGGTCATCGTCGAAGGTAATTTCGGCTTGTTAGTACCACAAAGGACAGAAGGAGACATGTGAGTTGTCTGGCCTGGGAATATAGGTTTGCTGTGAGCGCGTACAAATTCGTTAACCTTGTGGCAAACATATGCATTTGAATTTAAAACTATTTGGATTTTAAGGTAATAGGTTAAGTTTGTTTTATTCTAGATAAGTCAATCAATCATATCAAGATGGTGGAGAATGAAATACAATAACAAACCTGCTCTTATTACAAGGCATTCAAAAGTTAGGTCAACAATGTTTCGTCTTATGAAATCATTATGCAAACTTTAACATTTTAATTTTTAAGACGAGCTGTCACAATTTCTTTTAAATTAAGTTTTGTACTACATAAACGTTATTGGGTTCAAACGGCGATCAGCTTCGTGGCTTAATTCTAGTAGCAACCCTTTAAAAAATGGACATCAATTCATACATATGGCCAAACTTCTCTGTTTAGTTTAGGTTCTTTAAGCTAGACATCATCATTCAAGTGTTTACTTTACACAGAAGCGTTTTTAGGGCAGCGGTTCTTGATTGATTTATTATTGTTTCCCATGCATTTAGATGCCATAGGGCTTTAAATGTCAACGTAGATTTTCCTGAAAACGTTCATCTTAATTGCAGGGAGAGTGGCCGGCAAATGTTGGGATAAATCTTTCTTGTCTTTCAGAGTTTTTGCATTTTTGTGTAGATTGGCACTGGTGTGTACTTACCATGCCATCATTCGATTTTGTTTTATTACACGCTGTGGTAGTTAGCTTGATGACAGTGTAACCATCAATAGTACGCTTTTGAAATCACTATAGAGACATACACTACAATTTAAGCTCTTGTAAAAAAAAGCTAAACACATTATAACGAATTGTTAACAAATAAATAACAACGAGGACATCATATAAGCGTGTAATATAAGGAAAAACATGATTGTTTATCGAAAAAATATTTATCCCATCGGATTTAGTGCACTAAATTGGTTTTGGGAAGTAAACTATTTCAGTAGTACCTACGTGATGCAGCGTAATTCACTAGCGATATAATGTTATGAGCAAAAATGTAGAGTAAGAAAGGGTACATAACGAGCAAGGTAAACATCCATATTAAATAACATCGTCTCACGTCAACATACATTTATCGCAATACCAAATGTTTAACACATATCGGATAAGAATTATGACATGAATGATCTTTCGTAAGATGATAAAAATAATGTGTCGTAACTTAATACTTCATACGTTAATTTGGATAAAGTACAAAGACATCCAGAGGGGCTGAAATCTCGGCCAAAGTGACGCCATTGACGCTATTTCATACACTAGTATTAGTGTCTAACCAATCAGAAAGCAAGCAACTAAAATACGCGAAGTGCATTAAAAATGTGTAATGCGTGTGCGCCGTTCAATGCGAGCCCCACGCGCTTTGTTTTGATTCGTTATTCAGGATCGCGTGTTAGTCGATTTTCACTGCGTGTGTAGGCAAACTTGTTAGCATGTTTTTATTCGTTATTGTTTAGCTCAAAATTATGCTCAAATCATGAATGTTATTTGTATAGTATCGTGTATGAATGAGGTCAATTAATACATGCGTATGTTTTGTTTCTCGAAAAAAATCAAAAATCAATGCACTTGCGCAAATGTTTATATGCTCACATTATTTACACATCAACATCTTCGTGCGTGCATTGATTTGTCCAATTTCTCTCGACAACACATACGCATTTATTGACCTATAATCATTACATTCAGAAATCAGAAACACCACCATCAGACAAACATTGGAACTCAAACATAATATTATTTAGAAGATCTCCCACAAGACTGCGGTATTATGGACACGTTCAGCGTATGAATCCTCAACGATGCCCTAAAACTGCAATTGTTTGCACCGTAAATGAGGAAAGGCCCAGAGATCTTCCCATCCCTTAACACTTTTGGACCGGTGATTTGACATTTTGGCCAGTAATAAATCATTTAAGGATGTGTACAATGTCCTACTTTGTGGTCCGATTAAAAGACTGCAAATGACACAATTATGCCCCAAGGGCATAAACTAACCTTCATAACCCTGAAAATGGACCACATAGTCAGCGGTTGACCAAATCTTAGATGATTCATTACCGGCGAAATGTCAAAATCACCGGTCCAAAATTGTTAAGATATGGGAACATAATGAGACCAGCTAAGAGGTGGATGGATGGTATCTGGTTGAACTGTAACAACCTTCCTCTCGCATCCTTATCGGAAGCAAGCAGGAAGGCACAAGACAGAAACGAATGAGGCAAAGTTTGACGGAGGATGGCATCACTCAACCAAGTTGGAGTGGACGCCAAAAAAATAAAAATAATAATAATCATTACATTAACTATTTTGAACAAGATGACAATAACAATATGGATTGCAATGATTGATGATAATACTGAAACAATACATATGCAACATTCGACGCTCAAAACATGAAACATTTTCATGACATTAAAGATATAATGAATAGTTATGAGGGTTAGGTCAGTATTGATGTTGAATGATAATATGACTGAATAGGTCCATTTGTTGGTATATCCTTGGTGTATGACATTCATAAGTTAGACTAGCGTAAAGACCCCATTACGGAATAAAGCTTGCTTAAGCAAGTAAAGCTATATAATCCTTTAATCCATCAATAGAGGATTTTGTGCTATGTTAATTCCGTCTTATACCACGGATAAACCCAGATTTAAGATTAGCACAAACATGTCCCCCAGTAATGTAGTCCACTAATCATGCTAATGTCACTCTATTCATGCTATTGGTCATCGTCGATGGTTATATGGACTTGTTAGTACCAAAGAGAAGGCACGTCTCAGGCCTGGGGAAATGGGTTTGCAGTTTGCTTTAAATAATTGTGTAGCGCATACAAATGTGTTTGCCTTGAAGCAAAAGTCTTCATATGAATAAAGATGTGGGTACTCAGAGAAAGGACAGTACGCCGTGATTGTTCTATAAGCAGGGGTGCAAATTTAAATTGCAATAAATTAGACTAAATAGCAATTTAATAGCCCAGTTTCACGCTGTCTGTGTAGAGATATCAACTTTAAATGAATGTCATACAGGCAAAGTAGAATAGTGTTTCTATGACTGTGATTTGCGCTAGAAATATTGTATTTAACAAATACAACATGGTTTGAAGGAAAGTAGTCGGGAGGTAGTCGCCAGTCATCCAACACCGCGGGACCAGTTTCCACTACTTTCCCGAAATGAACTATGTTGTATTGTTTTATTACACCTCATACATATACGTATATTTTATTGCATAAACTAAATTAAAAAATGAAAAAAGCTTACGACTTGCATTGCTCCCGCGAAGTAGGCCTACCGGCTACACAGTACACATAGCGAGCAAGGAGGTGGGCTCAATTTTCCTGGCAGAAGTGTCCTGTTCTTCACAATAATTGAGGACTCAGATCTAAAAGGGGGTTAAGTCACATTGAGAAAAATGGCAAAAACTGGGTTTCATTGTGTCCATGTGTGGACTTGACCCACTCGGGGTGTACCTCACATGGACTCTTACATAGCTTTACCACATGACTTAACTGTAAAATTTGAACAGAGGGTGCAGAGATCGTCCTTGTAGCAGAAACTGATACTAACTACAATTTCACAAGATTGTGACTTAACCCCCTTTTAGATCTAGGGTCCTCAATTGCGGCAGACCTTCATGGATTCTTGTATTATTACATGCTTGGTAGATGCAGTATCTTAATTATCCAAAAGATGCCACAAAGCTGTGTATGTTTTGATCGCGAATCTCGTCGGCAGATGTTTAGCAGACGACACCATTTGTTGTCAACATCGTACTTCGCGTCACCGTTTAATACTTACGTAATATTCATCATAGGCTCTAGAACTGTTTCGGAGGATTGTGTTGATTGAAGGGAAATAGTCGAACCTACCGCATGTTTGGAAGTAGTATAAAAACAACCAAACTTTCGGCAGGCTTTTTAATTTATCCGACTTTGTTAGAAATTAGCCAATCAAAAAAGAGGATACCTTATAAATATGTATGAGGTGTAACAATTACACACGTTACTGTATTATTTTATTTTAGTGTAAACAGATTTATATGTTTTGGTGTTAGAAACAGATAAAACAATCAACAGAGAAATAAACTCGATCGTGAAGTATTTCATTTGGCAGACATAAGCGTACACTTCAAGATCAGTATCGTTAGAGACATTTCGACAATGGTAATCGATTACGTGTTAGGTGCGGAAGTCGTCTGAAATCTGTGGCACTATACGCCATGATCAAGGGCGTCCCCAGACCCTTTTCATTGGGGGGGGGGGGGGGGGGGTGTAAAGGTCATCAATTGCCGACAGAGCCATTTGTGCCGACAAAAACAATTTTCGGCTCGCTTCGCTCGCCGGAATTCATACACGCATATTTTAGTATGGACTGTATGGTCAGGGGCGTCAATCAGTTTTCAGACATGGGGGACACAAATTTGATAATGGTAATTGAAATGTTAAATAAAGCAGCGTATCTAGGACTGTTTTGATAGGGGGCACACAACCTCAAGCCATCTTGTTTATCTTAAATATTGAAACGTTGAAACTAATACAACGTGCTAAAACACCCTGCAGAAAATGTGCGCGCTGAGCGCGCAACATTTTTCAGTTTTTGGACTTAAATGGTCATGGAAAACTGAAGCCTGAAGCTTTCTTGAAGCGCGCAAAAATTGGCATTTCTAACACTTTTAGTCTAGTATGACATTTTTGACGGTTTGATATTGCATAGTTACTTATACACTGAAAGCCAAACTGGAGTCAAGTGACTCTTTAAATGGAGTAAATCGGCCATGACTCTCTAAATGAGTCATCCTGACTCTTCAAAGGAGTCATCCCGACTCTCCAAAGGAGTCGTCCTGACTCCCCAAAGGAGTCATCCTAGCCGACGGAAAGAGTCATCGCCCATGACTGTCCAAAGGAGTCATCCTGACTCTCTGGAGCTAATTTGCATATTTTACTTGGTCTTATATTTGCCGAGTAAAATGCACAAATCGCTCATTAGCATAATTGCAATGGTACATAAATTAGCACCGATGCTCGTGTATAACATTTCAATTATGCTAATGAGCTAATTTGCACATTTTATTCATTTAAACCTAATAATTTATTTGAATTAAGTCGATGCCTTAATTTAACACCGTTGAATATATATTGATATATATGCATATTTTTCACTGATTTTAAGGAAGGGAAGTGATTGCTCACTAAGTAAATGCAAATACATTGAGCAAGAACATAAACATCAAAAAGTCAATTACCCTAAAGCCCCCCCCCCCCATCCCCAATTATCTTATTCCTACCTGGAGTCACGGTGACTCTATTTAGCCAGTTGGAGTCATTATTACTCTCGAAAGGGAGTCCAGCCTACGTGTGACTCTATGTCAATATTGACTCCATTTGAAGAGTCACAAGACTCCCTTGAAGAGTCATGCATCATGACTCTCCAAAGGAGTTCTTTCTTTCTTTCTTTCTTTCTTTCTTTCTTTCTTTCTTTCTTTCTTTCTTTCTTTCTTTCTTTCTTTCTTTCTTTCTTTCTTTCTTTCTTTCTTTCTTTCTTTCTTTCTTTCTTTCTTTCTTTCTTTCTTTCTTTCTTTCTTTCTTTCTTTCTTTCTACCACAATTTTGCCGACAGATTTGATTAATGGGGGGGGGGGGGGGGGGTGTGACCTCTGGGAACGCCCTTGGGGGGGGTGTGACCTCTGGGAACGCCTTGGCCATGATGCTGTAAACAATTTACATTTTAATCGATTTTGATCAAACTGAACACTTTGTAAAATCTTCTTGGCGTTGACCAAGCTGAATAACACACTGCAATACGCCCGCTGGCCTTATTAATTTCCCCGAATCGTAAATACATTGCCAAGGACATACTTAGAATGAGAGAGGACGTACTAAAGAAGTATTATCTATATAAAGGATGGATTTTACTAAACATACAAGAAATGACCAAACAAATAACTAAAATTCTTTTCGATGCTCAAGTTTATTGATGCAACATAACGCCTGTCAGCCGACAAATTTAAAGCATAGGCAAAGTGTATATCATCCCTAACATTGATAGGCATTTAGGAAATCTACAATTGACCGTGGTGTAACAATAGGATCTCTTAAAATAAACCTGTCGGTTTACAACAAATTTAATATCGCGCATTTGCTATCTATATAATAATCTCCGTTATCACGTTATTAGGGAGCTTTCAAATTGAACGACGGACGCTTAAGATGACACCTCGAGTCATGTGCGCATGCGTTGACTTAGCAATCCGTCGGTCGTCCCAATTTCTGGGACCTGTCTTCGGCTGATTACTAGGAGAGCTTTCGATTTGCACGACGGATGAATCTAGGACGGTTGAATGACACTTTGAGTCATGTGCGAATGCGTCAATTTTGTCATCCGTTGGTCTTCTAAATGCTACAACGCGTAAAGGGACTAACAAACCGACGTGGGGACGACGGTAACGTTTTGTGTTTTACCGTCGTTCAAGCGTCCGTCGGCGCAAATCGAAAGTTTAAGATCACAGGTCCCATAAATTGGACGACCGAGGGATTGCTAAGTCGACGCATGCGCATATGACTCGATGTGTCATCTTGTCGTAGAAGCGTCCGTCGTCCAAATCGAAAGCTCCCTATTAACTGGCAGATATAAGCTCTGGGACCTTAACATTTACGGTCATTGGAATACGTTATTTGACAATATTACAGAGCCACGTCGATTCTATTTATAAAATTAATGACCGACTGTTACTGATTATTTTTGCATATGGTGAAAATGAATACAACGTTTAAATTAGACTCTAACCTATTACATTTATATCGATACTTATGTCGACAGCTGCAATGCGGAAATGATACTTGAGAATGAATTATAATTGTCATCTGTCAATTACAAACATTATTGTTGGCATTTTATGTGTGTTTTGATTGAAGTTAAGGACTTATTTTCAAATAATGGTATATAAACAGTGTACGGATTCATCACGTTTTAATGTCAAGTAGCAGATTGTTTAATACAATTATTCCTTTACTTTGTTTTGAATCGCATCCGTCAGTAATCTTTAGTTTATATTATGATTATAACTCTATCATAAAGTTGTATTGTGTTAACGCAACAGTATGTAGGGTGAATTTTTTCTAGGTTGACACACTTATGGACACTCTTTGATTTTGCCTAAAGTTTGGGATGCGAAAGACATTTAGTAGTTATATAAAGATATGGTATTAACAAATTCAGCACCCTCTGTTGCCATGGTAATGTGCCTATCTTGTTTTTGCTCATTTAAGGGGAAATTCTCCTAATTATACTGATTTCAGCATCGAAAAAGTAAAAGTTCAGTAGAACCCAACCCTACACCAAGGTGGTAGATTTTTTTGCCAAACTAACTTTATGATTGAGTTGCCCTATCTTTGGCCGATTTAAATGAGTCAGTGTTTACGTTGCCATGTTCAATTATCACATTTTGCGGATGTTAAAAAGTAAGATATTACCTAACCGACATAAAGTTGCTACAGTTCCCCTCGAGGTGATTTGTTGTTTGTGCTTTGTGTTTGTTTATAACAAAGACCTATACCCTTTGATTTTATTCAAGAAAAAATTGGGAAATCCGGAGCTTATGTATCATGTGTAAGTCACACGATCCAATTTAAGGGAAACGACAAAGTCGGGTATATAAGGGGGGGGGGGGGGGGGGGGGGGGTAGGGTTACCGTGCATCCCGGACTCCCCAAACCTTTCATGGTCCTGAAACATATTCAGGATGTTACCAAAAATAATTTGGTATATGCCTAAGGGGTTATTCAAAATGGCGTCGGAAAATGGTCAAATTCCATAAATTAATCAATCAAAAATGTATGGTGAAAGTATAGTACCAACGAGTGCATTAGACCTCTAGACACTCATATCCAGTACTTCTGCTTTGTTAACTTACCTAAATCCAAGATGGCCGCAAAATAGTACAATTCCACAAATGGCATGTATCAACCAACATGTATGATGAGAGTATAGTTTTAACAATGAGATGTATGTGTTAGACCACTAGAAACTCATATCAAGTATTTTTTGCTTTGGTAACATAATGTAAACTTCAAAATGGCCGCCAGCCTGCTCGTGACTCTTAAAAATTGAAGCCAACTAACGCACAGTCGAACCATGACAACAACAAATATGCGCTTTCGCTCCTACGCGCGTTCCTGAGTGCGTCACTATTTCTTGTAGTGTCTCTGCGTGTTGATATAAAACCAACGCTTGCGTTTCACGGTATGCCGATAATATGCTTTGTAGTCCTTATTTGTGTAGAGTGTAGACAATTCCAATTGCTGTAAACAAGGTTTAGCCAACACCAAGATATTCGTGTTTTGGATTATAAATTTGGTTTTGTTAAATAGGCCATTTTCCTTTTAACAATCGTTTCTATTACACCAAACCATTTGAAACGCATGGTATACGTTTTAGTTTCCATGTGTTTGTAGTAATTTCCCCCTCCCTGGGACCACCAGTGCTTTACGATTTCGACATCGTCGAATAACATGTAGTATTTAAAACCTTTAACTTGCAATCAAAATGCCAGTGGCTTTTGCGTAGACGTGTAAACAGAGCGGCAAATGTGACTTGAGACAAGAAGCCTTCACAAAGACCACTTGGAGGCATTGACATCATTACTGAGCTATTTTTGGTTAGTAAGACTCTCTTGGTACAAAGCAATTGAATTTTAATGAACATTTCTATGCGCTAAATCATCTCGAATAGTGTTTATGAAGACTCTTAAGATCGACTGCTTAATTTGCTTGTGCAATCATCGAGCACGCACATCGATCTTTCATATGTCGGGTAGAGACAAGTGGGGCATCCTACCTAAAATCAATTCATCATAACTTGTTAACTATAACATTGGTCAAAGTGTTAAATATTCACGCTTAAATCTATATAAAAAACACAGGAACATTACTTTTTAAATATCGAATTTGATATAGATAATTATCACTATTAATTTATAGCTTAATACAGACATGCATAAATAAGTGCACTAAATCATACAGATTCGGTCATTCTTTATAAGAAATTGTTCAATTTGCATATACGACGTGCGATAATCGAAGCCATAACAATTATTGTGATTAGGGTACTTCGTATAATAATACTATATTTATATTATAAATTAATGCTACGTTTTTCACATTTCAGTTGCCTCTGAAGATGCTTCTAAACTTGACAGTATTTTGACACCGGTTCTAACCACTCAGTTTCAATTGGTATCAGTTCAACTACGCGAGACCATTCGCGCGATATACTTTTAAATTTCACATAGAACCTGACACATTGTATCGACTCACAGTGCCTGTACTTGAAACCTTTTAAGCGGGTATGGCTAGACAAACATATTCATGCGCAATATAATACCCATAGGAAAAAAGTACATTTCTTAAATATAGGTCGCGGGCCCGTAGGACTGGGTCTTTTAATTTTGCGTTTAAAGCAGTGGGGGCGGTTTGATATGGTAATTTTAGTTTAGTTTTTATTTCAAAGTACATAAGGCTATCAGCCCAAATACACAAAATATTGCCACGATTTACAATTACAAAATCATAGTAATTATAGTAACATACATGTAATATAAATAAACAGCAACATAGCTAACATAAAGATTTATCACCGATTTATCACACTTTTAGGAACCTGTCCGTCTGGGAAAAAGCATAAAAAGCAAGTAATTTAATTGTGCGTGAATAATTTGTACGCATCATTACTTTATTCATTCATTTTAATCGGACCCCGCAATATTTCTGACATCCCTTGTCAGGCCACGATGGATGGCTGTGACGTCATCGGGCATCAGGTTGCGTCAATTTTTTCAGGGGCGCTCATTTTTAATGAAAATATTACAATCAATTTCACCATTTATTTTCTCTTAAACGTTAAAAATGCATTAGAAAGACAATAAAAGATGCCATTTTTTTATTTGTTGGTTGCCGTATAGTACTATGGTGTGACAATAGATGGGTTTGTCCATATGTTTATCGTAGTGGATGCCGGCGCACATCTTTTTATCTCTTATTGAATCATTTACAGGTACCGTCATTCCATGCTATCCCAGATTGTTAAAATTCATCGACAATTATCTAGAAAGTACATTGAACTTACTTTGAATCATAACCCTTCCATCGTACATCAAACTTTTCTTCAAGTTTAATTTGCTGAAGTTATGCATATCTGCCTTTCCCGACATAACTAGAGTTGGTTCACAAATATCGCGTTATCCCATGGTTTGCATGTTCCTATTTGTCCATTGCATTCACCATCTTCATCGAAATCATATATCATCATATCTTTATTCATTGACTCCATTCCACTTTACAGCGCTAGTCTAGAATATCTGGTGCATCGTATGAAATGCACGTTCCTCCTTTTGCTTTTGAATTATACATAAAAGTATGCTTAGAAACGCTCGTGATCTCTTTCGAGATATGGCACACCATGATCTTATTTTACTATGTTTATGGAATTGCTTTTAAAAACATTTCATTCACTAACACAGCATAAAGTTAGGTAGCATCTTTGTTCAGAAATATAGGCCTACGTTTGATTTAAATTTGTATTCGCCGTGATTGCATCGCGACAATAATTGTCAGTATGTTTATACCGAAGAAGAAATATGCCCTACGTGACTGTCATATAAAATGCTTATATTTAAAAGGATACTACATCGAGATACGCTTGGAATTGTTTATTTTGACGGATGGAGGAACCCCGTATGTTGCACATATCAAAAGCTCCTTGACATTTCGCAACACGATTTCGAGTTTTAACTTCCCTGGTATGAGTGCCATTTATTGTACACACGATATTCCCTTTGAACTGATGAGCGATGCATGCATTAGTTTTGTTTGATCAAGCTTTATATATATATATATATATATATATATATATATATATATATATATATATATATATATATATATATATATATATATATATATATATATATATATATATATATATATATATATATATATATATAGAGTGCGATAATAGATATGACTCGGACGAAGCAAGTAGAGTAAATTTGTATTCAAGCTTTCGACTTTATTGTCTTCTTCAGGATACTGCATAAACAAAATAAAACAGATATGCTCTAATAAGCGTATGGAGATCAACACATTTCTCACAGTATATATATATATATATATATATATATATATATAGAGTGCGATAATAGATATGACTCGGACGAAGCAAGTAGAGTAAATTTGTATTCAAGCTTTCGACTTTATTGTCTTCTTCAGGATACTGCACAAACAAAACGTGAGTCTCTCGTTCCTTCTCTTTTTATACTCTTTATACTCTTTTTATACTTTAAATATATTGTAATGCGCGCGTTACATATGTAACCATATGTACAACTTTTATTATTTACATGTTTTATCTGTTTTATTTTGTTTATGCAGTATCCTGAAGAAGACAATAAAGTCGAAAGCTTGAATACAAATTTACTCTACTTGCTTCGTCCGAGTCATATCTATTATCGCACTCTATAACTATTATCTTTGACATGACATGCTCTAATAAGCGTATGGAGATCAACACATTTCTCACAGTATATATATATATATATATATGTTCATGACTTGGTTATTTCATTTACTAATATAAGCAGAGCAACGTCCTTGAGCTCTACGTATAGCTGTGTGACACTTTCCAGGATTATCGTTACACTTTTAGAAAGGGAACAAACTCATTGGTAGGCAATTTTCAGTAGAAATATGTATATGTATTTACCAAAATATGGAAGAAGTTCATTTCGTTTTAGTTGGCGATCTTCTTCATATCCATACATCATATGAGTGATAAGCATCGCGACAACCAAGTTAGTATGGCGCCGCAGAGTTTAAAATCACTAATTGCAAAAATTGAAGACAACATTTTAAAGTCTATTTCCATGTACCTGGCTCACACTACACTCAAGGCTGTAGACAGTAATCTGGACAGTGCATATAGATCATCAATGTTTATCTGTCAATTATCTGTCAATTTGTTATATGGTAAAATATATTATTATCTCTACTGATTTCTTTACTATTTGCGGAGAAATATTTTTGTTTCTTATCTTCGTGATTATTGTTACAGAAATAACGTTGGAGCTCTCTGAAAGTGCTATTTTCTTGCTTACAGGTTTACAACCTTCCCAAATTATATCATGACAAAATTGTACAGCACTAATTTGCTCAAAAAACGTTGAAGCGTCTATTGTACTATGTTGCTAGGGCTAAAAAACCTTGGTATTGTATTGATGCAGGGAAGTGTGTAAACGTGCACTATGATGCAATTAATAGGGGGGAGTCTCCAAACATGGGTGTGCATTCAAGCAGCAGAGCTCGTAGCAACCGGTATGAGAAGCTGTGTGCTCAGATAACTATTTTGTGGTTGTTTAATGTGAATCAAATAGTGCTATGTGTGCACCTAATGACAACTCAGATGGCATGGTTGATACAATCTACCAGTCTGACCAAACAGAGGGCGATACCTTGATTTCTTATGGTAATCTTATCCCCGATATGCCTGACCAACAGACACGGTTACTATTCCAAATGTGGATATCTATATTGTCAAATATTAGGCTGTAAATCACTTGAGAATAAAATGGTACATGCTAAGAAATTAAATATGTATATTTTACATTCAAACCACGTTGATAACACAGAACTCATATCCTCTATTCAAATCATTTACACAACATGAAAAAGGTCATTCTAACCATCTTATAATGATATAATTAATTTACCCCTTTTAATAATTTTGCTAGCTTCAGTGTGGCATAACGTGTCAAGCAGTCTCAAATGTCACAAATTACAAGGCTACGCATGCTCTAATGCATGCATGTAGATCATCGAATTGAACAGCCCACTTAACATCCTAGCATACAGTCAGCAGAGTTCTGATCGGTACTCCTTGAGATTGAGAATAAAGATTGAGAATAAAGATTGATACTTGATACATGATACTTGATAGATTCCACACCACTAAATGATGTTCTCTCTATTTTAGAATCCTGTGGCCCAAGTACAATCATAAAGAATCAGGAAAGGTACTATTGCCCCCAAACGATTAAAGTAGGAATCTAAGCTTGATTATAGAACTAATATCTATTAAAGGTGAAAAATCCAATTGCTTTATAAGCCAGAAAAATCGACGTTTTGTAACAACCCTTTAACATGTAAAGTATAGGAAACCTATTTGGTGGCGTGGTATTTGGACATACATATTTTGTCATGAATCTTGATCATTCTTTGCCAATTTATAGTCTTTGGTTGAAGTTGAAGTATCAAAATGTAGCTAACGCTAACAAACGTCCTCAAATGGACGTATGTTGATCAGACTCAAAGTTATAACCTATCGAATGAGTGTTGACTTTCTTTTGTTCGCGATGTTCAGTCACACTTTCACGGCTTTTTAAAGCCGATTTTCCTTCACCTGGATCACACTGCAGTATTGCTTATGACACAGCATTATGAATCATGTGCCGGTGCTGAATACAAAAAAATAATCCGTCGTTGTATAAATCTTATATCAAAAAGGATAATTAGTTTTGCTCTATAAATATCAGAGAATTTGCCTTTTTATGTTCGAGTTATAAATAACATTTCTAAGTCCTTACACATTAGAAACTTCGTATGAAGATCAATAGTTTTTATATCTTTAATCAATCAATGACGAAATAAAATTTGCGTCAAGGGATTCGTTGCTTTCGTATGGTGTCACTTGAGAATGATAGACGCAAAGGAACTCAAGCTTTCTTTACCACTATTCCCTGGAAATTGCATTTACTGTTAATGTGTTGACATTTCATTACTTTTTTTACCCATATTATTTTAAACTATCTCCTGTTATTTTTGTATCGTGCTCTCGTTATGCTTCCGTGGCACATTTGTGTTTGCCTTGGAGTTAACTTTACTGTTGGTATTTGAGGAATTTTGTTATGCGCCTATCCACGACTGTTATCATTTCGCGCGTTGAATTTTCTTTTGAATGTGCTTAACGATTTGTTTCGCAATATGTTAAATACAATGCATACAGAGGGGGTCCATGCATCTATCAATCACTGTTTTTCAATCTGTTTCAATGATGTATTAACAGTTAGTTGGGAGTATGGTTTTTTTCTGACATTTTTACACAACACATCGTAGATGTGGATTCTGTCTGATATAAATTGGTGTCATTCTCAAGGAGACTGAGTTGCATAAAATCATATGCTTGTTGGCTCAACGATGAATGGAGAAATAGTCTCTTTTAAAGCTTTTAAAAATATAGAAAATAATTCTGATTGATACGTTAGATAAAACAGATGGATTGGGTTGGAATCAGAAAAACAAAAAGTCTATCTCAATCAAGTGTTAACATATTTTAGGAGGACGTTAAAATCATGAAGCGATGTTCAAGCCAAAGTAGAATTTGTGTCACCATTTCACAATGTTTCAAATGAATATGGATGCATTATTGCATTACACGATGCAAATAGGTATCCGCTAGGTGTAGTAATTGTTATGAACTGGCAGTACTGTTTAAAACGTTAGTCTGTGCTATTGTTAGATTTCATTTCGTTGTAGCTTTTCAATATAATGTTTTAATGCCAATTAATAATCAGTTAATAATAATCGGAACAGCAGGCAGGCAAAAGTGTGTTTAATTATTTGCATAGAAATCGTAATTCCGAGTAGAAACCGTTTTGTGCTAATAGCGGAAATCGTCTGATATCTGTGGCGGGGTGAGTTTGCGTGATCTGTATAGAATTGGCGCAAATTAAAGGCACAATGTATCATGGTGTTGTATTTGTTACCACTT
Organism: Ophiura sarsii; assembly: GCA_035610835.1. NCBI lineage: Eukaryota > Metazoa > Echinodermata > Ophiuroidea > Amphilepidida > Ophiuridae > Ophiura > Ophiura sarsii. Next base: position 23,198,453 of record CM069451.1, on the reverse strand, counting down.
ATCAAACCGTTGAAGAATTTAAAACGATCGTTATACTACAGATATGTCTTGCACATCGATGCCAGCTTCAAAACATCAAATCCGGCTACTAAACCGACATGGTTACTCAGCGAATTTTTTGTTCGTACTACCTGATTGTTTGTCTCATCATTAGGGCTCAGTGGGTGGCTTCAATTGATCTGTTAAACACCCTACTCTGCAATCCTATTAGGCCTGTATCATTGTACTATTCTAGCCTTTCTGTTGTAATATTTTCCCCATATATTGGATAACAATGTATCTATCCCTTTGATTTAAGTGTTGTCAATCACAAAGAGAATGTATACGGCCGTTGATAACATCTGTCACAGATTGTCGTTAAGCTTACAAAGATGAGATCGGTGACTGTTTGTCATTCGTTCGGTGCGCGGTGTGTAATGGAATAGATACGCATGCTAAGCATCATCTTGATGTTCGCGACGGTAACCATCTTATACTATTCATCCCTGCGCATAGAGTAAATATTCGGATGTGGATCAGTGTGAGCAACATTGACATATCCTAAAATAGAAAGAGCCGCTGGCAACTACAAACTGTGTACTCAATGACTAGATTGACTTTAATAGATGTGTACTACTTTTGTGAAATTGAACGGCTTTATCTCGGCAGAAGGAGTTATCAGGTTAGCAAAAAGCAGTAAATGTGATTTAAAAGAAATATACTCAAATTATAAGTACTTCATAATTGAACTGTCTTCATACACCTTTCGCATTTAATATTTTTTTCATATTTTCTGTTTTTATTTTAGATTTCCAACTACATCATTCAAGAACGTGTTGCTAATTAGTGCTGAAGACATCAAATATCGGGGCAAAGGTAAATGCAATAAGAAACACATACTTGTATTCACATGTGAATGATGTATCCACTCAAACCTGAATATGATAAATAACGGTTTCTAATCATGTAGTCATAAATTGAATTTTTCATAAATAATATCAAATAATCACGTATTTCATACGTGATTAGCTGAAACACTGTTCATAAAAAAGAGGTAACAAATTTTACATTGTCATTTTGTTATTACATTAATAACATTATTGATGAAAACTCATTACAAAAACCCTGTCTATATATAGACTGTCGATAGACAAGATGCAGTGCAATCTGTAGACACTTCATATCATATGTTTTAATTAAAATTGTAGCCATATTGAGTGAAATCTCAAATGACAATTTCATTAAAAAGATGGCGAAATAATCTTCCGTTGACAGCATAACATTTGTCATCATGAACGGAACCGTGGAGGTATATGACCAATGAAGTTCTTTTTGGCGTTAATTTATATCAGTTGCACAACGTGCTAAGTCCATCAGATATAAACAACACGTGTTGTACATGTAAAAATACCTTTTTTTGCTTTTTATTGGAGTTAGTATCTCATGTCGTTGCGGAGAAATTACAAAATTAAGTTTCGGATATTGTCGGTATTTTCCGGAAAATTTGAATTAAAATGGCCCAAAGACGGGGAAAAAATCGAAGATTAATGGTTTTTGTTTTTTAAATAGGTTTAGTACATTTTAACCTTTCATTCGAAAATACCAAATGACAATAATTGTTGTACATTTAGTCTTACGTAAGCAAGACGGTCAATCTTCGGAAATTTCATTTACTGTTAATGTGTTGACGTTTCTTTACTTTTTTACCCATATTATTTTAACTAATAACTTTTCGGTCATTTTATCGAAAATATTCAAAAAGGTATAACAAGAAAAGAAAGTGAGATTTCGGATTCATTCTTTTTTATTTCTAAGTCACTTGACAACCTCTTTAAAATGGAATGTTGAACTTAGAGCCATAGTTGTTACAAATAGTGTTTCTAGAAAGTGGATCAGTCTGTTTAGTGGCAAAATGTGCTAACTCCATAGTATTTTGGAAACAAAAGAGATAATAACAAAATAACAAAGGTTCAGGATTTCAACCAAACACGTTATTTTAGTTTCGTATGGGCATACATTAAGCCATATGCCAATATTAACCAAATTAACCAATCCAAAATGTCCATATTAAAAAAACATGATTTTCTATAAAGTACACTTTGTGGACTCATCATAAATTGGATATATGTTGCAGAATTGAGGTAGTTGTGTGATATGGTCAAACTCATACGGTCCTCACTGCGTATGCTTACCAATACTACACGGTATTCTTCAAGTATTCGTTAACAATAAGCTAAGCAGTGGCGTAACCAGCAAGGGGGGGGGGGGGGGGGGCTGGAGCCCCGACTTGGAACCCTTGCCCCCAAATGAAATCAACCCCCATTAGTAGCCCCCATTTCAAGTCACTACCCCTTCTTGCCCCCCCCCCCCCCCCCCCCCCCTAATGAAAAAGTCTAGTTACGCCACTGACAATAAGGCTTTGTTCGTATATGAAGTCAACTTCCATAGCATTCCAAACATTTCATATAGATGATTTATTTATGCGAATTATACATTTAAATGATCACTTTCTCCAGTCATGGATCAGTTACAATACATACATTTTGTGGTCTTTTTTGTGTGTGTGTGTGATATGAGCGAATATTCCATTTACAGGCATCGACCTATTATAGCTCCAGGGTCAGCTTTCATAATGGCGGTGAATCTAGACACTGAAAGATCTTTACCTGTAGGTAACCTTTGAGAAATCGATTGACAACGCAAGCTTCTCATATTCCTGTAATTTTTACGGTCAGAGACAGGAATAGGTTAAGGGTACTAAAAGAAGATTTCCAGTTATAGGTCTTTCATTGGTTTCAAAGCAATGCTATTGTTTAGAACAGTGGTTTGCTGAGTGATTAGTGGACAATCGAGTAGTGACAAACGAGATCTCTCTATCATATTTATTTTTTTGGTGGATTTATACTTTTATATATTTCAATGCTAGAGCGTAACAAAATCCATGAGAGACAAAATAATAAAAAATACATATCATGTTTTTGTGTGCATAATAGTGTGCGAGCAATATTAGTCCTCTATCAAATACACTTTATTCCAATAAAATTGACCACCTAACACCTGAGATATGATCAATCCAGTAACAGGAGTGTGGATCCCACTTTTTATTTGGCCACTTTTTAACAAGATTTGGACTTTTAACTGAAAAAATATACATTTTGAACTTCTACAGATGATTTTAGGATACATCAATGCATTGTTTAAATTCCATCATATTTTCAAAATATCCTGTCGGTTGTCATTCATAATATGGATGAAAATTATCAACTATCAACTACTAGTAACTATCAACATAAAGTGGTAGATTATTATTGATGTTATTGATTATGATCACTTACACCTTGACTGATGATTCCATCTTCGAATAAAAAGTGGCCAAAGCAGAATGTGACATGCCTAAGTAGATTTGCAAAAAAATGATAACGGAAGCTCCAATTTGGATAGAGAAAACAATCTTATGACACAGTAAAGATTGCTTAACACGCGTATTTGAATTTTACATTTAATTTCATGGCAAAAACAAAAATGTGTTTCACATGGGACACTTTTTTTAGATACCCTGCATAGGATGACGTCTTGTATTCAAACCTTGTGTAATGTCAACACGTGGAAATGTCAAACCATGAATCCGTAAAGCGATTGCGCCATAATATTATGGCGCAAACAATGTCTTTCAAAAGGAAAAATGTTCATGTGTAACTTGTCTCAATGAAAACAAATCGAACAAATCAAAATGCCTCCCCCTTCCCCTACTTCATCGTGTAACTAAAAGGCAAGGTGAGTATGGGGTAGTTTAATCCCTCTTAGAATTTCCCAAACGTCAATGGGAGAACCATAGATTTGTGTCAGCTGCCCCTCGTTGCACAATATGTAGTATACTGGTTACGCCACTTGAAATACTAATAATTGATAATAATACTGAGGTTCTTGAAACAGATATTGACGTAATGTTGTTTATAATAGCAAAATAAGACATATCTAGGTCAATATGACATGAAATATACTGTTGAAATGCGACGAAAATATTGATTTGAAAATATACCGGGTATTAATGTAAACTTTCAAGCGATTTTGTAACTTGGTATTTAATCAGAATGCTATATAGTTATACATGTGTTATAGCATGTTGATTTAATGAAAAGCATGCTAATCCAGTATTTAAGGTTTAAACAAGCAAAAAATATAAAGAAACCAATATTTGTACATCAACACGTTTTCTGTATACCTAATTTAAAATATGCATTTAACGTTATTAATATTGATATGCAGCTAGCTGAATTATGTCATATACTTTCTTTATAAAGCACCGATTTGTTATACTAAGATTTTATGTCATTCCAAAGTGTATAATATAGTAGTCTGAATCTGTTAACACTTCCCACGCGGATAATAGTTTTACCATATTCAAAACAGGTTTTTTTTTCTCTTCAGAAACGTTTCCCACCTTTCAAAGTCTATCTCAAGGATTACTGAACAGTACTGGGCATGCTTGTACTTATTTTTAATGGGCTATTCCAGATAATAATGACCTCCCCCCTATAGAGGACATCGGAATTCAATACTTTTTTCCCCATCAATTTTCATTCCATACCTTTTGGCACATGTTCTTGGAATTCCAGACTTTTTCACAATTTAGACCGCCCTCCCCCTATAGAGGACATGGGAATTCCAGACTTTTTCCCCACCAATTCCATACTTTTTTAAAGTTTGATCTGGAATTCCATACTTTTTTTGAAGTTTGATCTGGAATTCAATTTTTTTTTTTAAAGTTTCATCTGGAATTCCATACTTTTTCGAAGTTTGATCTGGAATTCCGATATACTTTTCATAGAGGGAGTCATGGAATTCCGGACTAAAAAAAGAAGTCCTCTATAGGGGGGAGGGGGTAGGGTTATTATTATCTGGAATAGGCCAATGCATTTTCACATGGTGGTTCCAAATATGGGAATGACATTCAATACTTTTACTGATATTTTGGAACCGTCGTCTGCAATCGTCTGCCGTGTGGAAAGTGTTAACACCCACTCATAAAATATGCAATCATATTCTTGTTTTTCATTTGTAAGGTAATGGATACAATTCGTTATGGGAAACTGCTATGTTTTGATGAGGAAATAGAGTTTGATGAGTTTTTGTTTTGTCAAATCTGAGATCGATAGACAAACATCCAGTTAATGCTAACACTTCCCACGCGGCTATTGGTTTAACCATATACATAACAGATTTGTCAGAAACCTTTCCCAACTTTCAAGGTCTATCTCAAGGATTACTGAACCAATACTAGATATGTTTGTACTTATTTCATTGCATTTCTCATGGTAATTCCAAATATGATAATGAAATTCAATAATTGTGACATTTTTGAAACATTTTGTTACATTTTGGAATGTCGTCTACAGGCGCCTGCGGCGAGGAAAGTGTTAATCGAACTGACCATCCATAGTCCTGAATTTGGACCTCACGTTTCATTCTCTACCATTTCTTGCTAAAACGTCACTGAAAACATTTATTGGTTAATGACATGCTGTACTAAGAAATGTTAGTAAAAATAATTAGTTCAGGGAGTACAACTAATCTTTCATTGGTGTCGGTAATTGTAGGATTGTGACAACTACTTTCTGTTCGTATAGCATTATGTCCAAATTGGTGCAGCTATCTAAACTAATCTACATCTACCAAGTGTATTCACTGGAACTAATTAAGCGCGACTCGGTAAACTAAGTTTGGCATTAAATATTCGTATAACCAAGGAGTTATCATACTTAAGTATGATAACTCCTTGGTATAACCAAATGAACTAAAATACAAATACTGTCCGCGACTAACATATGTTCGTAGAAGTTGTTGGCGACTAATTTGTCAACTAACTTTTTAGCGCCGCGATGCTGTGTTTGAAAACAGAATATTTCAGCCGCCATTTTGTTCAGTACACGTGAAACGATTGTTGACTCCAGATAACCGAGCGAAGAAAATGGCTCAAAGGTACGTAAAATGATGCAAAATGTATGTCAAATCATTTGTTTTTAAAGAATATAAATCTGTAGATGCTTCTGGACAGTTCAATTTTTGTGACAGAAGTTTGTGTGACGTGCAGTTTTAATTCATGAATTTACGTACTGACCACAACGTAATTCCCAGTTCATTGCATGTCGTGATACTGTTGTTCACGCTATGTCATTCGAACTTTGCTGGCCGTTAGCGGAATTATTGGAGAAATGACAGACATAGTATTTTGTGATTTGGCATACATTTAAGATTATTTTACGTATCTTTGAACTATTTTCTTCGGTAATCGGGAGTCAACGCTTGCTGCACTGCACAAAATGAGTAGACCAACTAATTGATAAAATAAGTAGACCATCTTAGTTCAACTGAATGAACTAAGCAAAAGTAGTAGAAATAGACACTGTTTTTACTAATTTACAAGTTAGTATAGACACCTATCAAATTAGTAGTATAGACCCCTTACAAATTAGTTTTTACTAATTTCTTTTAGTACAGATAACTAACAAATGTTTTCAGTGGTTAGCATGCATTAGTCGTGCACTAACGGTTATGCAAGTACTTAATTATTGATGAATACGCCTATGGCAGGCCTAATGTCCAGTAACTCGAAAAACCAAGTTTATCGAGTGAAAATTCAATTGATAAACCAAGTTTTTCTAATTATTTTACGTTCCGCGTCGAAAAACTTGGTTTTTCAATTGATAAACCAAGTTTTTCGAATTATTGGACATTATACTTTGATAAACTTGGTTTTTCGATCGAAAAATACGAGATTTTCCAGCCAACTGAAAATCTAGGTTTTTCAAATCGATAATCTTGGTTTTTCATTTGAAAAACCAAGTTTTTCGCCTAGCTGCCGAAAAACTTGGTTTTTCAATTGGGATTTTCACTTGAAAAACTTGGATTTTCACTTGAAAAACTTGGATTTTCATTCGATAAACTTCTTTTTTCGGTGAAAAACCAAGTTTTTTGAGTAACTGGACATTGGGCCTGCCATATACGCCGGGCTTTTGTGTTTCAAGTACCTTTCAGACGTCGCAGAATCATCCCAGTGTTAAGAGCCAAAAGTTAAGGTCTTGTGGTATGGGTTTACATAAAGTGGTTTTCAACGAACGAATCTTCACTTTCATTAACACGCATAGCCTAAGCCCTCTTCGCCTCCTAAGCTTCATTAATGTGAATGTTATCGAAATATGAGCATATTTTGAACTCTCAGTTTTACAACCTTAAAGATTAAAGCACATTTTAACTAATCATTGCCCAATTTGAAAGGCTATACCAATATCATGCTAGATCGTCCCGTACGAAATACACTGTATATTACTGCAACCCGTTTTAATTGTTATGAGCATGCGCACATCAGTAATGGGACGTCTAACAAGACGTTGCCGTTTCTAAAATTCTAAAATGTTAAACTATTGGTCAGATTTCGATGCTCAGCGACGCAATTTGCTTTTCCTTGAAATGAAATACATTGATCACTGGATACATTAAAACGACATTGTAAAATGTATCCCGAATATCCCGCTGAATTTGAATAAGTCATTGTGAAGCTAGACGTCTACTTTGATCAAAGGTTTTGTAGATTTTGGCCAAACAATGCATTTCACTCCATTACCATTAAAAAGTACATTACATTGTTTCGAAATTAAGAAAAATTATAGCACAACACCTTATAGGCTATAATACTTACACGGAACATCTCTATAATGATAGTGTGAAGATGTGGGCGTGTGGTATGTGGTTTTATAGGCTAAGTGGTACAATAATGTAACAAATTTACGTGCTTGGCACCCAAGTGACGTGACGTGAGTATTGTATCACTTATTTTAACACGAATTACGCATGTGAGCATGCTGGTCCTTCATTTGTAGGCACCCAGAGATGGTTTTATATCAATAAGAACTATTCGTGTATCAATCTACAAGTCGAATCAAAACAAACGGGAAAACATGGAGAGCATACTTTGCGATCAAGGCATATAGTAGTGGATGTTGTCATCGATATTTTGACATGTTTTATACCGTTAGGGAGCGAGGCAAAAGTTCTGAGCGGGTGCAAAAGCACAGGGTGTAACACTAGACCCTCAGAGAGAAATGACAATTAGCTTTCTACAGACGGACTTCTTAGGATTCTCATCCCCCTCACATCTTCACACATCCGCTTTTAGCATCCATATTCATGCTCATACTCTTCATTCACAGTTATTCTTTACGGTTCCATCGTGACCTGGTCGTCTTTTTAATGGTTCAACTACGCTAGAGCTTTCGCGCGATACACTTTAACATTTCACGTCTAGCCTGAACATGTTATCGACTCACAGTACCGAAACCAGTGGGTATGGTTAGACAGAAATATTCATGAGTATCTATACCTGTAGTGTGTTTCCAATGTACCGATTACATTTCATAGTGCGAGAGCGCTTTTATCGACACAAGTTAACGAAAAGCTTTTATCGACACAATTTAACGAAATCGTAAAACTGGGAATCCCTTCTATATATTTTGATTCTAGTCTATAACCGACAAGAGTTTCCAAATCGAAAGTAAACTCGGTCGGGCCCGTAATACATGGTCATTGACTATGAATAATTCAACGTAGGTCATATTTGTTATTCTATTTTTTGAATAAAATGTTGCCTTATAGAATATAAAGGATTGCCTTACAGATGTTCTTTAATTCTTCGCACGAGAAATTAAGAACGCTTTAGCCGATATCCCTCATGAACAAAATCATAGCTCGCCGACAATAATCTATTGGTTTAGTGCAGCATATTAGTTTATGTTTTAGTTTTAGTTTTGTACGGAATTATACAGCTTTCCATCGTCACTCAAACAGTCCGACCAATTTTCCCGTAGTTGTATGGGACTAGCAATGTTATCCTTCTTTTTTAAATTATATATTATCAGATCAGATTCACGAATATCAGGTTTATCTTATAGTATGCATGTTTGTAGATTGAATCTTTGATTGATTTTTTGTTTGCTTTTTGAACAATGTATATATTTCTGTATGCGTGGAGATGCCCGATATCAGTTCAAACCTTTCATTCATTCACGTATGTAGGATCTCTATCTATATAGAAATAACATTGTATTTTAATTTCATTAGTGGTGATGGTATTGTAAATAATTATCTTTATTAAATATCTTGCATGTTAACTTAAGAAAACATTTCTATGAATATCCTCAATGTATCAAAGGAATGTGATATACATGCTTTATGATTGCTATAATACACAATTGAATTGCTTTAAATTGACGGAATGAAGTATACCAGGGTTCGTGACGGTGGTTGTATTGTATACATGATATCCTCTTTGCATTGTTGAACGATACATACTAGGGGCATTCAATAAATACCTGCAACCATTGGAAGTCTCTGAACTGTGGCATGTGTCAATAAAATAAACTTATGATACTTAAGCTGTAAGTCTTACCACTTTTTCACGGACATTTTCAAACATGTGAGTCATTTTTATCATATAATTTCAGTACTATAAAAATCATGGTCTCTGTGCACTGAAAATTGACAAGAATCAGCATTATAAATCAAGCGCCAATATTAACACTGTTAACGCATGTATATTAATGCATACCATAAACTTGTCTTTCAAATTTCCCGCCATTGTAACATTTAATTCCCTAACCAGTGCCCTGAGATCACGGTATTCACAGTGCTGAAATGTAATGATAAAAATGACCTACGTGTTCGAAATTTTCTGTGAGAAAAGAGTAAGACTTACAGTTTAAGTATCATAAGTTTATTTTACTGACACGTGTCACGGTTAAGAGATTTTCAATGGTTGCAGGTAATTATTGAATGCCTCTCGTATATTATTGTATCACTGAGTTTAGTGATCACCATAGTCGCTTCAGCCTGCAGAAGATCAATCGGAATCGCCGTGTTAATGTTGGAATACCGATGCAAAAATCTGAAAGCCTGAACGCAACGGACGCTTCCAATTTCAAACATTTAAAATACCTACCGGTATTGTTATACAGTTTAAATATTAGCCAAGAGCCACTCGTTTTTCGTATTGTGAGGTTATAAAATGAATATGCCAATTGTATAATATGTTACATCGATCAATAATGGTGAGTACTTTATAACTATTCACAACCAAGTTGAACCGTGTCGTGGCGATGGCAAGCATCTACCATGGCACGGCATTCAAACTATATTTTGCGGATTTGACAGCGGTAGCTGAAATATTAATTTGTTAGGTTGAAGGGATTTCCAAAATACCCATAATCAAAAATCGATTGTATTTCTTGTCTCATTAATCTGTACGGTATACTGGCCACTGATAGAGATAGATACTGATCAGCAGAGTCACAACAACTTGACGTACACCCACACGTTCCGACTTTATCCATATGACGATTTTCAATGTGTTTGGTACTTTTCCCACATTTCTTTTTATTTGTTAATTTAATTCGCGTCAGTTTTCCCGAGTCTATGTATTAAAGGTAGATGTTCCGATTGCTGGCCCGATTTTCAACTTGATGTTTTCTAATTAACATGAAAGGTCATCCTTACAATTGTCACATTCCAAAGTTTGAGTTGCATAATTCCAATGGTTCTATTTTTAGAAGCACAAGGGTCGCAATACATTTGCCCATTGAGTAGTATACAGACTGGTTGGTGGTTTACCACCTTTGGCAGTAATTCACCACATTTTAGCATATAATATCTAAATGGAACATTTCTGGCCCTAAGATTTTACAAACATAATGAAAAAATATGGGGATTCTTCTGATATCAAAATATCTGGATGTGAAGAAAAAAGTCATAGCCCCAAAAAAGTGATCGGAACATACACCTTTAAATGTTATTAGTTGATATTCGTATAAAACTGACAGTATATAATGTTTAATACATTGCACAGGATTAGTCCGGCGATATATATGATAACATTGAGGTTCATGAATGTTTACATACAAATAATTTTTGGCAAACGTTCTTTTTGGATCGTGTTCTTGCAATTACGCTATGAATATTAGGGAAAACGGCACAAGGGATGTGAAGAAATCAGTCACTTAAGTCATTTATTGACAGTTTAAATGTTTCATCTTTTAAAAATTGCTGTTGGAGCATCGTCGCTAAAACTGCGCTTTCTCTCTTTAATCCAGACTAAGCATAAGTACCACGCAGCAACACAAGTAGACCGAACCAGTATTTGATTTCAGTTGGTAAAGCACATAATAAAAACCTTTCCACTTATGAAAGGGTTAACAACTGACACCACTTACTATAGTTTAAGCAGTTCCTAATTGGCGAGAAATATTCGGTTTTATTTCTCCGCGCGCAAAAGTAATCCAAGCGTAGCCACGCGATTATGGCCACACGCACGCGGGTTTAGTCGAAAGGCGTGCATCACGCAAATGATACACAGTTCGATAGGTGCATTCATGTGCGCCCACGTCCTTCTGTATTCATTGGCTGCTGTAAGGCGGCTTCGCCAATATGGAACTGATCAAATCGTAGTATTGTTCTTCTTCTAACGTTCATTTCCCTTATCCTGGGCCACAGTGCAGCACATGGATATGTTATAAAAAATATAACGACTTTTGGAATGCGACTACAATTCTATAGTACTGTAGTCATCATACATTACCGCGTATAACCTATTTTGTTACACAAAGACAGATAGATGTCAAATGTAAAATATGTAAATGTGAGATATCGATGAAATATGTGTCATCATCTTCGCAACCTCACTTTATTGGGTTCTGCCGCTCCTTGTATCATTTTTATCATTATAAATTCCTCTATCCCGGTATTTATGTGTAGGCACAATTCGAATGAATAAAGGATGCAAGAAATGTCAGTGTTATGTAAAAGCAAATCATTCCTTAACCCGAATACTTTCAAACGCCCAAGGGCATAACCATGATAACCATGTTTAACCTATTTCAAAATCTGATTAATGCAAATTCTACGATTGTGCGGCACTTGTGATTTTTCTTTACAATCGTTCAAATTTAGAATATTTGGAAAACAACATTTAATTTAAACAAAAATTCATGCCTGTCACATGCAAGATGGAATGAGCAATGTCTGGCATGATACGAGGAGCATTCAATAAATACCTGCAACCATTGAAAATATCTAAACCGTGACACGTGTCAGTAAAATATACGTATGATACTTAAACTGTAAATCTTACTCTTTTCTCACAGAAAATTTCGAACACGTAGGCCATTTTTACCATTACATTTCAGCACTGTAAATACCGTGATCTCAGGTCACTGGTTAGGGAATTAAATGTTACAATGGCGGGAAATTTGAAAGACACGTTTATGGCATGCATTAAGATACGTGCGTTTACGGTGTTAATATTGGCGCTTGATTTATAATGCTGATTCTTCTCAATTTTCAGTGCTCAGAGACCATAATGTTTATAGTACTGAAATAACATGATAAAAATGACCCACATGTTTAAAATTTTCTGTGAGAAAGGGTTAAGCCTTACAGTTTAAGTATAATGAGTTAATTTTGACACATGTTACGGTTCAGAGATTATCAATGGTGTGCAGGTATTTACTGAATGCCCCTCGTACACAGGCTGTGTTGAATCAACAGTTTATGTTTCATGAACAGATACAACACATATATACTACAATACACAATTAGTTGAATATCAAGAATAATTGTACGTGCTATTATGATTCAAGTATGAGTATTATAATTGTTATTAACAGACAGATATAATAACCAAAATTGTATACTCAGAGCTCTCTGTTTATGAGTGTTGATACCTTTTTTGTATTGAATGTTATATTGTAAAAATATATTTTGTTTTGTTGTTCGCTAATCAATCAACCCGCGGATACCGTAATGTCTGACGCTGATACGCTCTCAATATCGTCTTCGTATTTGATACACTTCTTAGTTAGTTGTTGACAAGAGTTGATCTCTCATGAAGTGGCTATCACCGTAAACCTTTTTAGTATGTTTGGTCTATTCAGCCGGCAATCGTAGTTGATACACCATTAACGATTTTGACACATTACAATGTTGTTGTGAGATTATCTTGCATGGCTGGTTATAGAATTCTCACCTAACAGTTCTATAATGGAATAAAGTACTGGGACTCTATATAATGTATGCATGATGTCACTGCAGTGCTTTATCGGACGATGCATAATCGTTAACCCTTTCCACGCGGCAGGCGTCTGCAGACGACATTTAAACAAGGTTGCTGAAAAATCAGTGTATGGCAAAATAATAGCCGCGTCGAAAGTGTTAAGTCACTGTCCAGAGGAAGTGAAATCGACTTCAATAATGTTTCATTAAACTAAGCATTACACTCTGTGTGCTTATCATTGCCTTGGTCATCGTCGAAGGTAATTTCGGCTTGTTAGTACCACAAAGAAGACAGACATGTGAATTGTCTGGCCTGGGAATATAGGTTTGCTGTGAGCGCGTACAAATTCGTTAGCCTTGTGGCAAACATCTGCATTTGAATATAAAACTATTTGGATTTTAAGGCAATAGGTTAAGTTTGTTTTATTCTAGATAAGTCAATCAATCATATCAAGATGGTGGAGAATAAAATACAAGTTTTGTACTACATAAACGTTCATGGGTTCAAACGGCGATTACCAGTGATTGTACTGTATTTGTGTTGGAGTCTACATAAAAACAGTACCAGCTTCATGGCTTAAATTGTAGTGTATGTAGCAACCCTTTGAAATGGACATCATATTGCAAAACTGCTCCGTTCAATTTTAGGTTCTTTTTAAAGCTAGACATCATCATTCAAGTGTTTACTTAACACAGTAGCGTTGTTAGGGCAGCGGTTCTTGATTGATTTATTATTGTTTCCCATGCATTTAGATGCCATAGGGATTTGAATGTCAACGTAGATTTTCCTGAATACGTTCATTTTAATTGCAGGAGTGGACGACAACTGTTGGGCTAAGTCTTTCCTGTCTTTCAGAGATTTTACATTTTTGTAGATTGGCACCGGTGTGTGCTTACCATGCCATCATGTGTTTTATTACACGCTGTGGTAGTTAGCTTGATGACAGTGTAACCATCAATAGTACGCTTTTGAAATCACTATAGAGACATAAACTACAATTTAAGCTCTTGTAAAAAAAGCTCTACACATTATAATGAATTATTAACAATTAAATAACAACGAGGACATCATTTAAGCGTGTAATATAAGGGAAAACATGATTGTTGTATCGCATAAGTACTTATACCATGCGGATTTAGTGCACTAAATCGGTTTTGGGAAGTAAACTATTTCAGTAGTACCTATGGGATACAGCGTAATTCACTAGCGATATAATGTTATGAGCAAAACTGCAGAGTAAGAAAGGGTTGGTAACAAGTAAGGTAAACATCCATATTAATAAACATCGTACCATTTCAACATTTGTCGCAATGCCAAATGTTTGGCACATATCGGATAGAAATTATGACATGAATGATCTTCCGTAAGATGATAAAATGTGTCGTTACTTGCTACTTCATATATTAAAGATTATTCATATATTATTATTAGTGTCGAACCAATCAGAAAGCAAGAAACTAAAGTACGCGAAGTGCACTGAAAATGTGTTATGTGTGTGCGCCGTTCAATGCGAGCACCACGCGCTTTATTTTGATTCGTTGTTCAGGCATCGCGGGTTCGTCTATTTTCACTGCGTGTGTAGGCAAACTTGTTATCATGTTTTTATTCGTTATTGTATAGCTCAAAACTATGCTCAAATTATGAATGTTATTTGTATAATATCGTGTATAAATAAGGTCAATTAATACATGCGTATGTTTTGTTTCTCGAAAAATTAGAAAAATCAATGCACTTGCGCAAATGTTGATATGCTCACATTATTCACACATCAACATCAGCACGCGTGCATTGATTTGTCTAATTTCTCTCGAAACAACAAATACGCATTTATTGACCTATAATCATTACAGTCAGAAATCAGAAACACCACCATCAGACAAGCATTAGAACTCGAACACAACATCATTGAGAAGATCTCCCACAGAAGACAATTGTTGGCACCGTAAATGGGGAAAGGCCCAGAGATGGACCAGCTAAGAGGTGGATGGATGGTATCTGGTTGGATTGTAACAACATTCCTCTAACATCCGTATCAGAAACCGCAGGAAGACCCAAGACAGAAACGAATGAAGCAAATGTTTGCGGAGGATGGCCAAAAAATAAAAATAAAAATAAATAAAATAAAAAATCATTACATTAACTCTTTTGAACAAGATGACAATAACAATATGGATTGCAATGATTGATGATAATACTGAAACAATACATATGCAACATTCAACGCTCAAAACATGCAACATTTTCATGACATTAAAGATAACGAATAGTTATGAAGGGTAGGTCAGTATTGTTGTTGAATGATAATAATGATTGAATCGGTCCAATTTTTAATATATCCTTGGTGTATAACATTCATAAGTTAGACTAGCGTAAAGACCCCATTACGGAATAAAGCTTGCTTAAGCAAGTAAAGCTATATAATCCTTTAATCCGTCAATAGAGGATTTTGTGCTATGTTAATTCCGTCTTATACCACGGATAAACCCAGATTTAAGATGAGCACAAACATGTCCCCAAGGACCAGTAATGAAGTCCACTAATCATGCTAATGTCACTCTATCCATGCTATTGGTCATCGTCGATGGTTATATGGACTTGTTAGTACCAAAGAGAAGACACGTCTCAGGCCTGGGGAAATGGGTTTGCAGTTTGCTTTAAATAGTTGTGTAGCGCATACAAATGTGTTTGCCTTGAAGCAAAAGTCTTCATATGAATAAAGATGTGGGTACTCAGAGAAAGGACAGTACACCGTGATTGTTCTATGAGCAGAGGCGCAAATTTAAATTGCAATAAATTAGACTGAATAGCAATCAAAAGCCCAGTTTCACGCTGTCTGTGTAGACATATCAACTTTACATTAATGCCATACAGGCAAAGTAGAATAGTGTTTCTATGACTGTAATTTGCGCTAGAAATATTGTAATTAACAACAACATGGTTTGAGGGAAAGTAGTCGGGAGGTAGTCACCAGTCATCCAACACCGCAGGACAAGTTTCCACTACTTTCCCGAAATGAACTATGTTGTATTTGTTATATTACACCTCATACATATACGTATATTTCATTGCATAAACTAAATTAAAAATTGAAAAAAGCTTACGACTTGCATTGCTCCCGCGAAGTAGGCCTACCGGCTACACAGTACACATAGCGAGCAAGGAGGTGGGCTCAATTCTCCTGGCAGAAGTGTCCTGTTCTTCACAATAATTGCGGCAGACCTTCATGGATTCTTGTATTATTACATGCTTGGTAGATGCAGTATCTAAATTATCCAAAAGATGCCACAAAGCTGTGTATGTTTGGATCGCGAATCTCGTCGGTAGATGTTTAGCAGACGACGCCATGTTTGTTGTTGTCAACATCGTACTTCGCGTCACCGCTTAATACTTACGTACTATTCATAGGCTCTAGAACTGTTTCGGAGGATTGTGTTGATTGAAGGGAAGTAGTCGAACCTTCCGCATGTTTGGAAGTAGTATAAAAACAAACAAACATTCGGCAGGCTTTTTAATTTATCCGACTTTGCTAGAAATGAACCAATCAAAAAAGAGGATACCTTATAAATATGTGTAAGAGGTGTAATAACACACGTTACTGTATTATTTTATTTTAGTGTAAACAGATTTATATGTTTTGGTGTTAGAAACAGATAAAACAATCAACAAAGAAATAAACTCGATCGTGAAGTATTTAATTTGGCAGACATAAGCGTACACTTCAAGATCAGTATCGTTAGAGACATTTCGACAACGGTAATCGATTACGTGTTAGGTGCGGAAGTCGTCTGAAATCTGTGGCACTATACGCCATGATGCTGTAAACAATTAACATTTTAATCGATTTTGATCAAACTGAACACTTTGTAAAATATTCTTGGCGTTGAACATGCTGAATAACACACTGCAATACGCCCGTTGACAAGGACATACTTAGAATGAGAGAGGACGTACTAAAGAAGTATAATCTATATAAATGATGGATTTTTACTAAACATACAAGAAATAACCAAACACATAACTCAAATTCTTTTCGATGCTCAAGTTTATTGAAGCAACATAACCGCCTGTCAGCCGACAAATTCAAAGCATATGCAAAGTGTATATCATCCCTAACATTGATAGGCATTTAGGAAATCTACAATTGACCGTTGTGTAACAATAGGATCTCTTAAAATAAACCTGTCGGTTTACAACAAATTTAATATCGCGCATTTGCTATCTAGTCTCCGTTATCACGTTATTAGGGAGCTTTCGAATTGGACGGCGGACGCTTAAGATGACACCTCGAGTCATGTGCGCATGCGTTGACTTAGCAATCCGTCGGTCGTCCAATTTCTGGGACCTGTCTTCGGCTGATTACTAGGGAGCTTTCGATTTGCACGACGGATGAATCTAGGACGGTTGAATGACACTTGAGTCATGTGCGAATGCGTCAATTTTGTCATCCGTTGGTCCTCTAAATGCTACAACGCGTCTTTAAAGGGACTAACAACCGACGTGGGGACGACGGTAACGTTTTGTGTTTTACCGTCGTACAAGCGTCCGTCGGCGCAAATCGAAAGTTTAAGATCACAGGTCCCAGAAATTGAACGACCGACGGATTGCTAAGTCGACGCATGCGCATATGACTCGATGTGTCATCTTGTCGTAGAAGCGTCCGTCGTCCAAATCGAAAGCTCCCTATTAACTGGCAGATATAAGCTCTGGGACCTAACATTTACGGTCATTGGAATACGTTATTTGACAATATTACAGTGTTACTGATTATTTTTGCATGTGGTGAAAATGAATACAACGTTTAAATTAGACTTTAACCCATTTACATTTATATCAGTACTTGTACTTATGTCGACAGCTGAAATGCGGAAAAGATACTTGAGAATAAATTATAATTGTCATCTGACAATTACAAACATTATTGTTGGCATTTTATGTGTGTTTTGATTGAAGTTAAGGACTTATTTTCAAATAATGGTATATAAGCAGTGACCGGATTCAGCTATCTTAAATGTCAAGTAGCAAAATGGTTAATACACTTATTCCTTTACGTTGTTTTGATTCGCAATCGTCACTAATCTTTAGTTTATATTATGATTATAACTCTATCATAAAGTTGTATTGTGTTAACGCAATGTAGGGTGAATTTTTTCTAGGTTGACAAACTTATGGACACGCCATCTCTTTGAATTGATTTTGCCTAAAGTTTGGGATGTGAAAGACATTTAGTAGTTATGTCAAGATATGGTGAATTCAGCAACCCTCTGTTGCCATGGTAATGTGCCTATCTTGCTTTTTAGGGAAAATCCTCCTAATTAAACTGATTTCAGCAACGAAAAAGTAAAAATTTGGCAGAACCCAACCCTACACCAAGGTGGTAGATTTTTGCCCAAACTTCATGATTGAGTTGATTGAATCTTTGGTCTAACAAACAACCGATTTAAATAAGTCAGTGATGCCAGATTGATATCCTGTTGCCATGTTCAAATATCACATTTTGAGGAAGTTGAAAAGGTCAGATATTACCTTGCTTACTTACTTGCTTAAGGCGTCCCGAAGGGACGGACTTCTGTGATGGCCTTCCATACTGGTCTTTCAAGCATGCAGTTTTTCATGTCCTGCCTAGTTAGTCCTGTATCCTCTGATAAAAGCTTGATGTAATTCTTTCGTGGTGGTCCTCTAGCCTTGTGTCCATGCTTGGGTTGCCACAGGAGAACTTTGGAGACTGCTTCCTCTTCCCTTCTGGCACAGTGGCCGGCAAATTTTAATCTCCTCCGTCTTAGCCTCTCTGATATTGGTAGCAGGTTCCCATATAGATCTTTGTTGGTGGTGTGAGATTGCCATGATACATTAAGTGCTTTTCTTAAGAGGCGAGTGTAGCAACCATCCAACGCTTTTCTCATTTTAGCTGTTAGTGTCCAAGTCTCGGCTCCATAGGTCAAAACAGATTCAACAGTGGTGGTAAACAGCTTTATTTTCAGGTTTCTTGGGAGTTTACTGTTCCATATTTTTGTCATGCTGTTACAGGCTTTCCAAGCTTGAGCCTTTCTTATGTTGAAATCTTGTTCACTACTAGCAATCCAGGCACCAAGGTATTTGAAGTCTTGGACAATTTCGAGATCATTACCATCCAGTGTTTTAATTGGTGTTGGAGCTTCTTTGTACAGCATTGCCTTTGTTTTTTTGGCGTTCATCCCAAGACCAACTGTAAGCGCAGCTGCTTCCACCAGATGTAGTAGTTCCTCTGCATCCCGTAGATTGTCAGCAAGGAGAGCAATGTCGTCTGCGAAGTCGAGGTCTGTAATTGTCTGCGGCCCTATTCTTCTACTTTGCCTGGGAACAAGTGTGAAGCCTAGTTGCTCTTCTTTTCCTGCCAATGCCTTCCTCAGTACATAGTCTAGGATGATTATGAACAAAAACGGTGCTAGTGTATCACCCTGAAGAACCCCTGCTTGTATTTCGAAGTCCTTAGTGATGCCATCTGGAGAAGTAACATGTGCTTTGGTTTGTTGGTATGTAAGTCCAATGGCAGCCACTAGCCTCTCTGGTACACCATAGGCTCGTAATATATCCAACATCTTACCACGATGGACGGTATCAAATGCTTTTTTGAAGTCTATGAAGACCAATGCTGCAATGAGGTTGTTGTTCTTAATTTCCTCTACTATCCTTCTTAATGCCAGAATTTGAGACACTGTTGATCTACCTGGGCGAAAACCATTTTGATTGATTCGTAGAACCGGGTCTAGGTGAGGTCGAATTCTGTTAAGGAGCAGCCTGTTGTAAGTTTTTGCTACAATGGATGATAAGCAGATTCCCCTATAGTTCTTTCCTTCTCGTAAATCTCCACTCTTTGGAATTGGGATGAGATTTAGTATGGACCACTGGTCTGGTTTTCTCCCATTTATAAGCGCATCATTGCAGAAGTTAAGAATTATATCATCCAGGTCACATCTTTTGAGAACTTCCGGTGGGATCTCGTCTTCGCCGGGGCTTTTGCCTTCAGTAATATTCTTCTTGGCAGCGTTGTATTCTTTCTGATCAAAAGCGTCTGTTCGTATGTTAAATTCCTGAAACAATTGACTTATTTCTTCATCCTCATTTGTTATGACAGGGGGATTTCCGAGTAGTTTCTGGAAGTGGGTATGCCAGGATTCCAATCTTTCTGTCTGTGTTTCACCTTTGATCTGTCCCTTTTTAGCTGTTTTACGCCCACTGATCTCGTTGATAAGGTCCCAAGATGCTTCATGCTGACAGTTTATGTTGGAGTTTTCTACTTGCTTGATCTTCCTTCCTAGGATCTCTTCATTTACCATCTGGTATGTGCTGCTTAGGCGGTTCTTCTCAGTTTGCAGCTCCGATCTTGATATACATGATCCCTCCTGGATGTCAATGAGCTGAGCCTTTTGCAGTTTTTTCCTGGCTTCCTCAATCCTAGGGTCATTCCAAATGGCTTCTTTGGGACGCTTGGGGGCTTTTGGGATCAGTTTCTCTGATGCTTCCCTGTTTGATTGTATGAAACATTCATAGGCCGATGTGGAATTCTCATCACAGCTCTTGTGTAAGACACTAAATCTGTTGCGTACCTCTACAGTGTAACGATCTTGTAGCTCAGCATCCTGTACAAGTTGTTTCCAATCATATTTTACTTTCCTTGGTGGTGTTTTCCCATTTGCTCTGAGACTCAGTCGTACCTTTGCTGTTACAATGCGATGATCTGATCCCACACTAGCAAATGAGTTGAATGCACAAGAGTCGGTTACGCTATTCCTCCATTTCCTTCTTACTAGTACAGGGTGTCCCAAAAGTCTATGCACGACTTTGAAGCTTTGTATTTCACAAAATATAAGTCGTATTGAAAATATGAATACATATTTAGAAAGAGGAGATGTGGGAAATAATTTTGATACCAAACATTGGAGTAACATCTGTTTGTAATGCCACCCTAGAAGTAAAATATGTATTACTGCAAAAATGTAATTTTATACTTCGGAGGAATAAAGTTCATAAATCCATACCTATTGAGATTAACAAAAATACGGGTAGAGTTGGTTACACGGAAAGTGATCCGTCAATTGTAATATTCAAAATTTTACATTACAGTGATATCATCATAAGAACAAACTATATCACACATAATTTTCGTTTCTATAGTGAAATCTAATTTAAATGTTTTCCATGTATACAGAGACGTGTGCTAATGCAAAAACACAGACCTAAACAATTGAATAACATAACAGAAAAGTGAACACACACATCACACAGCTGTCAAACATGTTAAAATTTAAACTTAGCGGATTATTTTAATGCTGCTTGAAGGCCTCATCGAAGGTTGCTTTACCCATTTAGAATATGTTCCTGTGTTCAAAAATGTATCCACCAACTTCAGAATGGATATTCTTCCTGGTGCGCGTTTCACTTTGAAATGTTTTTTGAACTTTTGTTGAGTAAAAGTTGAACTGAATGTGTTTCAGCGTAGAACCATACAATTTGTATTCGCATATCTATGCTGTAAACCATCTTGAATAAAGACTTTTGCTGAGCAATGTTGTCTACTACGCTTATTTATGTTGTGAGTGACCGAGTTTGGTAATAAATAACATTAATGTTGCAAGGTAAGCAGTGAACTGTGACTAATGCGCAACGTTGCTTTCATACCGTTAATTTATGCGCACCTTTAGCAACAATGTGTTGTACTTGGTATGGGTTGGTCTGGCACACGGCCAATGACTTTCAACCAGTTTTATAATGTTGTGGGTTCACCAATAGAGTTGTGTTTGGTATCAAATTAATTTCCCAAATCTCGTCTATCAAAATATGGTTAAATTTATACCATATAATTTATATTTTATGAGATATGACTCTTCAAAAACGTGCATAGACTTTTGGGACACCCTGTATGTAGTCCAGTTGAGCTTTAAAACCAGATGGCAAGTTACATGTCCAGAGCCTGATATTACCTAACCGACTTGAAGTTGCTACAGTTCCCCTCGAGGTGATTTGTTCTTTGTGCTTTGTGTTTATAAACAAAGACCTAATACCCTTTGAGTTTATTCAAGAATAAAATGGGGGGAAATCCGGAGCTTATGTATCACGTGACCTGTAAGTCATACGATCCCATTTAAGGGAAACGACATAGCCGGGGATTACCGTGCAACCCATGGACTCCCCCAAACCTTTCATGGTACTAAAACATATTCAGGATGTTACCAAAGATAATGTTGGTATGCTAAGGGGTTATTCAAGATGGCGTATAAAATGGCCGCCAAAACTGGTCAAATTCCATAAATATATCAATCAAAATATATGGTGAAAGTATAGTATCAATAGTGAAACGTATGCATTAGACCTCTAGACACTCATATCCAATAGTTTTTGATTTGATTTTTTTGAATTTTGTGAGTGCTGTAATTATTGAACTATTAATCAAATGTATATAAAAGTATACATTTTTGGATAAGAAAATGGATTAGAGATGCCTAATTTGGCGTCAATTTTGTCCAAAAATGTTGATTTTTTGAGAAAATCACAATATTCACTTTTTGACCCACATTTTTTTGAACAAAGGTATCAAAAATAATCTTGAGTAAAAAATGCCCAAATCGCTTGATGTTGATGTAAAGACACTAACTTAGGGACTATTTTTTTTGGTTATAACCTGATCTAATATTTTTTGAAATTTTGACCAACAAGTGATAAAAAAGTGGAAAAAAGGGAAACTTTTTTTTTGGCACTATTTAGTCAAAATTTCCAAAAATATTAGATTAGGTTAAAAAAAAATGTCCATAAGCTAGTGTCTTTACATCATCATCAAGCGATTTGTGCATTTGTTACACAAAATTAATTTTATTAGCTTTGTTCAAAAAATGTGGGTCAAAATTGATGCCAAATTTGGATTCTCTGATCTATTTCCTTTCCAAAAATGTATACTTTAATAAACATTTGAGTCATAGTTCAATAATTACAGCACTCACAAAATTCCAAAAAAAACTTCCTTAACATACCTAATTCCAAGATGGCCGACAAAATGGTAAAATTCCACAAATGGCATGTATCAACCAACATGTATGATAAGAGTATAGTTCAAAATATTTCGCAAGGTAAAAAAAAATATCGCACGGTCGTGCAGTGCCCCATAGTAAAAGGTAGCCCCAATTCTTTTGGCAGTCACGTCGTGAATTTCAATCAAAAAATGTATCAAAACCGAATGAATGATCACTAAACAAAACATGTTCTGAGGTGCAAATTTAAAAGTCACGAAGTAAAAAAAAAACCGGCGGTTACATTTGTATCATGGAAGGTGTAGTAGGATAAGCATATGAAAAAATGAAAACGATTGGCCCGATGTATGCCCCCATCCCTCTCACTACTGCCAAAGGAAAAGGGAGGGCTTGACGTATGTCTTCATTATTGGATATTTGCAAAAGCAATATATGATATCGTGCAGTGTTATATATAGCTTCCAATAACATATTAATCGATCATTATTGTCCTAAACAAAACAAATACTGAGGAGAGAAGTAATCACGCCTATTCGACGTACACAGTTCGGGATGCAAATACAACTCTATTTAACTGCAGAGAGACTGGAGACTTGCACATCAGCTCGATCTTAGCGCCGACAATACAAACCCAACCAGTTGCAAACGTTAAGTACAACAAACAAACACATCGGCAGTTACCATGTACTTTGACGCAAAATACAAAAACGCGTTTAAAAAGACAGTTCGTGGTATATATTGATATTGGAAGAATCACATAGCATCATGGACGCACGCGCCATAAAGATTCCTGTTATTAGCACA
Organism: Ophiura sarsii; assembly: GCA_035610835.1. Classification (NCBI taxonomy): domain Eukaryota; kingdom Metazoa; phylum Echinodermata; class Ophiuroidea; order Amphilepidida; family Ophiuridae; genus Ophiura; species Ophiura sarsii. The sequence goes on along the minus strand of CM069451.1, from coordinate 23,174,576 downwards.
ACATGGATCACAAATGAAACTAATCATTGTTTGCATGAGGTCACCCTTAACTTAACAGATCCTGAATTGGCCGCACAATTTATGTTCACGGCAGGTGATCTAACCTACATACACATATTGATATTCTTGGTCGTCTCTTTTGGGATGTCTGGAAATCTAGCTTTCCTCATTATGGTGATGCGAGTTCCATCTGTCCGTTCGGCTGTAACCACGTACTTAACACACCTGGCAGTGTGTGACATTAGCTTTCTATTCTGTTTGTTTCTCTTCATGTTCAATACCGGACCCTTAGATGCGGCGGACGATGTTACTTTCAAGTCTGTTTGGGGATGCGCTTTCCTCCATTTATCGTTTAATCTTTGGATTTTTGCATCAGTTGGAATAGTGACTTTAATCTCAATTGAACGCTATCTTGCCATCTGTAAACCATTGAAAGCCTTGATACTGAAAAGTGGCAAGCGTAACGTCAAGATTCTTGTAGTGGTTTGGGTTACAGCATTAACAGTATCCGCTCTGACTATGACCGAATATTACGAGTTAAGACAGTATTGTATAATCTGGCCACAGACTCCAGATTATCAAAGTATGCCAACAGTTCTTACGCGATGTAAGCAATTCCCCTTTGAGCGCGATCACGTTACTGATGTATTTTTGGCGTTCGTTATGGTAATAACATTCTTTTTGGCGCTCATCGTGAACTGTACTTTGAATATCCTGATCGTTATCAAATTGAGCAACCGCAGAGTGGCAAGAGGCCAATTTAGTGATACTGATCGCGTCCGAAATCAAGTAGTTCGGACTTTAATTTTAAATACCCTCGTATTTTTTCTATGTCAGGCCCCGTTTTGGTTAGCTAATTTGGATAAAATATTAGATTATTTGAATATTCAATTATACACCGCTGATCAATTATTTGTTTTGAGGTCTTTAGGTTTCTTGGGCCAATTTCTAAATTCCGTTTATCAATCCCGTTTTATATGTGGTAACATGTAAGTTTTACCGACGTTGTATGTTGCAGGCGTTCTGTTGCAAGGAGTAAGAGGTCTATTAACCCTAACCCTCTTGAGTACTACGAATTACTACGATGCGGTGTGCTTGTGTCACCCGGCGTGGCAGTTTTTCGATGAAATATTGGCCCAGGCTATATACTTGGCGAAGTATACTGAGCCAAGTATGGTTGACCCCATGGCCTAGCGGTAGATCGCTCGCCTAGCGCCGGGAGGCGTGGGGGCCGTTCCCCCCCCCCCCCCCCCCCCCGCTTTTTGGCCGCGAAAAAAATCTTTGGAAAAGGTGCCTTGGGCGTTAGGGTTAAGGACGTACTCAGGTTACCGACTGGAGGATCGGCTACAAGTAGATTTAAAGCTAATGCTTGTTGGCGATGTTTACATTATATTTGGGGCACCACTTCGGCGGATGTAAAACAGAAGGTGGTTTAATTAAATGAAAAACGTGATTTTATTATACCAAAATAAATAATGATGTAAATATCGGTTATGTCCGTGTATCGTGCATGTCGTGTTAAGTCAGCATTATCATATAAAAACGAACGTTATCGTGAAAAAGTCGATGTTATCGTGTAAAACCGGACGAAATCTTATAATACATTACGTATCGTGTAATACTGAACTTAATCATGTAACCATCGGTATAATCATGTAAAAACCTAATGAGATCGTACCAAATTTATTCTCATTGCATAAAGCCGGACGCAGCCATGTGAAACTTAGCGTAATCGTGTAACACCAGAATGTAATCTTGTAAAATAAGGGCATTAGTCGTTTAAAACTTAGCGTAATCGTTTTAAACCGGACGTCATCATCATCATCATCAGGGTGTAGTTCGCTCGCTTGAGAGGAACCCCTCCCTAGAATGCCTCCACAGATTTCTGTTTCTAGCTAGTCTTGACCATGTAGTGCCCAGCTGTCGGGAAAGGTCGTCTTTCCAGCGTGTTTTGGGGCGTCCACGTTTACGGGTCCAATTTCTTGGAGTCCACTCTCTTGCTCTGACTGTCCACCGGTTATCTGTTAGCCGTGCAATGTGTCCTGCTCATCTGTGTTTTGCCATCCTGGTACTATCGATGATGTCGCTGACACCTGTTTGTTGTCGAATCCAGGTGTTACGCTTTTGGTCGCGAAGAGTGATGCCCAGCATTATGCGCTCCATCTTGTGCTGTGCCACTGCAAGCTTCTCTAACATGGTGTTGGTCGGTGCCCATGTCTCACTACCATAAGTCATTACTGGAAGAACGTACTAATTTAGAACCTTCCTCTTGATCTTCATACTGGTCTTACGGCTTCTCGTGATATTTCCTACTTTACTGAAGGCTGCCCAACCGTGTCAAATTCTCTTATTTATCTCAGGGAGCAAATCACCATCTCGTGTCACCGTCTTTCCCAGGTATACATATCTGTCCACCTCCTCGATGATTTTTCCATCAACAGTTATTACGGACTTGTTGACATGGTCATTGAACATCACTTTGGTCTTGCCTAGGTGCATGTTAAGGCCAACTGGTTTGCTGGCTCTGTCGATGTCAGTGAGCATGCTTTCCAACTCCTCTGGTGATTTGGCCATCAAGATGATGCCAAACCGGACGTAATCTTGTAAAATAAGGGCATAGTCGTTTAGTGTCATAGTGTAAAACTTGGAGTAAACGGTGTAACACCAGATATGTAATCTTGTAAAATAAGGGCATAGTCGGGTAAAACTTGATGTAATCGTGTAATACCAGACGTAATCTTGTAAAATAAGGCATAGTCGTGTAAAACTTGATGTAATCGTATAACACCAGACGTAATTTTGCGAAATAAGGGCATGGTCGTGTAAAACCGGACGTAGTCTTGTAAAATAAGGGCATAGTCGTGCAAAACTTGATGTAATCGTGTAACACCAGACGTAACCTTGCTAAATAAGGGCATAGTCGTGTAAAACCGGACGTAGTCTTGTAAAATAAGGTATAATCGTGTAAAACCGGACGTAGTCTTGTAAAATAAGAGCATAGTCGTGTAAAACTTTGTGTAATCGTGTAATACCAGATATAATCTTGTAAATTAAGGCATAGTCGTGTAAAAATTAGTGGTGTCGTGTAAAAATTGGTGTACTCGTGTAACACCAGACGTTATCTTGTAAAATATAGGGGCATAGTCGTGTAAAACTCGTGTAATCGTGTAGCACCAGATATAATCTTGTAAAATAAGGCATAGTGTAATCATGTACCATCAGACGTAATCGTGAATATTAATCAGTGTAATCGTGTAACCCCAGACGTAATGGTGAATATCAATCAGTGTAACGCCAGACGTAATCGTAAATATTAGAAAATTACACTGGTTACCAGTTGATGAACGTATTATGAATAAGACAATGCTGTATGTGTACAAATCGATGGAAGGGCTCTGTCCCCAGTACATTCAAGACTTGTTAAAAAACAATCTCAAATCACTATAAGAACACGCTCTGCTGGCAGTATTAATTTTATCGTTCCTGTCACCAAGAAATCTACTGGGGATAGAGCCTTCTCAGTAGTGGCTCCACGTATGTGGAATAGATTGCCCGCGTCTGTTAGAAATGCCACTAGTGTAGAATGTTTTATGTCCAAACTGAAAAATTATCTGTTTCCTTAATAGTTTTCCTTTTTGTCATTGCATTTCTTTTTGCTGTTGTATTTTTTCATGTTCTGCGCTTTGTATCGCTTGGCAAAGGCGCGGTATTAAATGTTATTTATTATTATTAATACCGGTATTCTTATTATTATTAAATCCAGATGTAATCGTGAATATCAATCAGTGTAATTGTGTAACACCCGACGTAAGGGTGAATATCAATCAGTGTAATCGTGTAACACCAGACGTAATGGTGAATATCAATATTACGCACACACCCAAGGGAAAGGTCATCCAAAGGTCGAGTGGTGTCACATTTTCAACAACTTTCGATTTACACGAATGACATTGTTTGGGTTACATAGCTCGAAAATTGTCAGAGTCCAAGAACGTCCAAGAACGTCCAACTTCCCAACGAATTGCGTAGGAAAAGTCGACATCGGTGATGGAATGGACGTATCCATAGCGTATCCATAGCGTATTAAACGTATACATAGCGTATAACTAACGTATTGATAGCGTATCACTAACTTATAACAAACTTATGACAGCGTATCACAGCGTATGCGATCGGCGAGCGTATACCAACGTATGCTTAACGTATTCGAAGCGTATGTCTGCCGTGTTCGACGTATCCTCATCGTATCCTCGGCGTACAACGAACACGTGACTTATGCCACTGCAGAAATTGAGTTTCGTACACGGCGGGACAAGTGTTGCCAGTTCAAGTAAACGCAGCCTAGATGATAACTATTAAAATATCTAGAAGGGTAAATCTATAGGTCCAACCTATAACTTACGACGAGTAACGTACCTCTAACGTATGTCAGCGTATGTCAACGTATGCCTAACGTATGTCAGCGTTTGTAAACGTATGTCTAACGTACCACGAACCTATCGGGAACTTATGCAGAACGTAAGTTAAGCACACGTTGAGTACGTCGAGAAATTTTGAACATGCTCAATAATTTTTCGCGGGCTCGACGTGTTCCAAATGTTCACAACGTATCACAGCGTGCTCTTAACGTAAGCGACGTATCCCCAACTTACCCCTAACTTGTATCAGCGTACACCAACGTACGCCAACGTATTTTTCGATATTTCGCATACGTTGTCATACGTTCAGGCGATACGCCATGGTGTGACAGGGCTACCATACAGCTAGCGTATGTACCGTACAGCTAGCGGGCATTCGGCGTTTGGGAACTTATGGAGGGTTTGAGTATATAAATGGGTCCCTTGAGTATCAATGTATGTCAACGTATGCCTAACGTATGTCAGCGTTTGTAAACGTATGTCTAACGTACCACGAACCTATCGGGAACTTATGCAGAACGTAAGTTAAGCACACGTTGAGTACGTCGAGAAATTTTGAACATGCTCAATAATTTTTCGCGGGCTCGACGTGTTCCAAATTTTCACAACGTATCACAGCGTGCTCTTAACGTAAGCGACGTATCCCCAACTTACCCCTAACTTGTATCAGCGTACACCAACGTACGCCAACGTATTTTTCGATATTTCGCATACGTTGTCATACGTTCAGGCGATACGCCATGGTGTGACAAGGCTACCATACAGCTAGCGTATGTACCGTACAGCTAGCGAGCATTCGGCGTTTGGGAACTTATGGAGGGTTTGAGTACGTATATAAATGGGTCCCTTGAGTATCAATGTGATTTTTTTTTGAATAGTCATTTTTGAAAAAATCACATTGTTTCGATCTGGATCATGATTATTGTGGAAGATGTTCTCAAGTCCATAAAAGAGATTATTGATTTCAAGCAATCGATCATTTCCACAACATTGTAATTTACCACGAATTATCATCTTTTATTTTTGTTATGACTACTTCCATCAAATAAGATTTTAATAACACTACTACAACGCTTACCATGTGTGAAATTTCAAAAACTTTAAACGCGTATTTCTCGAAACTAGTATTCTGTGACTTTAAATACATCTCCCACTACAGTCTTCAATTAGTGTTTTTTAAAGTTTAGAAACACTATCATTATGAATGTAAAGGCCCTGTCACACCATAGCGTATGGCCTGAACGTGGCCTGAACGTATGCCGACGTATTCAAAAAATAGCTCGAAAATTGTCAGAGTCCAAGAACGTCCAAGAACGTCCAACTTCCCAACGAATTGCGTAGGAAAAGTCGACATCGGTGATGGAATGGACGTATCCATAGCGTATCCATAGCGTATTAAACGTATACATAGCGTATAACTAACGCATTGATAGCGTATCACTAACTTATAACAAACTTATGGCAGCGTATCACAGCGTATGCGATCGGCGAGCGTATACCAACGTATGCTTAACGTATTCGAAGCGTATGTCTGCCGTGTTCGACGTATCCTCATCGTATCCTCGGCGTACAACGAACACGTGACTTATGCCGCTGCAGAAATTGAGTTTCGTACACGGCGGGACAAGTGTTGCCAGTTCAAGGAAACGCAGCCTAGATGATAACTATTAAAATATCTAGAAGGGTAAATCTATAGGTCCAACCTATAACTTACGACGAGTAACGTACCTCTAACGTATGTCAGCGTATGTCAACGTATGCCTAACGTATGTCAGCGTTTGTAAACGTATGTCTAACGTACCACGAACCTATCGGGAACTTATGCAGAACGTAAGTTAAGCACACGTTGAGTACGTCGAGACATTTTGAACATGCTCAATAATTTTTCGCGGGCTCGACGTGTTCCAAATTTTCACAACGTATCACAGCGTGCTCTTAACGTAAGCGACGTATCCCCAACTTACCCCTAACTTGTATCAGCGTACACCAACGTACGCCAACGTATTTTTCGATATTTCGCATACGTTGTCATACGTTCAGGCGATACGCCATGGTGTGACAAGGCTACCATACAGCTAGCGTATGTACCGTACAGCTAGCGAGCATTCGGCGTTTGGGAACTTATGGAGGGTTTGAGTATATAAATGGGTCCCTTGAGTATCTCATCCTCACTTCTTCATGGTCTGTTGTGTTGAACACATCAACCCAGCATCATACGCTACGAATACGCTACGCTACGTTAAGTATACGTTAAGCATACGTTAGTCATACGCTCGCATACGCTGTGATACGCTGTCATAAGTATGTTATAAGTTAGTGATACGCTGTCAATACGTTAGTCATACGCTATGTATACGTTCAATACGCTATGGATACGCTATGGATACGTGACAGGGCCTTACATGATCGCCCGGCATAAGGTGAATACGTGAGAATACGTCGAAACTCGTTGGAAATACGTCAGGCATACGTTAGACATACGGCACATATACGTTATCAACTCGTTATCACTACGTTGACTGTACGTTTCCCCGTCAGCCTACGTTCATCAACGTATACCAACTTACGAGTAACGTACGAGAAACGTACCACTAACGTATGTCAGCGTATGTCAACGTATATTTAACGTACCACAAACTTACCGGGAACTTATGCAGAACGTATTAAGCACACGTTGAGTACGTCGAGATATTTTGAGCATGCTCAATATTTTTTCGCGGGCTCGACGTGTTCCAAATTGTCACAGCGTATCACAGCGTGCTCTTAACGTAAACGACGTATCCCCAACGTACCCCATACTTATATCAGCGTACACCAACGTACACCAACGTATTTTTCGATATTTCGCATACGTTGAGGCGATACGTTATGGTGTGACAGGGCCTTTAGACATATTGGTCAAAACGTATTATGCATATGGAACTATATATATATATGCCTTGCAATCGAACAGTGAATGTACACTATGACCATACACGATTTTTACCTTTAAAAGGGGATGAAGAAAATTCTTACGATTTCGACATCGTCGAATAACATGCAGTATTAAACCTTTAACTTGCAATGAAAATGCCAGCGGCTCTTGCGTAGACGTGTAAACAGAGCGGCAAATGTGACTTGAGACAAGAAGCCTTCACAAAGACCACTTGGAGGCATTGACATCATTACTGAACTATTTTTGGTTAGTAAGACATCTCTTGGTGCATAGCAATTGAATTTTAATGAACATTTCTATGCGCTAAAACATCTCGAATAGTGTTTATGAAGACTCTTAAAATCGTTTGCTTAATTTGCTTAATGCAGTACGTGCAATCATCAGGGCACGCACATCGTTCTTTCATATGTCGGGTAGAGACAAGTGGGGCATCCTACCTAAAATTAATTCATCATAACTATCACATTCATGGTTAAAGTGTTAAATATTCACGCTTAAATCTTTATAAAAAAAGCAGGAACCTTACTTTTCAAATATCGAATTTGAAATAGATATCACTATTTATCATACGGTATCACTATTTATAGCTAATACAGACATGCATAAATAAGTGCACTAAATCATACAGATTCGGTCATTCTTTATAAGAAATTGTTCAATATGCATATACTACGTGCGAAAATCGATGCCATAAAATTGTGATTAGGGTACTTTGTATAATAATATTATATTTATATTATAAATTAATGCTACGTTTTTCACATTTCAGTGGCCTCTAAATATGCTTCTAAACTTGACAGTATTTTGACACCGGTTCTAACCACTCAGTTTCAATTGGTATCAGTTCAACTACGCGAGACCATTCGCGCGATATACTTTTCACATAGAACCTGACACATTGTATCGACTCACAGTGCCTGTACTTGAAACCTTTTAAGCGGGTATGGCTAGACAGAAATATTCATGCGTAATATTATACCCATAGGAAAAAAAGTACATTTCTTAAATATACGTCGCGGGCCCGTAGGACTGGGTCTTTTTATTTTGCCTTTAAAGCAGTGGGGGCTGTTTGATATGGTAATTTTAGTTTATTTTTTATTTCAAAGTACATGAGGCCATCGGCCCAAATACACAAAATATAGCCACGATTGGCATGATTTACAATTACAAAAATCATAGGGATTATAGTAACATACATGTAATATGTACAGCAGCATAGCTATCATAATGATTATTATAACAACGATTTATCACACATTTAGGAACCTGTTCGTCTGGGAAAAAGCATTGTAAACATAAAAAGCAAGTGATTTAATTGTGCGTGAATAGTTTGAACGCATCATTACTTTATTCATTCATTTAATTGGACCTCGCAATATTTCTGACATCCCTTGTCAGGCCCCGATGGATGGCTGTGACGTCATCGGGCATCATATTGCGTCAATTTTTTTCAAAAAGGGGCGGTCATTTTTTAATTAAAATATTACAATAAATTTCCCCAGTTATTTTCTCTTAAACGTCAAAAATGCATTAGAAAGACAATAAAAGATGCCATTTTTTTATTTGTTTGTTGCCGTACTATGGTGTGACAATAGATGGGTGTGTCCATATGTCTATCGTAGTGGATGCCGGCGCACATCTTTTTATCTCTTATTGAATAACTTACAGGTACCGTCATTCCCATTCTATCCCAGATTGTTGAAATTCGTCGACAATTATCTAGAAAGTACATTGAACTTACTTTGAGTCATAACCCTTCCATCGTACCTCAAACTTTTCTTCAAGTTTGATTTGCTGAAGTAATGCATATCTACCTTTCCCGACATAACTAGAGTTGGTTAAGTAAAAATCCCGTTATCCCGTGGATTGCATGTTCCTATTTGTCCATTGAACTCACTATCTTCATCGAAATCATATATCATCATATCTTCAAAGACTCAATTCCACTAGTCTAGAATATCTGGTGCATCGTATGGAATGCACGTTCCTCCTTTTGCTTTTGAATTATATATAAAAGTATGCTTAGAAACGCTAGAGATCTCTTTCGAGATACGGCACACCATGATCTTATTTTACTATGTTTATGGAATTGCTTTTAAAAACATTTCATTCACTAACACAGCATAAAGTTAGGTAGTCTCTTTGTTCAGAAATATTCGCCTACGTTTGATTTAAATTTGTATTCGCTGTGATTGCATCACGACAATAATTGTCAGTATGTTTATACCAAGGAAGAAATGTGACCTACGTGACTATTATATTAAATGCTTACATTTAAAAGGATACTACATCGAGATACGCTTGGAATTGTTTATTTCGACTGATAGAGGAACCACGTATGTTGCACATATCAAACGCTCCTTGACATTTCGCAACACGATTTCGAGTTTTTAACTTCCCTGGTATGAGTGCCATTAGACCAGGTTCATGATGGTATAGTTGTATTGTACACACGGTATCCTCTTTGAGCTGATAAACGATGCATGCATTAGTGTGGTTCAATCAAGCTTTATATATATATATATTCGCGACTTGGTTATTTAAATCACTATTATAAGCAGAGCAATGTCCTTGAGCTCTACGTATAGCTGTGTGAAACTTTCCGTGATTATCGTTACACTTTTAGAAAGGGAACAAACTCATTGGTTTGGCATGTATACATCTCTTTACTGTTTCAAGCAGATCTTGCTTAGCTCGACAGGCTGGCGTGGCATGGCAGACCTTACATAATATCGACCATGACGTTTTAAGGGGGTTTCGAGTACTAGTACTTAATTAAAGGCAGTGTGTTACACTCTGTTTTCAATTTTATGTGGGTTTAAGTGGCCACTGATAGCGAAATGCATTAACAAGAGTCGCACTTACTTGATGATCACCCCAGATTGTGATCCTATCTTGATTTATATGTCACACGGTGTGGGTAATTGTCTTTTACATTTACATCATTTGTATTACTTTTTACTACACTACCACTCTTTCGCAAACGAGACCAGATTAAGTAGTTAACAAGTAGTATCACCCTCTGTTCTTCTTATAACGTCCGTTTTCCATTCTATGGTTTACGTCTTACGATGATACCCCAGCAACTATCTCGTTGATAGCGACAAATGCTTTTTTTTTAATGGTTGTTCAAAGTTTAAATTCAATAATCATTTATATAAAATCAATGACGTAATAAAATGAAAAAAACATTTAGACTAGACATTTTTCGAAACAAAAAAGCTGAAAAGCGACGGTATAATTGCGAGATCAGTTTACTCTATTTGCGTAGTAAGCACAAATTTGCATATATAAGTTCGATATTCGATGTCATAACATTTTGATTAGGGTTCTTCGAATAATAATATTATTTATAGATCAATGCTACGTCTTTCACAATTCAGTTGTTTCTAAAGATGCTTCTAAACTTGACAGTATCTTGACACCTGGTTCTAACCACTCAAGTTTCAATTGGTATCAGTTCCACTACGCGAAACCATTCGCGCGATATACTTTTACATCTCATATAGAACCTGAAACATTGTATCGACTCACAGTGCCGACACTTAAAACTGTTGAAGTGGGTATGGCTAGACAGAAATATTCATGCGTAATCTATACTCATAGGGGGAAAAAGTGAATCTCTTAAATATAGGTCGAGGGCCCGTGGGACTAGTCTTTTTATTCTGCCTTGAATCACTTACAGGTCCCGTAATTCCATGCTATCTCAGATTGTTAAAATTCGTCGACAATCATCTAGAAAGTACATTGAATTTACTTTGAATCATAACCCTTCTATCATGTCTATCGTACCTCAAACTTTTCTTGAAGTTTGATATGAAGAAGTAATGCAACTCTGTCTTTCCCGACATAACTAGAGCTGGTTCACAAATATATCGTTATCCTGTGGTTTGCATGTTCCTAATTGTGCATTACACTCACTATCTTCATCTAAATCATATATCAAGACTCCATTCCACTTTACATCACTAGTCTAGAATATCTGGTGCATTGTATGGAATGCACGTTCCTCATTTTGCTTTTGAACTATACATACAAGTATGCTTAGAAATGCTCGAGATCTCTTTCGAGATGTGGCACATCATGATCTTATTTTACCATGTTTATGGAATTGCTTTTAACAAAAATTTCATTCACTAACACTAAAGTTGGGAAGTCTCTTTTCTCGAAAATATAGGCCTACGTTTGATTTAAATTTGTATTCGCTGTGAATGGACCGCGACAAAAATTGTCAGTATGTTTATACAGAGGAAAGATTGTGCCCTACGTGACTAGTGTACCAATTGCTAACATATAACAGGATACTACATCAAGATACGCTTGGAATGGTATATTTTGACGGATGGAGAACCCCGTCTGTTGCACATATCAACAGCTCATTGACCTGGTATAAGTACCATTAGACCAGGTTCATGATGGAATAGTTATATTGTACACTTGATATCCTATTTAAGCTGATGAACGATGCATGGTTAATGCATCGGGTTAATCACAGTCTGCTTATATCATATCTTAAAAAGGTATTTGAACATAGTCAACCCAGGGTGATTTTTACCGACATGTTGTCAACTTGCAGTTGTCTATTACGTTCATTTGTCAACTCTGGGTATTCACAGACTGCTTAAGCATAGCCATGCATAGGCGACGTGCAAACGCGTAACACTAAATATGAATTAATTCAAGTCCATAAGTTTAATCCACCTGGGGTTGGTCTACCCCAGTTCGGTCTACCCCGGGTGGAATGTCATGTGGGTATTTTCATCGCTGTATATAGATATTCGTGACTTGGTTATTTCAATTACTTTTATAAACAAAGCAATGTCCTTTAGCTCTACGTATAGCTTTCTGACACTTCCAGGAATATCGTTACATACACTTTTAGAACGAGGACAAACTCATTGGTTTGGCGTGTAGAAGTCACATTGCTGTATCAAGCAGGTCTAGCTTGGCTCGACAGGCTGGCATACCTTATAAATAATATCAACGTTGACGTTTTAAGGGGTTTCCGAGTACCATTACTTAGTTAAAGGCAGGGTGTAACACTCTGTTTTCAATGTGAGATTAAGTAGCCACTGATAGCGAAATGCATTAACAAGAGTCGCAATTACTTGATCAAGTATCATCACCTCTGTTCTTCTTTTAAAGTCCGTTTTCCATTTCCCGGGCCATACTGAAGTACATGAACATTTCATGGACTATTACGATTTTAGGATGCGATGGGGGTAACTATTAACATTCATCACGTCATAACGCATTAGTTTTGTATATAATCAGTATGGCGAAATATATCGAATCTAGAGATAGTAAGTAAAACGTCACTTATGAACTGTTGTCTGAGAGGATACATCCATTTCCTGTATGTCGTCATTTCCTCGGTTTTCTTTGATGGATATGAGAACACATTTTGAATAATCAAAGGATGAGAGAAGTTCCAATGTAGGTTTAAAGGTATATGTTCCGATCACTTTTTGGGGCTATGGTTTTTTTCACATCAAGATATTTTCATATCAGAAGAATCCCCATATTTTTCTCATTATGTCTGTAAAATCTTAGAGGCCAGAAATGTTCCATTTAGAAATTATAGGCGAAAATGTGGTGAATTACTGCCAAAGGTGGTTATCCACCGGCCAGTTTGTGTACTACTCAATAGGCAAAATTGTTGTGTCCTTGTGATTCTAAAAAAAAGAACTATTGCAGTTATGCAACTCAAACTTTGGAACGTGACAATTTTAAGAATGACCTTCCATATAAAAATAGAAAACATCAAGTTGAAAATCGGGCCAGCAATCGAAACATCTACCTTGAAGACCTACTCATTAACGATTATATTATTATTGGTTTTGCTTTTTAACTTTGGTGCACAACTGTGCGTCACGTCTTATGATGATACCTCAGCTACTGCCACTTTTACAAGGATAATGCCAAACGTTATTTTCCTTAATGGTTGTTCAAAGTTTGAATCTAATATTCATTTAAAGTCAATGACTTGATAACATTTAAAAAACCAACATATTTGAACAAGATATTTTTCGAAGACAAAAAGCTGAAAAGCGACGGTATCATTGCAATATCAGGTTACTCTATTTGCGTAGTGAGCACAAATCAGTAGTCTATAATCGTCCATCCATTTGATCAAGGCAATGCTTATTTTTCTTTCAACGCAAGTGTTTAGTTGAGATACACACTTGACCTTAGTGTGTATCTCAAAACATAATATACCTTTAAGACTTTTGACTGAGTTCAACCCTAAAAACATCATTATTAATATACAGTAACTTAATCCGCAGACATTGGTTTTACCGGCGCTCTCATTAGTTCAATGTGTGTCACATGACACGTGTTACCCTTTAAAATTTAACAGACGGACAGAAAAAGCATCGACGCCTAATAATCCTTTCAATTTAGTTTCTTTTAGTTTATCTATTTTTCTCTCTTTTTATTTTTATTGGGCATGGAAAACTGTCCTGATGCCACCTTGTTAGCTTAAATAATAAAATATTGAAATTAATACGCGCGCGAAGCGCTGAAAAAAAATTGTATTTTTAACACTATGATAATAACGTCCCCCACCTAGTAGGCCTATTTAGCATTTTTTGGTGTGGTTTTTGCATTAAAACTTTGGTCCAGTATGATGTTTTTAACGTCCCCCACATATTTAGAATATTTGGTGGGCCTGAGGGCCACTATAATGTTAAAACCTGCATAAAATATTCGCGCGGAGCGCTGAATTTTTTTAAACTTCTTGAACTAAAATGGTCATGGAAAACTATCCTGAAGCCATCTTGTCAAGCTTGTATAATGAAACATTAAAACTAATGCACGCGATGTACGCAAAAATGGATATTTCTAACACTTAAGTTGGTCCAACATAATATTTAGAATATTTGGCATGGTTTGAGGGCCATTATGATGTTAAAACCTGTAGAAAATGTGCGCGCTAAAATGGTCATGGGAAACTGTCCTGCAATGCCATCTTGTGAAGCTTGAATAATGAAACATTCAAACTAATACGCGCGATGTACGCAAAAATTGACATTTCTAGCACTTAAATGGTCCAGTTTGGTGTGTTTTGAGACCCATTATAATGTTGAAACCTGTTGAAAAAGTGAGCGCGAATCGAGCAAAAAAACCCAGAAAATGGTCCAGAAAAGACGTTCCTGAAGCCCTCTTGTTAAGCTTGAATATTGAAACATTGGAACTAATACGTGCAAAGCGCGCAAAAAATGTTGCCAAAACTGTTGCCAATGCCAATCTCAACCGACATACAGTCATTATTGGTGTGGCGATCGCCCCCTCGACCCCCCTCTGGTTACGCCACTGCCTCTCCCTCTGTCTCCGCTGTCCCCTCTCTCCCCTTCTCTTTTTCCTTCTCCTTTTCCTCTCCTTTCCCCTTTTTAATTTTTTTAGGACAGACACAAGGGGGGTGTTTCACACCCAAAACACCCCCCCCCCCCCCCCACCCCTGCGTACGCGCCTGCCTATGTATAGATGTACATTGATGAGAGTTAGATCATAATAGCGTTTGTAGCCTGGGCATATGTTAATATAGAAAGAGCCTCAGGACAATTACAGTTTGTGTCTTAACTGATAAGCTTGACTTTTATGTATGTAACTAATTTGCCAGAAAGAACAGTTACATCCCATGGGTTACACAGAACTGCTACACATGTACACGGAGAGTAAATTCCAAATAGCTAGGGAATCGTCTGTTCTAAATTAGGTACCGTATCGCAGTTATGTTAGTAATAATGTCCATTTGACCGTTTGCCTTGCAGTTTACCTACTACAACAAACAGCAATCTGGAATATGCAGAATAAGTGGAAACTTTGATCCTATGTTTAACGTTTCGGTAAGTACATTGTTATTCATAAGATCGATGTTGTTATTGACACATTATCATGTGGAGGATTGGCCAATTATATATGAAGGAACGGCACGCACAATTCACGGCGTTTAGTTTTTAGAGCCACAGAAAGTTTGCAAACTTGGTTGCTGTGTAAGAAAAAACCTTGAACCTATCAAATGCGATCTGCATTAAAATTAGCATGCGGATGCTATACACAATATTAAAGCATGGGAGGGGGGGGGGGATAAATATTTTATAATTATGCCAACCTGTAAAGACCATCTGAAACAAAACAGATTTGTCAAGTTCATATAAACAGAGTTTATCAGAAAATATATGTTTTTCAAGTGAAAAGTTTCGCATTGAAACTCTGTTATTTATCACTAAAAAACTGAGTTTATCTACTTGAAAAAATATTAAACGATCAATGGGGTAACCTATATCGGAACTAGACTTAAAGGTGTAGTATTTCACTTGGCAGGTGTAAGTGTATACACTTCAACACTGTTTTAACGTTACAGACATTTTCGACACTAATTTCAAATGTGTGACGCAATGAATGTCGCTTTGTATAAGTATGCCTCAAAGGGAAGACTACATCGTGATACTGAAATAGGTTAACACTTGAACAAACCGTGTACGACTTCAATCGATGTAAGGATAAAACTGAACACTCAACAGAATATATGAACGCATGCTGAACAATCGTGAACGCCAAAACAATTTTGTTGAACGATTCGTACCGACGTACCTAGGAAATAAGCTATAAAGACAGATCGAAAGCACATACACCTAGCACATAAAGTCCCTGACCAGGTGCTTTGAGGTTGACTAATTCAAAATATATAATCGGTACCAAAAATCTGAGATGAATATTATATGAGCAAATTTCTTCTCCGCAATTTGATACCTCATTCAACAAAATCGAATAGATACTTTTAAAGTTATGGCGATTTCAATGACCGCGCATGCAACAGAAAAGTTGCACTAGGTATAGGAATCATTGATTTGTGTGTGATTACTGTCATAACTGTGTGCTATCTGAACGAGACAGATGACTGGGTCTGTAGTGATAACCGCAATGTGCGGGACAAAGGGTGTATCTGGCTGTGAAAAATACAAGTCTTAGCTGATAAGCTGTGAGTTTTTCAGTGCGTAAATCACACACAAATCAATGATTTCCTATACCTAGTAGTGCAACTTTTCTGTTGCATGCGCGGTCATTGAAATCGACATAACTTTAAAAGTATTCATTCGATTTTGTTGAATGAGGTATCAAACTGCGGAGAAGAAATTTGCCCATTTAGTGTATATCTCAGATTTTTGGTACCGATCATATATTTTGAATTAGCCAACCTCAAAGCACCTGGTCAGGGAGTTTATGTGCTAGGTGTATATTAATGGATTAACAAAATGATGGAAACGAGAACAAGGTCTTCTTCCCTAAACACCCTTGAAATGACCCAACATTTTACTTGAACAGTTTTGGATGTGTCAGTTTGATGATGAAACAACGCTTTGTAGTCAACCAGATTAAACGCATATGGAAACATTAATTTGTCATACAACTGGTATTCCCCAGGGACAAACCACGGCGCAGTGATGTTTACAACACGGCCATTTTGACCAGAGAGGCAATTACTTGATGGAACAAAATATACTAATCATGAATCGTTCAACAGCGCAAAGAGGGAAGTATGTATACAAAATAACAACCGTGATGAACCTGAATGGCATATAAAAAAACATATCATTAATCATTAATTGCTCATAGTCTCTGTATATTCAGTGTGACAGGGTGATTTAGACAAAATACTTATCATTAAATTGCTTTTAATTTCATCAGGCCGACGCCGTGCCTACATGTAGAATCCTTGTAGTGTACCAGAGTTCTGAGTATATTAATATATTTGTTAAAATTAATGCAATTGCTATATTAACTGATCCCATTTAAGTACTTATACGAACAGGTTAAATGCGGATAATCGATACAATGTGGAATGAATTCCTCTTATATATAATTGGTATTTATCATTTGCAACTTGAGTAATCTATATTTGTGTTGACCCAAGAAGCTCTACACAGCACAATAGTAAATTCAAACAACAAACCAGAGATTGTGCCGTATCGCTGCCCATAGAGCAGAATTTATTCCCTGACCCTTACGATGCCAAATGGAAAATATGCCAATTAGTCGGTACCTCCTAGACCACATGACAGAAAGGTACCGACTAAGGTTAAATTATTATGCCGACGAATAAATCGGTACCCTACTGCCCCACATGGGAGAAAGGTACCGACCACCGATGGTGGAAACAAATTCCACCATCTGTGTACCGACTAAGGTTAAATCATTATGCTGACGTAAGGGCAGCACCTAGTCCCGTGCAGATTGGTACTGAATGAGTTTTTTGTGTCCTTATGCGAATGAGTGGGGTTTCAGACCCCCACGTGAAAGACACATTCTAGCAGGACGTGCCCTATGCACTATAGGATCGAGAATATTGTGATTCCCTAGATGGGTTATAAAATCCGTAAGTCAATAACGATGCCATACCTCCACCGTGCCAACGGTTTGTAGTTGTGCCTCATGCTGACTGAAGGCTCAGGCTGTTAAACGGTAATTGTCCATGTGTAGTAAAACGGTGGTGGTGGGGTGGTGGATGGTCATGTGATTCGAACGGATTCCGTCCCGATATTATAAAGTTAAAGAATATTCACAAGGAAAGGTATGCTGTAGAATGAGCGTAGGTGGCGCTACAGCAGCAAACTAGGAATCGCCTCTTGATCCACACAAATGAAATTAAAGTCTGAACTCTTTAATTTGGTTTTGTGTTGACCCAAGAAGCTCTACACAGCACAATAGTAAATTCAAACAACAAACCAGAGATTGTGCCGTATCGCTGCCCATAGAGCAGAATTTATTCCCTGACCCTTACGATGCCAAATGGAAAATATGCCAATTAGTCGGTACCTCCTAGACCACATGACAGAAAGGTACCGACTAAGGTTAAATTATTATGCCGACGAATAAATCGGTACCCTACTGCCCCACATGGGAGAAAGGTACCGACCACCGATGGTGGAAACAAATTCCACCATCTGTGTACCGACTAAGGTTAAATCATTATGCTGACGTAAGGGCAGCACCTAGTCCCGTGCAGATTGGTACTGAATGAGTTTTTTGTGTCCTTATGCGAATGAGTGGGGTTTCAGATCCCACCGCACCAGCCAACACAGATGATGGTGCAAACCCCACGAAAAGGAGAAGGAAGAAAGGGAGATGACGAGAAAGCAGAACCACGCCTACCATATGCCTATACAGATACGGATAGCATGATTTATTCGGGCCCGCACAAAATTGTGAGGGTCCCAATAATGATCCGATACACAGGCCCATTATCGTGTCCATGATAATGACTGAATATATACGAATGTAAGACATTTCATTGGGGCGTATCTGACATACATATTCATACTCCTACCTTTCGGTATATATCGATAAACATTTGATTAATATATTTAGGACTTGAGACTTTTTAGGTCACAAATACTTTCTTTCAATACTTACTTGCGTAGTTTGTCTTTCAATACTTTCTTGCGTAGTAATTGACCGACGTCATAACGATATCGTACGCAGTCATGACGGTATTGTTCGCCGGTGGCTTCAAAGCGCTGTGTGTATTATAATGCGTAATGATCGGTCCCTAAGTAGTTGTGAAGAAAAGAGAAGGAACGCGTTGCGTGCATGTTTGCTCAAGGGCAAGCTGCCGCGTAACTATACGCACACACCCAAGGGAAAGTTCAAGTGCGATCTTATTTTCAGCAACTTCCGATTCATACGAATGTCATAATTATTAAATTATTCGGGTAACCATGGGCATTCAAAAAATGTGTACTACCAAACTATTTGAATAGCCAGTTTTGAAATAATAATAATATTGTCTAGATCATAATTATTGTGGTAGAAGTACTCAAGTCCACAAAAAAAGATTATTGAATTCAAGAAATCGATAATTTCCACAACATTGTAATCTGCCACAAATGATCATCTGTTGGTTATGACCACTTCCACTAAATAAGATTTGAATAACACTACTACAACGCTTAGCATGTGTGAAATTGTAATAACTTTAAACGCTTATTTCTCGACTCAAGTATTCTGTAACTTCCACTACAGTCTTCAATTAGTGTTTCTTTTTTAATAAACCACTATCATTATGAATGTAAGACATATTGGTGAACATTTATTATGCATGTGGAATTATGCCTTGGTATGCAAAGGTGATGAAGAAAATGCTTACGATTTCGACATCGTCGAAAAACATGTCGTAGAAAACTTTTGACTAGCAATCAAAATGCCGGTGGCTCTTGCGTAGACGTGTAAACAGAGCGGCAAATGTGACTTGAGACAAGAAGCCTTCACAAAGACCACTTGGAGGCATTCACATCATTACTAAGCTATTTTTGGTTAGTAAGATATCTCTTGGTACAGAGCAATTGAATTTTAATGAACATTTCTCGACAGCAATGTCCTTGTGCTCTACGTAAAGCTGTCTGACACTTTTAGAACGTGGACAAACTCATTGGTTTGGCATGTATACATCTCTTTACTGTTTCAAGCAGATCTGGCTTGGCTCGACAGGCTGGCATACCTGATACATATTATCCACGTTGACGTTTTTAAGGGGGTGTTTGTAATGTAAAGGGTTCAACAAAAGAAAGTATACCACATTGTTTATGTCATTTTGAGTAACATTCAATTTTTGTTTGACCATACAGGCTAGATAGGCATTTAGATGAATCTTTTAGGCACAATTTGATACCAAATTTGCCCCCTAACACCAAAGATAAACCATGATTAGCACCATTTAAAGAAAAATTTCCCATTTTCAAAAGTCTCATTTCCAATAAACAGCATCTCATTCGTAGAACCTGAAACATTGTATCGACTCACAGTGCCGACACTTGAAACTGTTGAAGTGGGTATGGCTAGACAGAAATATTCATGCGTAATCTATACTCATAGGGGGGAAAAAAGTAAATCTCTTACATATAGGTCGAGGGCCCGTGGGACTGGTTCTTTTTATTGAACTTGAACTTACTTTGAATCATAACCCTTCTATCGTACCTCAAACTTGTCTTCAAGTTTGATTTGAAGAAGTAATGCAAGTCTGCCTTTCCCGACATAACTAGAGCTGGTTCACAAATATCGCGTTATCCCGTGGTTTGCATGTTCCTAATTGTGCATTATCTTCATCGAAATCATATATCTTCAAAGACGTCATCCTGTATTTATGCATAATAACCATATTCATGCGATATATAGTCTACTTATCGATGTTACTCTAACAGTTATCCACACACATTGTGTATTCTAACTGATTTGTAATCATATATTTTTTGTATATTTGATTTGTCATAGCAGATGAGAAAAAAAAAATGAAAAAACACAAAAACCACAAAAAAACCACACAAAAAATCTTCAAAGACTCCATTCCACTTTACAGCACTAGTCTAGAATATCTGGTGCATCGTATGGAATGCACGTTCCTCATTTTACTTTTGAACTATACATACAAGTATGCTTAGAAATGCTCGAGATCTCTTTCGAGATATGGCACACCATGATCTTATTTTGAGATATGGCACACCATGATCTTATTTTACCATGTTTATGGAATTGCTTTTAACAAAATTTCATTCACTGACACAGCATAAAGTTGGGAAGTCTATTTTCTTGGAAATATAGACCTACGTTTGATTTAAATTTGTATTCGCTGTGAATGGACCGCGACAAGAATTGTCAGTATGTATATACAGAGGAAGGAATGTGAACTACGTGAATATTATAGTAATTGCTTACATTTAACAGGATACTACATCAAGATACGCTTGGAATGGTATATTTTGACGGATGGAAAAAATCCGTCTGTTGCACATATCAAAAGCTTATTGACATTTCGCGACATGATTTCGAGATTTTAACTTCCCTGGTATGAGTGCCATTATACCAGGTTTAAAATGGTAGCTGTAGTGTACACACGATATCCTCTTTGAGCTGATGAACGATGCATGCATTAGTTTCGTTTGATATATGTCTAGCTATATGCAGCGATGGAAATACCCACATGACTTTCTACCCGGGGTAGACCGACATGGGGTACACCAACCCCTGACAGACGACAATATATAACTTAGTAGTTTTCAGGACGATCGCGTCCACTTGTTCATAATGTATACTGTTCGCTTTAAGTTTTACGTTTTAACAGGGAGGGGAATGATTTGAACATAGTCACTCTAGGGTGATCTTTGCCGACATATTGTCAATTTGAAGTTGTAATTTAAGTTCATTTGTCAACTCTGGGTAATCACAGTCTGCTTAGATCCTAAATTATTTGAACATAGTCAACCCAGGGTAATCTTTGCCGACATGTTTTCAACTTGAAATCGTCAATCAAGTTCATTTGTCAACTCTGGTTAATAATAGTCTGCTTATATTATATCTTAAAAAGGTATTTGAACATAGTCAACCCATGGTGATTTTTGCCGACATGTTGTCAACTTGCAGTTGTCTATCAAGTTCAGTTGTCAACTCTGGGTAATCACAGTCTGCTTATGCAATGCATAGCCATGCATAGGCGACATGCAAACGCGTAACACCAAATAGAAATTATTTCAAATCCAAAGTCCACCCGGGGTTGGTCTACCCCGGGTCGGTCTACCCCGGGTGGAATGTCATGTGGTATTTTCATCGCTGTAGATAGATATTCGTGACTTGGTTATTTCAATTACTATTATAAACAAAGCAATGTCCTTGAGCTCTACGTATAGCTGTCTGACACTTCCAGGAATATCGTTACATACACTTTTCGAACGAGGACAAACTCATTGGTTTGGCGTGTAGAAGTCTCTTTGCATGTTTAAAGCAGGTCTGGCTTGGCTCGATAGGCTGGCATACCTGATACATAATATCAACGTTGACGTTTTAAGGGGTTTCCGACTCCGAGTACCATTACTTAGTTAAAGGCAGGGTGTAACACTCTGTTTTCAATTTATATGTGAGATTAAGTAGCCACTGATAGCGAAATGCATTAACAAGAGTCGCAATTACTTGATCAAGTAGTTAATAAGTATTAGTACCTCTGTTCTCCTTCTAAAGTCCGTTTTCCATTTTCCGGGCCAAACTGAAGTACATGAACATTTCATTGACTATTACGATCACTTCATAACGCATTAATTTTGTATTTAATCAGTATGGCGAAATATATCGAATCTAGAGATAGATTGTCTTACTCAACGGGAAAAACTTGGCTACGCCACCGGGTCGAACTGGTGTTCACCGCGAAAAAATACCCTTTGCCCCCCCCCCCCCCCCCCCCCCTGACAAGTAACCCTGGCTACGCTACTGCTCAGGGCGCTTTACAAAGGTAAAAATACCCAAGTAGCAGCATTACTATTGCATAAAACATAATAAAAAAGCAATTTAACAAAAGGCAGTATAAGTATGGTTAAAAACCATCAACAAGTATTATATATAAAAGAGTCCGATAAAATTGTCTCCCATTATCTACATACATGTAGACAATAACTACTGCGTAAAATGATGAGTTTTCAATTTTTTCTTAAAAATGTCCATAGGAGTAAAACGTCACTTATGAACCGTTGTCTGAAAGGACACATCCATTTCCTGTTTCTCGTAATTTCCTCGGTTTTCTTTGATGGATATGAGAACACATTTTGAATAATCAAAGGATGAGAGAAGTTCCAATGATGGTATAAACCTACTCATCAACCTTTATGTCATTATTGGTTTTGCTTTTTAACTTTGGTGCACAACTATGTGACACGTCTTACGATGATACCTCAGCTACTGCCACTTTTACAAGGATAATGCCAAACGTTATTTTCCTTAATGGTTGTTCAAAGTTTGAATCTAATATTCATTTAAAGTCAATGACTTGATAAGGTATCACGTCAAAACTCGACCGCCCGGCAACCGCCGGTTACGGCCGGTTCCGCCCGGTTCTCACAAAACGTGTCGTCTGTTATAATATACACACATAATGAGGTCAAATAGTTACACTCTGGTGAACACGACCGGTTGATAGTGCCTCGTCACACGCGTGAGCAATAACATCTTGAAGTAATGGGCTCAGTTGACAACCAGTACAATACAGCTATTGATTTTCGCTGGGGTTGGCTTTTTCAATCTGTTTATAGCTCAATTAACTTTTTAAAATCAATACCGAAAGTCTATGAATGGTTTTTTTTATAGAACGATTATAGAGAGAGCTATGACCGCAAAGTAACAGATTGATAGTGTAAATTGGTCCGGTTACAGCATTAAGTCAACCGGCGGTTGTTCAGTGTTGCATGCGCGAATATTCATATACCAGTAAAACATTTGACCTGAAAGAACCGGGCGGAACCGCCCGTAACCGGCGGTCAACGGGCGGTCGAGTTTTGACGTCTTCCATAACATTTAAAAAACCAACACATTTGGACAAGATATTTTTCGAAGACAAAAAGCTGAAAGCGACGGTATCATTGCAATATCAGGTTACTCTATTTGCGTAGTGAGCACAAATCAGTAGTCTATAATCGTCCATCCATTTGATCAAGGCAATGCTTATTTTTCTTTCAACGCAAGTGTTTAGTTGAGATACACACTAAGGTCAAGTTTGTATTTTCAAAAAGTCCCATGCACGTTTCCTGAAGTTTAATATGCACCGTCTGACCAAAATGAACGTAATGAAGTGCATATATTTAATGGTAAAATACTAGTAAAATCTTGAACAACCCGGGTAATGCACACTATTAATCAATGTATTGGTCATTGTCGATGGTGATTTCGGCTTGTTAGTATCAGAAACGAGAGACGTCTCAAGCCTAGAGAAATAGATTATCAGTTAGCGCATACAAATACGTTTGCCTCGTAGCAAAACTGTTTATTGGAATTAAAATATGGGGAGTCAAATGCGACAGGTTGTGTTTGCTCTACGCAAGATAAAAATGTTAATCAAACGAATCAATATGATGGAAAATAAATACAATAACTAATATACATCTAATACAGGGGACCCCAAAAGTTCTCCTTAATGCTATGAAATGAAATCGTTACAGAAACATTACCTCTTAGTAAGACGAGCTGTAAGAATCATATAGTATTTGTGAAATATTAAGTAGGTGGGACTTCACAGATACTATTGCATTCACACGGTTTGGCGAGTTGGTCTTTGTGGTGGTGGTGGGGGTGTGTGTGGGGTGGGGTGGGGGGTGTGTGAGGGTGGGGGACTACATGAATAACATATCCTGTTTAGTACCTTTTGGTGACCTAATACATGGAAAAAGCAAGTTGACTGCATGCTCACTGTGAGCACAGTAGCCAGCCATTATCGGGCTCGTTAAGAAGTGTCGTTTTCGGTTGCCAGTTTGTTGCAGCTAACAAGTGCCTATCCTTATACAAGAGAAGATTGAGACGCATAAGTATCTTTAACCTTTAAAAACAAGGCCTACGAACTAGCAAGTCTTTTTACTATTACAATTATTCCAATTTGTTTTAATAACCATTTTGCGGTAACAATTTTTTTTTTGTATAGCTGGATCTGGTAGATGCATTCCCATGAAGAAAATAAGAAAATATTTCAAAAGTAAACAAGGGAACTTTAGTGCACATCTTCCTCAGGCAACATATGGTCGAATTGAACGCTTTAGTGGCTTGATTATGGTTACAGTATCTCTATCATATCGAGTTGCACACTACAACTCTAATGCTCGAATCATACTAGCCGGTCGCTGGTCGCAACAGGTCGCTTCACCAATAATCGCTAGCTCGAAGTATTTCGGTGCGATTAAAGGTCGCCTCGAGCTACTAAATCGAGTGTACTGACTAAGGCAGTGTCTCAGCTACAAAAGTTCAGAGTGTCACAGTTTCGGGCTATTAGGGATGCACGAGTCTTGTGCCATAAACTACTAAGTGCTGGAAGCGCAAGATCAGGCGGGCTTTTAAATGCGTAGGAAAATCTTCCAAGTTGACTCCGATCCGGGCTCGATTCCCGGCGCCGGAGCCGCTGGACTTTGCCCCTAATTTGACCGATTTTCTCCTCTAATGGTTTTTAGGTTAATGCACGGAAATAAGAGAAACGCATACTGCTGTAAATCAATTAAGGAATTTTAAATTGAGTACAAATTGATCCACTAGATAATTTGATTCTACTTACTGCAAATATACCAACCTATTTCAAGTGTCTGCGATTTTTTATAGTTTCAATTATTGATCTCTGCTGTTGAAAGTTTTTGTAAGTCAGAATACAAATTTTCTTTTAAATGAGCTCCAAATAATAAAAAAGTGTAGTAATACGGTGAAACAATAATATGGGAGTTGACAAAAAGTACAAAACTAGAATAAGTACATCACTTGTTTGTTTATGTCACAAAATGTTGCATTTTTTATGATGACAAAAAACATGTGCAAACAACTTTCTATTACACTGTATGTCGTTTGTTTTACAAAATCTGCATGTGAGTTTCTTAACCCTAACAAAACTAAATGGTACAAAATACTATTTTGTTAGGTGCTAGTGGTAGCGCTAGTTCCTCATTTCATTTCGCGCCCAGGTGGGCTATCATATGCGCAGGAAAATCTCAAGATTGAGCAATCTGCCTCCATAGAGCAGTTAGGACCAGGTTTCGGGCTTGCCACGCTGGCAACCCTGGTTCGATCACCTTCACAGCCATGCCGATTACAATCCCAAAAATTTGACCCCTGATTCCCCAAAACACGCCACCAGGGTAAGAGTTAATATACACTCAGCCTGAGAAAGAATAGCAGATAGAAACCCTAAATCAGCACACTTAACACGTGTTGTACATTGTCTTTCAACATAAGATTAACCCACTCGTGTCATACCATTAGTTGCAGTCAGTATATAACGGAAAATGCAAACTGTGCTCATTGGAAATCGTTTTATAACGTTCGCGTGCTCGAGGAATTCGTTTAATAATAATACCCTATGTTTAGATGTACATAAACATTTATGAGAGTTGGATCATAATGCATACATACATACAACAAGTATTTGTGACGCGCTATTCCCGAGGCTCAAAGCGCTTACAAAAAATACAAAATAAAATAAGTTAACAAAATAATATATAGAAAACATGATTAGATGGGGAACAAATATGTCTTGAGGGCCTTCTTGAAGGCAATAACAGAAACAGACTACCGAATAAATACAGGTAGATTATTCTATTCCATAACTTGGATGCACGAACAGTAAAAGTCCTGTCACCAGCTTTAACTCTTGTCATAGGATACTCAAGACGAAGATGATCCTTTGAAAATCTTAAACATAATCATAATAGTGATAGGAGCATGGTTATATCCTAATATAGAAAGAGCCTCAGGACAATTACAGGTTGTGTGTTCAATGATTATATCGACTTTTATGTATGTAACTAATTTACGGAATGAACAGTTACATCCCATGGGTTACACAGAACTGCTACATGGAGAGTAAATTTTAAGTACCTATGGAATCGTCTGTTCTAAATTAGGTACCGTATCGCAGTTATGTTAGTAATGATGTCCAGTTTTATACCTACTACAATAAGCAACAATCAGGAATATGAGAATAAGTGGAAACTTTGATCCTATGTTCAACGTTTTGGTAAGTACATGTTATTCATAAGATCGATGTTGTTATTGACACATTGATATGTGAAGGATTGGCCAATTATATATGACGGGAACGGCACGCACAATTCACGACGTTTAGTTTTTAGAGACACAGAAAATTTTCATAATTGGTTGTTGTGTAAGAAAAGAGACTTGAAAAAAAATGCAATCTGCTTCTGTATAATGCATGCAAATTGGCATGCGGATGCTACACAATATTAACACTTTCCACGCGGCAATTTAATCCAAACAAAATCTAAAAATGTCGAAATCATCGAATTTCATCACCATATTTGGAATCACCATGAGAAATGTATTAAAATAAGTATAAACATGCCTAGTATTTGTTCATTTATCCTTGAAATAGACTTTTAAAGTTGAGAAAGGTTTCTGAAAAAACCCACCTAATAGCCGCGTGGAAAGTGTTAAAGCAGAGGTGGGGAAGGGGGGGGGGGGGGGTGGGGGTAAATATTGGTTTTATACTCATGCGAACCTGTAAAGAGCATCTGGAACCAAAAAGATTTGTCGAGTTCTGATCAACAAAGCTTATCAGAAAAACTAAGTTTATTCAAGTGAAATTTTTCTCAATGAAACCCTGTTTATCACTAAAAAACTGAGTTTATTATCTAGCAACACGTATTAAACGATCAATGGGATAACCTATGTCGGAACTAAACTTGAAGGTGTAGCATGTGAGACGCAATGAATGTCGCTTTGTATAAGTATGCCTCAAAGGAGAGACTACATCGTGATACTTAAAATGGTTAACACTTGACTAAACCGTGTTCGACTTCAATCGATTTACTGATAGAATTGAACACTCAACAAAATATATGTGCTGGCTGAACAATACACTACTGTGATCGCCAAAACAATTTTGTTTAACGAATCGTACCGACGTACCAAGGAAATCATCTATGACAGATCGAAAGCACATAAATTAGTGGATGAAATAATGATGGAAACAAGAACAAGGTGTTCTAACACTCAATAAATGACCCAAACAGTTTTGGATGTATCAGTTTGATGATGAAAAATATAACGCTTTGTAGTCAACAATAGTATACGCAATTATGAGAGGAATTCATTTTATGGCGATTATGTAAGACATTTCATTGGGGCGTATCTGACATACATATTCATGAGGTAAAGACTCACGGTTAAATCCATAACATGTTTATTTATAGTAAGAACATTACCTTTTGCCAAATATCGATTTGCTACAGACATGTTATACAGTACTTTGCGGCTGGTACACGTACACGCTTAGAAATGAGTGTCACATTTTGGTGGGTACAAAAGAAATGTGTAGTTTTTTACCCAATATTGTGCTAAACATCGATTTCGTAAAATAACTTTTTACACATGCAATAGTTTACTATTGAATTCCGAGTTTTACACTCTGGGAGTGTAGAAAAGTGCCCGTAATTGGGTAAAACATGATTTGACACCATGAAAGTGTAAGATTGTTGGATAAAAATGAACACAACAGTGGTTGTGTAAAGTCTTACACAACACATAGTGAACATTTTACCCATCAAATAGCTAAATTTTACCCAACAAAGTTACTCTACACAACCGTGTGCATAATGTTGTGTAAAGTGTTTACCTACACAGAATTATGGAAATTTACCCAATTTATGTGTACCAAAATGACACTGTTGGGTAAAACCTCTTCACAACTCCGGTTTTGTAAAGTGTTACACATAATTGGGTCAAAATAGGGAACATGGTCGTTTTGGGGTAAACATTTACCCAACGATTATGCAATGTTGGGTAAAATACTACACGATGCACTAAATGATTTCTATATATTGTAGTTTTAAACTTTGTTGGGTAAAATTTCTGTGTAGAAAGCCGCGTTACCGATCGATGTAACTATTGTCCAGTCAATGTAAAGTAAACTAGCCGTGCGTGTAGTGTCGCGCCTTCATATTATTATCAGCGCCTTCATATTATTATCAAGGTCGATTTTTCGACGGTTTGCCGGCAACCTGACCTTCACACATCGGTCTCCCTTAAGATAATATAGCATTATAATTTACTAGTTTCGTTATATTTATGCTTTTTTATTTCAATCTCAACATTTGCCAACTAATTTCAGCAATTTCTTTCTATCTTGTTATATTTAGTCATACAAAATAGTTTATATTAACACAAAACACTTCCACATATCAACTACCTCGTTAGCACAGTGGCTACAGCGTCAGCCTTCGAATACAGAGATTGTGGGTTCGAGCCCCGTTCCGGTCAAGTTAAGTTCTTCTAAAAAACTTTAATTCCGTGAATAATAAAATTGCGAAAGAAGATTAGAATGCAAATATGACACTTAAAATATATACCTGCATTTTTTAAAATTATTATTATGTGTACCAAAATGACACAAGTATTGGGTAAAACCTGTTATGTAAAGTGTTACACATAATTGGGTCAAAATAGGGAACATGGTCGTTTTGGGGTAAACATTTACCCAACGATTGCTGGGTAAAATGTTCACTATGTGTTGGGTAAGACTCTACACAATCACTGCTGTGTTAATTTTTACCCAACAAACAACCATGTTCCCTTTTTACCAGTGTAGTATTTTACCCAACATTGCTTAATTTTTTCTAAGAGTGTATGACTATTCAGATACAGTCATTTGCAAAATAAACAGTTCAATTTGCATTTACAAACTTCGATGATCGGTGTCATAAATATACCATTTTGGGGGTTTAGGGTACATCGTATAATATGAATCGATATTACGTCGACCACCTTCAAATTTCAATGTCTTCTAAAGATGCTTCTAAACTTGACATTATCTTGACACCGGTTCTAACCACTCAAGTTTCAATTGGTATCAGTTCAAATGAGCGAGAACGTTCGCGCGACACACTCTTACATTTCACCTAGAACCTGAAACATTTTATCGACTGACAGTGCCGACACTTAAAACCGTTTGAAGTAGGTATGGCTAGACGGAAATATTCATTCGTACTCTATATCCGCATAGTCTTACTGATTGTACGGAAATTACGATCGACCATTTCTATTTATTGCGTAAAAGCAATTTTGCCATCACCATTTAAGGAGATAGTAACATTGGAAATCGTTTTTATTTGGACTCTACGAATGTATTTCTATTTTACTTTCTTTACATGTTATCCTTAGGAAAAAAGCTAAAACTCTTGTTCGGAAATATACGTCGAGGGACGTAGAATAAAGTCTTTTTATTTGATCTTAAATCATATATAGGTACCATTCTTCCATGCTTTTATAGATTTGCCAAATTCGTTGACAATCATCTAGAAATTATATACATGGCACTGTGTGTTTTACTTTGAACCTCATGATTTGATTTGAAGAAGAAATATAAGTTTTCCTTTCCCGATATAACTAGAGCTAGCTCACTTATAAATAACGTTATCTAAAGGTTTGCATGTTTCTGGTTTTGCATTACACTCATTTTCTTTATCGAAATCCTATATCATCATATTTTCAAAGACCCCATTCCACTTTACAGCAATAGTCTAGAATATCTGGTGCTTCGTATGGAATGCAGGTTCCTGTTTTTACTTTTCAACTTATACATACATTAGTATGCTTAGAAATGCTCGAGATCTCTTCTCGAGACCTCTTTCGAGATATGGCATAGAATGATTATCTTACCATCTTTAATATGGAATTGTTTAAACAGTTCATTCACTACCGTGAGTGAGGTATTTTCCTTGTTCAGAACAATGTGCCTTGTTCAGAACAATGTGCCTTGTTCAGAACAATGTGCCTTGTTCAGAACAATGTGATTGTTTTATTATTCGCTTTAATTGCACCACGGCAAAAAATGTCCGGGTTTTTTTTTTACCGCGGAAGATATGTCTATACTGTCAATACTTTCGATGCATAAGAAGAACGCACGTGGATTGATAATATGACATACATGTACGTGACTTGAGATACGTTTGGGATGGTATATTTTAACGAATGGGGGAAACCCCGTCGGTTGCACATATCAACTGCTCTTTCACATTTCGCAATAAGATTTTGAGTTTTTAACTTCCCTGGTATGAGTGCCATTAGACCAGGTTCATGATGGAATAGTTGTATTGTACCCACGATATCCTCTTTGAGCTGATGAACTATGCATGCATTAGTTTGGTTTCATCAATCTTTATATTCATGACTTGGTTATTTATATCACTATATAAGCAAAGCAATGTCCTTGAGCTCTACGTATACCTGTCTGACACTTTCAAGGATTCAATCATTACACTTTTAAGACGTTGACAAACTCATTGGTTTGGCATGTATATATCTCATTACCCTTTGAAACATGCTTGGTTTGGCTCGACAGACTAGTATACATCATACTATAATATCAACTTTGACATTTGAAGGGGGTTTCGAATACCATTAGTTAATTAAAGGCAGAGTATAAAAGTTTTTATTAATTTCATATGTGGGTTTAAGTTGCCACTGATATTAGCATTATTTTTGACTACGCTACCACTCATTTTGATTCATTCTGAGCATAAGAAAACGAAACAAGAACAGGTGGTTAACAAGTAACCTCTGGTCTTTTAACGCCCATTTTCCATTTCCCGGGCCCCACTGCGGTACATCAACATTTCATGGCTTGTTACGATTTTCGGATGCGATGGGGGGTAACTATTAACAGTCACCACGTCATATCGCATTATACAAATAGAATCTTGAGATAGTATGAAAATGCTACTTCTGAACCCTCGTCTTAGAGAATGCATCCATTTCCTGTATCCTGTGGTTTCCTCGATTTTCGTTTATGGATTGCGAACACATTTTGAATAATCGAAGTAAGCTAAACCCATATATTAACCTGCATGTTATTATTGGTTTGCTTTATAACTTTGGTGTACAACTATGTTTCACGTCTTACGATGATACCTCAGCATCTGTCTCTTTACAACGATAACGACCAAATGTTATATTGTTAATAGTTATTCAAAGTTTAAATTATATATTCATTTAAAATCAAGGACGTGATAAAATGAGAAAAAAAAACTTAAACCAGATATTTTTTGAAACAAAAAATGCTTACAAGCGACGGTATCATTGCAATATCAGTTGATGTCTTGCGAAGTGAGCACAAATCAATAGCCTTTAATCAGAAACAATCCTTTCGATCAAGGAAATGCTTATTTTTCTTTCAACGCAAGTGTTTAGTTCAGATTCACATTAAGGTCAATTTTGTATTTTCAAACAGTCCGATGCACGTTTCTTGAAGTTCAATATACATCGTGCGACTACAATGAACGTGATGGTCTGCATATATTTGATGGCAAAATACTAGTAAAATCTTGAACAACCCGGGTAATGCACTCTAATAATCAATGTGTTGGTCATTGTCGATGGTGATTTTGGCATGTTTAGTATCACAGACGAGACACGTCTCAGGCCTAGGGAAATAGATTAACAGTCAGTGCATACAAATGCGTTTGTCTTGTAGCAAACTTGTTTATTGGAATTAAAATATGGGGAGTCAAATGTGACAGGTTGTGTTTGCTCTACACAAGATAAGTGTTGATAAAACGTATCAACATGATGGAGAATAAATACGATAACTAAGGTACAACTAATACCCAAAAGGTTCTCCTCAATGCTATGAAATGAAATAGTTACGGAAGCATTACCTCCTTAATAAGACGAGCTGTAAAAATCATATCTTGATAGGTTTTTTTGAAATATTAAGTAGGTGGGACTTCGCACACACTATATATGGCATTCACACGTTTTGGTGAGTTGGTCTTTGTGGGGGTGGTGGGGTTGTGTGTTGGGGTGTGTGTGTGTATAGGAGGGGGTGATGCTTCTTGAATTACATAAACTGCTTGACACCTTTTGGCGACCTAATACATAGAAAAAATCAAGATAACTGAGTGTTCATTGTGAGCACAATAGCCAGCCATTATCGGGCTCGTTAGTCATTCAGAAATGTTTGTTGCCAGTTTCTTGCAACTAGCTAGTCATTTCTAAAGTGCCAATCCTTATACACGAGAAGATGGATACACATAAGCATCTTAAACCTTTAAAAAATACGGCCTGTCTTTTGCTATTACAATTATTCCAATTTGTTTTAATCACCACTTTGCGGTATGAAGTTTGTTGAAATGGTAACTGTATCTCTAACATGTCGAGTTGCACTCGTCTTCATCATTGCAACACACTACACTATTTAGCACTAGTTCAGTGCAGCGAGCGTAGCGACGAAGGAAGGGTCTCATCTACTAAAGTTCAGAGAGTCACACAGTCGGACTATTTGGGGGAAGTGCTAGGAGCGGGCTATAAAATGCGTAGGAAAAATCTTCCAAGCTGACTCCGATCCGGGATCGATTCACGGCGCCGGTATTGCCGGACTTATACCCTTATTCGACTCATTTTTCTCCACTGGCGATCTTCGTCTTAGGTCCATGTACGGAAATAAGAGAAATAATAATAATAATAATAATAAACAGGCATTTAAAAGACGCATTTCAAACCGCAAGGAAACACAATGCGCCGCACAAAGATAAAATCAATCAATTAAAAAAATTCAAATTTAAAATTTAAAATTTAAAATTAAAAATTTAAAATTTAAAAATTTAAAATTTAAAATTTAAAAATTTAAATTTAAATTTAAAAATTAAGAATACGCACAATCTGTACAATCATAAAATACCATAACAAATTAACAAAATATATACATGAGTAAAAGGCAAACACAATTGAAGCGCAAAAGTCAATATAGATACAGAATTGCCAAAATTACACACGAGTGAAAAGGTAGTGCTTCAGCTTGCACTTAAACTGTTCGACAGTGGAAGCAGATCGAACCTTGGTGGGAAGCGAATTCCACAGTTTCGGGGCAGCTGCCGAAAACGCACGCTCGCCATACGTACGGGTATGAATTACACATGGTGGATCCAGCAGGTCCATGGATGAAGATCTAAGAGTCCGAGGAGGATCGTGTTTCTTCAAGAGTTCTGTCAGGTAAGAAGGGGCCAGACCATGAAGGCATTTGTAAGTTATAAGCAGTATCTTGTATTCAATGCGTTCGGTGATTGGCAACCAGTGAAGGTCCCTTAATATGTCACTGACGTGGTTGCGTTTCATTGCAGTAAGCCTAGCCGCAGAATTCTGTACACGCTGAAGCTTACCAATCAGATATTGTGGTAAGGCATAAAGAAGACAGTTACAGTAGTCAAGGCGTGACGTCACAAATGCGTGGATGAGTCTTTCCGTGGTTTTCATATCAAGATATTTCCGAATTTGACCAATTCTATAAATGGCCAATGCTGCGGAATGACAGATGCTATTGACTTGCTGTGTCAATCTGAGATCGTTGTCAAAGGCGACACCAAGATTACGGGCAACTGCAGAAGGAATTACAGATGATGATCCGATAGTAACTGTCGGCACAGGATCCGAGGGCACAAAACGGGAAGCAAAGCACAAGGCTTCTGTCTTGCTATCATTGAACTTTAATTTGTTCAAAACCGACCACGTTTTAATGTCATCAACACATCGTTGCAGTTTCTGAAGAGCGATGGTTTTGTCAGAAGGATGGAAAAGCACATACAACTGGGTGTCATCAGCATACATAACACAGTCTAGCTCATGTGCCTTGATGATATCCTGCAAAGCCGCACTGTATAAGGTGAACAAAATTGGTCCAATAACGGAGCCCTGAGGAACACCGTAGCGAAGTGGATGAGTGTCAGAGAGCGTTCTGCAAATAGAGACAGCCTGGACACGCCCCGACAAATATGAAGCAAACCATGACAGCGCAGTGTCAGATAACCCGTATCTAGTCCTTAATCGCTGGATAAGAGTCTTGTGGTCAATGGTGTCAAAAGCGGATGACAAATCTAATAACACAAGAACAGCTTCCTGATGTTGGTCAACAGCACGCAAAAGATCATTGTTCACTCGGAGAAGGGCCGTCTCTGTGCTGTGGTAGCGACGGTAGGCTGACTGCATACTAGCACTAAGATCCTGATCGTCAAGGTAATTTTGTAACTGCTTTGTGACAATCCGTTCTAGAACCTTTGCTAAAAGAGGCAAATTAGATATTGGTCGATAGTTCTGCATGTTCTCAGGATCTAATTTAGCTTTCTTCAGTAGAGGGATGATGCGCGAGGACTTCAGTGCAGATGGCACTACGCCAGTTGCTATGGATCTGTTGATGATCTCAGTTATTACAGGAAGCAGTTCTTCTTGGCACTGTTTGAAAAGCTTTGCAGGAAGGGGATCGAGATCAGACGACTTGGAGGCTGATGTTTTAAGCACTTCACGGACATTTTCCTGAGACACAGCAGAGAATTCAGACATCGAAGAGTTACAGCTGTCCTCAATGTCAACAGACAGGGGAGATGGTTGGGTAGCATCAAGTTCTTGTCTAAGGCGAGTTATTTTAGCATCAAAGAACGAAGCAAATCGATTTGCAAGCTCAACGTCGGATGTATGAGGTGGCATTGCAGCCTCGTGCTTAACGGTTGTCATCTGATCTATCATGCGAAACAGTCTTTTACTATCACACTGTGATATTCGCGTACGATGGTAATTAGTCTTGGCTTTCTCAAGATCACTTCTGTACGCTCTACACTGGTCACGGAAAGCAATTCTATCCACCTCCAAACCAGACTTTCTCCACCTGCGTTCACATTTACGCTTAAGTCTTTTTGATTCACGATGACTGTCGTTGAACCAAAGGGCATTGGGACGTAAGGTGATGGAACGAGTCACAAGAGGTGCATGACGATCGAGAAGCCCTGTTAGGACAGAGTTATATTGTTCAGTCCGCTTCTCGAGATCGATCTCTGGCTTCGTGAACAGTGGAGAGTTCACAATATCATTCTTAAATTTGCAGATATCAAT
This sequence comes from Ophiura sarsii, assembly GCA_035610835.1. Lineage (NCBI taxonomy): Eukaryota > Metazoa > Echinodermata > Ophiuroidea > Amphilepidida > Ophiuridae > Ophiura > Ophiura sarsii. The sequence goes on along the minus strand of CM069451.1, from coordinate 23,138,828 downwards.
CTTTTGGATATCACGAACAGTGAGAGTCCGTTTCGATGCAGGAGGGCGAGTGATGTTGACATTGCAAGTCACAGCATAGTGATCAGAGGGAGGGAAGATCACGGTGAGTGGCGATTTTAGACACAAGATTAATATCGCGCGTGATGACAAGATCAAGCGTGTGGCCGTGTATGTGAGTTGGCTCGTGAACATGTTGTTTCAACCCAAACGAATCAAGAACTTCAAGAAACTTGGAAGCCTCACGATCATTAGGGACATCCACGTGAAAGTTGAAGTCACCGACAAGAAGTAAGTTTTTGTTTGCAAATGTCAGTGATTCTAGAAAGGTGGAGAAATCAGATCTGAAGTCCTTGGCTGTGAATTTATTGCTCGTAGATGGTGGTGGCCGGTAAACAGTAATTAACCGAACAGAATATGAGCCAGAGTTTAGTGTACGGTCCATATGCTCGAATGACCTATAGCTGGATGTGACATTGTGACAGATCTTGAAACCCTTCCTATGCAAAACACACACTCCGCCACCTTTTTTTCCTATTCTTGGTATATGCAAAAGTTGGAAGTGAGGTAAAGTGTTCTGCAAATCAGCAATTGTCCGATTGTCTTTGAAATTTCCTCTAAACCAGGTCTCAGTAAGACATACAATGTCTAACTGGTTTGAGATGATGAAATCGCATAAACTAGCGACCTTAGGCTTGGCAAATGATTTGATACACTGTGAATTCCAGACTGCGATTTTAGTACGTGGAGCACGGAGGTTTGTTCTTTTAACTTGCACCAAGTTTGCATGATTAACTTTACGAACAGAGTGAATTTGAGATGTTTGGTTTCTTGCATCGGCCTAGAAACGCATCATAGGCCGATGGAACTTTTGTAAATTCAATTATGAAACGTTAAAATGAGCACAAATTGGTCCACTAGATAATGCGATTATACTGACTGCAAATATACCAACCTTAGTTCGATCCCCTGCACCGGCCATGCCGGTTCCCATTCCCAAAGTATTTCTCCCGTAATTCCCCAAAAACATGCCGCCAGGGTTGATGTGACTCAAAACCAGCAGGTAGAAACCCTAATTCATCACTCTTAACACATGTTGTACATTGTCTTTCAACATAAAGATTAACCCACTCTTTTCATACCATTAGCATGATTAGGTGCATTCTGCATTAAACTGTGCTCATTGGAAATCGTTGTATAGCGTTCGCGTGCTTGAGGAATTCATTTAATAATAATGCCCTATGTTTAGATGTACATAAACATTGATGAGCGTTGGATCATAATTGTGTTGTGAGCATAAGCATATTCTAATAAAAAAGAGCCTCAGGACAATTACAGGTTATGTGTTCAATGATTAGATTGACTTTTATGTATGTAACTAATTTGGCAGAATGAACAGTTACATCCCATGAGTTACACAGAATTGTTCAATGGATATTAACTTAGTAAGTGCCAAGTAGCTATGGATTGTAATCTGCTTCTGTATAATGCATGCAAATTGGCATGCGGATGCTACACAATAATAACACTTTCCACGCGGCACTTTCATCAAAAAGGATCTAAAAATTTCGACATTATTGAATTTTATCACCATGAGAAATGCATTATAATATGTATAAACATGTCTAGTATTGGTTCAGTAATCCTTGAAATAGTCTTTGAAAATTGGAAAAGGTTTCTGAAAAAAACTAATAGCCGCGTGGAAAGTGTTAAAGCAGGGGGGGGGGGGGGGGTAATATATATTAATTTTATAGTTATGCCAACCTGTAAAGAGCATCTGGAATCAAAAAGATTTGTCAAGTTCTGATAAACAAAGCTTATCAGAAAAGAGTGAAAAATAAGTGAAAAGTTTCTCAATGAAACTCTGTTTATCACTGAAAAACTGAGTTTATTAACTTGAACACATATTAAACGTATAAAATGTAAAAAGATGAATCCAACGGAACCAGAAACAAAACACACCAAGGATCAGAAAACTGATACAAGAGGATATCTCGAAAATGTAAAAATGCTAAGAGTAAAAGCAAGATATACCAACAGGGTGTGGGGAAACAGGTAATAACAAGGGAGAATAACGCGATAAAACAGATAAATAACACACACAAAACCAATAACACACAGAAATGCACTGGGACAAGCAATGAAAATTACTATGTGATGAAACAACAAAGATATATGGTAACAATAAAGACCGACGTTTCAAGTGGATATACCACCCTTCATCAGGGACAAAATGTAAAAAACAAAAGTGTTAAGAACTATAAATAAGATAATGAACTAGACAAGTCCACCACTGTAATTATAGCACAATGCCAGTAATAGATGTTGACTACTAGACACCCAAGTTAACACAATTAAACGATCAATGGGGTAACCTATATCGGGACTAAACTTGAAGGTGAAGTATTTCAATCGACAGGTGTAAGTGTAAACTTCACCATTGTATTTACGTTGCAGACATTTTCGACACTGATTTCAAATGTGTGACGCAATGAATGTCGCTTTACCTAAGTATGCCTCAAAGGGAAGACTACAGCTTGATACTGACAATGATTAACACTTGAACAAACCGTTTACGACTTCAATCGATTTAACGATAAAACTGTACACTCAGCAGAATATATGTGCATGCTGAACAATACACCAAATAAGTGATTGCCGAACTAATTTTATTATCTACCAACACGGCCATTTTGACCAGAGAGGCAATTACATGACGGAACAAAATATACTAATCATGTACGTTCAACAGCGCAAAGAGGAAAGCATGTATACAAAACCCGTGATGAACCTGAATTGCATATAAATCATCTCATTAATCATTACTTGCTCATAGTCTCTATATATTCTGTGTTACATGTTGATTGGCGGATTTACGATCTAAGGTTGAATGAATAGTCATTATGGGGATTTAGACAAAATACTTGCCTATTAAAATGCTTTTGTGTTCATCAGGCCGACGCCGTGCCTACATGTAGAAGTTAACCAGAGTTCTGAGTATACTAATATATTGTTAAAATGAATGCAATTGCGATATTAACTGATCCCATTTTTAAGTGCGGATAATCGCTATAATGTAGAATGAATTCCTCCCATAATTGGTATTTATCATTTGTAACTATCAGTAATCATATTTACAAATGTAAAACATTTCATTGGGGCGCATCTGACATACATATTCATGAGATACTGAATCACGGTTAAATCCATGAAAAAAGTTGATTTATAGTAGGAACATTACCTTTTGCCAAATATCGAATTTGAAATAGATATTGCTATTAATAGCTACAGACATGTATACAATACTTTGCGGCCGGTATAAACATTCAGATGCAGTCATTTGCAAAATAAACAGTTCAATTGCATTTACGAACTTCGATGATCGGTGTCATAAATAGACCATTAAAGGTAGATGACCCGATCACATTTTCGTAACACAGAATTATTTCAAACATACGGAGATTTTCATATCATATGAAAGCTCGTATTTTTCTCATCATCATACTGAAATTTGACGGCCTAAATTGGTATAATTACAGAGAAATCGATGAAATAACGTCGAATTACCGCGAATGGTGGTAACCACCGATATAGTTTGTGTACTACTCAATGGGTACAGTTCACAGCATCTTGTGCGTCTAAAATAAGAACCATTAGAGCTATGCAACTCAAACTTTGGAACACAACTTTTTTAAGGATGACCTTTCATGTAGAATAGAAAACTTCAAGTTGAAAATCGGAACATCTACCTTTAATTTTGGTACTTCGTATAATATAAATCTATTCTACGTCGACCACCTTCACATTTCAATGTCTTCTGAAGATGCTTCTAAACTTGACATTATCTTACCACCGGTACTAACCACTCAGTTTCAATTGGTATCAGATCAACTACGCGAGAGCATTCGCGCGACATACCCTTGCATTTCACCTAGAACCTGAAACATCTTATCGACTGACAGTGCCGACCCTTAAAACGTTTGAAGTAGGTATGTCTAGACAGAAATATTCATTCGAGATCTATACCAGCAGCGAACCTATTCAGTCTTCCTGGTTGTGCGTAAACTGCGATCGATCATTTTTATTTATTGCGCAAAACAGATTTTGCCATTATTGGGAATCGGTTTTATTTGGACTCTACCATTCCATTTGCCTTTTAATTTCGTTAACATGACTAGAATTGACTTGACTAGAATTGGTTGACAATCCATCTATTAATACGGCACTGTGTGTTCTACTTGGAACCTCAAGATTTGATTTGTAGAAGTAATGTAAGTTTGACTTTCCCGATATAATATAACTAGAGCTAGTTCACCTAAAAAATCACGTTATCCCATGGTTTGCATGCTCCTGATTTTGCAATTACTCACTATCTTCATTGAAATCATATATCATCATATCTTCAAAGACCACGTTACAGATTTTGCTTTTGAATTTATACAATACATTAGTATGCCTAGAAATGCTCGCGATCTCTTCTCGAGACCTCTTTCGAGATATGGCATAGAATGATCTTTTAGAAATATAGGCTTACATTTGATTTAATTTTGTTATTCGCTTTGATTGCATCACGGCAATAATTTCCCCCGTTTTTTTACCGAGGAAAAATGTCTATATTGTCTTTTCAATGCATAAAAGAACGCACGTGGATTGGAAATGTGACATACGCGACTTTTATTATAGAACATGCTTACATTGTAAAGGGTAATGCTTTAAAATGCGCTTGGAATGGTATATCTTAACGAATGGGGGAAAACCCGTCTATTGCATATACGTATAGCTGTCTGACACTTTCCAGGATTATCATAACACTTTTAGAACGTAGAAAAACTCATTGGTTTGGCATGTATACATCTCTTTACTCTTTGAAGCAGGTTAGACAGACTGGAATACATCATACTGTAATATCAACTTTGACATTTTAAGAGGGTTTCAAGTACTATTACTTAATTAAAGGCAGAGTATAAGAGTTTGCATTCAATTTATATGGGTTTAAGTGGTCACTGATAGCGAAATGCATTAACAAGAGTCACAAATTACTTGGTGATCACTGATCACCACATATTATGATCCTATCTTGATTTATATGTCACACCGTGTGTGTAATTTACATTTAAATTTGTATTATTTTTGACTACACTACCACTAATTTTTATTCTATCTGAGCATAAGAAAACGAAACAAGAACAAGTGGTTAACAAGTAACCTCGGTTCTTTTAACGCCCGTTTTCCATTTCCTGGGCCACACTGCAGTACATAAGCATTTCTTGAAGTATCACGTTTTTTGGATGCGATGGGGGGTTACTTTTAACAGTCACCACGTCATATCTCGCTAATTTTGTTCATTGATTAGTATGGCGATACAAATAGAATGTTGAAATAGTATGTAAAACGCCATTTCTGGCCCGGGATTTCTGAACCCTCGTCTGAGAGAATACATCCATTTTCTGTATTTCGTAGTTTCCTCGATTTTCTTGTATGGATTGAGAATACATTTTGAATAATCAAAGGATGAGAGAAGTTTCAATATAGGCTAAACCCATTCATTATTCTTCAGTTTATTATTAATATGGCGTGCCATATTTGCTACGATACATAACCAACATGTAGAAACCCAAAATCAGCACCCTTGTACATTGTCTCCCAACATCAGATTAACCGCTCTTTTCATACCATTGGTTGCAGTCAGTATAAAAGTAACGGTAACGATGCAAACTGTGCTCACTGGAAATCATTGTATAACGTTCGCGTTCTCGAGAAATTCATTTCATGATACAGATAATGCCCTATATTTTGATGTACATACACATTATATGAGCGTTGGATCATAGTAGTGTTGGGAGCCTGGGTATAGTATAATATAAAAAGAGCCTTAGGACAATACAGCTTGTGTGTTCAATCATTAAAGTGACTATTATAATAGATGTAACTAATTTGGCAGAATGAACAGTTACATCCCATAGGTTAATACACAGAACTGTTACGAGCGCGCCTAGGTATGCAATCTTTTGTTTTAACGGTACCTTATAACAATTATAATCGGCCATATCTCACGTCGCAAGGGTAACAACCTAGAGAAGATGATCATGCAAGGCATGCATGAAGTGAAGAAAAAGAAAGGCAGACCTGTTCCCGGTGGATTGACCAAATAAAATTGATTACTGGACACCCTCTCCGTGATTGTTACTCCTTTGCTGAAAATCGTTATTTGTGGCGTAGTATCTGTAAGGTCACGAGCTGTCAGTCATGACAGGAACGAACCAACCAACCAACCAACCAACCATAACAATTATGTTAGAAATAATTTCCATTCTCTCCGTTTGCATTGCAGTTATATTTAAAGGGATACGCAGTAGTGGTGAAGATTATTTTTTAACCTTAACCTCATGAAATCACGAAAGCAGCCTTTATGCCCAGCATATTTATATTGTGACTGTTTACGAACTTTATAGCTGGGGAGCATACATTGTTTTGAAACATTGAAACACATGTGACCTTCTACCCTAAATCAAGGTAAAGGTCAATCAACCAGCCAAGTTGGCAAGGATATACACTAAGGTTTAATGTTACCACATTTAAAGAACATTTTGGTCTATAACTCCCTGTGTCAGCCTTGGACCGGGACCGGAAAACCTCTATACTCCCCAACTAATAGTGTGAAATTCTGATCTAAACTGTAGATCAGAATATTTGAATTTCTGTTTTGTTGTACAAAGAGGGCTGATTTCTCATAATTCTTATAGGTGTAAGTTCATACATGTAATGCAATTGTAAAAATATACAAATCCCAGTTTTTATCATAATTGAGGGCGCAGTCTTCTACATATCACTGCCTTCCCGTTAATATGCCAATTTGCAGGTTAACCTGGCAGCCTCTTGATTGAGAAAACAACGCTAAACATCTTTCTCATCTCAAACCTTTTACTTGATCTCAGTTTAGCATCACTCATTGTCGAGAATTCCATTGGCAATTTAGTTTTATATGGGGTTTGGAAGAAAACATACAGAATATGTGTGTATTATTAGCTATCGTATTATATTTTGTACGGCTAATTCAATAAAAAAAAACCACTCAAAATGTGATATAATATCAAAAAAAGCAAATAGAGGGGCACATATTAGGATATTCAGCCTTTTGAGCCTAGCACGCTGTGAAAAGGAGTTTTTTCGTTGCGGTTTCAACGCCAACGTCATTTATTCCGCCAAATGTGTCGCGGATTGACTAATTCAATAACAAAAAACATACGTAGGATATTCAGCCTTTTGAGCCTAGCACGCTGTGAAAAAGAGTTTTTTCGTTGCGGTTTCAACGAGAACGTCATTTATTCCGTCAAATGTGTCGCAGATTGACCAGTTTGATAAAAAAAAACACTATACGTAATTCAAAATGTGACATAATATCAAAAAAAATCAAATCGTGGGGCACATTAGGATATTCAGCCTTTTGAGCCTAGCACGCTGTGAAAAAGAGTTTTTTCGTTGCGGTTTCAACGCCAACGTCATTTATTACGTCAAATGTGTCGCGGATTGACTAATTCAATAAAAAAAACCACTATACGTAACTCAAAATGTGATATAATATCAAAAATTGCAAATCGTGGGGCACATATTATTAGGATATTCAGCCTTTTAAGCCTAGCACGCTGTGTGTGAAAAAAAGTTTTTTCGTTGCGGTTTCAATTTTTTAAAATTCCCAAACAATGCACATACTGACATAGGCATACCAGTTGGGCATACCAGTGATAACGGATTACACAAGGGGCAAAATAAAATTAGTGCGGGGTTTGTTGCTAAGCCTTTACCCTGGTCACGCCGCCACTGTAGCGTGTAAAATACCGGCGTCCATTTTGTGAACATAAAATGACCAAAGACAAATACGGCTTGGTGTAGAATGATGTGATATTATAAACGAAATCTTTGGTGCCCGTTTCCAAAAATGAAAGTATATAATGCACAAGATTCTTTTGTATTTATTGTTTGATTAACGATTAATTCCGTGTGGCCAATTTTCAATAAGAGATAAGCAAAGCGACAAAATAAGTGTTGTTCAGTAACTCTCATTGAAAAATACACACTGCGTGTGTTGACTATGGGTAACGGCGGCGACTGCGCTTATGAAAATGGTGGTTTAACGATAACATGATGTAATGTTAAAACATACAACGACATGTTTGATGCCCGTTTCCAAAAATGAAAATATATTATGCACAAGAATCTTTTATATTAAGTGTGTGATTAACGAGAAACAATTAGTGTGATTTTTTTAAATTAAATTTGATACGCTATGCAGGCCGCACGTTGAGCTATGGACGGCGTACCGTGTACATGCACTAACTGGATTGGCGTGGATATTCGAACTATCGAAAATGTTAAGATGACGTCATAATAAATCGGACTGTCAAACAGCCGTGATGGAAGTACTGCACACGTAAACAATACAATTCAAAGCTAAATCTATTTCAAAGTTTTATGATAAAGAATAGTTGTGAATGGGTAAGTGAATATTTATTCGAAAACTGAACCGATTCACTTTTTACCATTCACTTTTCTGCAATTAAGATTAGCACAAACAAGTCCCCAGGGACAGTTGAATGTAGTAGTCCACTAATCATGCTAATGTCAATCACTCGATTGGTCATCGTCGATGGTAATTTCGGCTTGTTCATGCCAAAGAGGAGACACGTCTCAGACCTGGGGAAACCGGTTTGCCTTAAATAGTTGTGTAGCGCATACAAATGCGTTTGCCTTGTAGCAAAAGTCCTCATATAAATAAAGGTGTAGGTATTCAGTGAAAGTATAGTATAATTATATGATAGTTCTATAAGCTGGGATGCAAAGTTAATATTGAATAAATTACTTGGTTAGCAATCGAAAGCCTTTATATAACAGTTTTGCATTAACATCTCTCTGTAGAAGATAAAGTAACTTTGACATTTATAAATGGCATTGAAGTGATGTAAATTAACCTTTACACATGCATGTTTAGGCTTTAGTATTGTAAGATACGTTATACTGTATAATGGGTACAAGATTCGTTTTCAGCAATTATTTTAAAAGATAAATATGTCTTGGTGTCAGATTAAACGATCAATGGAGTACTCTAGATCGGAACTAAACTCAAAACGTATAGTCTTTCATCTGGCAGGCATAAGTGTACACTTTACCGTCGTTATCGTTACAGACATTTCCGACACTGCTAAACGATTACGTGCTGAAATTAGTGGCGCGATGAATATTGCCTGGTATAATTTCACCTGCAAAGGGGGACAGTACATCAGGATGCTTTAAATGATTCAAGCTTGACAAACGATACATGTCATGACGATTTCAAAGGATAAAACTGAACACTGAGTTGAATATTCTTTGCGTGGACAATGCTAAACAATACACTATAATACTGATCGCCGACACAATTTTGTTAAACGAATCGTACCAAAGTACAAAGGAAATAAACTATATGAAGACCCAAAGCATTACCACCATTTTTCGATGTGTCAGCTTGATGAAACATAACACTTTGCCTTAAACAAAATTTAACAAAATATGGAAACATAAATTCTGTATAAAACAGGTGTTTTCCAGGGACAAACCAGGGTGTTAGTGATGGGTATACCAACAAGGCAATTTTTTTTTTTTTTGCGGGCTAAATTTAGGTAAAAAACGCATATCTTTAATATTATAAAATTACCACTTACCATGCAGTATTGACAGAGCTAAAAATAGGATACAATATAAAGTTGACGAGTTGACATTACCCGTCATCAGTAAAGAAGAATGATAATACCTTGCAACACTTAGGTCCTTTATTTTATGTATTGTACACTTTTGAGTCAGTACCTTGGAGGAACAGGGCATATTTTACCATAATTTTTCCTTAAAACATTGGCAAAATAGCCCAAAATAGCCCAAAATACAAATGGGTGTTGCCATGGCAACAAAGGGGTTTTTTTTTTTTTAAATTAATTTCAATATGTTATACCATAAGACCTTCCACCATACCAAATATAAGGAAAATCAATATTTTGACCATGCACATAACCTGGTGGTATTTAGGTGTTATCTGTCTTTTAAGACAGATAACACCTAAATACCACCAGGTTAAATGCGGGAAAATCGAGTATTGTTAAACATTAAGGATTTCTTTTTAAGTAGAAAATCTCAAATCAAATTAATGTATGCGCTTAGTGAATTAAGCATTTACGTTATTTATCATTTGCAACTACAAGTAATCTGTTTGCATCTATAGCTCCATTAGAAGGTGTATCTGACTTTATTATTTACACGACAACAAACAAGTGAAGTAGAACACAGAAATAACGGTGTATTTCACGATGCTAATGGCAAAATGAAGTCCAGTGTTTACGTAAATCTGTGTTTATCTCATGCCTTAAATTTGAATCCACTATGGAAGTAAGCATATTGGTTTGAATCCACTATGGATGTAAGGCATATTGGTTTGAATCCACTATGGATGTAAGGCACATTGGTTTGAATCCACTATGGATGTAAGGCATATTAGTTTGAATCCACTATGGATGTAAGTCATATTGGTTTAAATCCACTATGGATGTAAAGCATATTGATTTGAATTCCAGTATGGATATAAAGCATATTTGTTTGAATCCACTATGGATGTAAGGCATATTGGTATGAATCCACTATGGATGTAAGGCAAATTGGTTTGAATCCACTATGAATGTAAGGCATATTGGTTTGATTCCACTATGGATGTAAGGCATATTGGTTTGAATCCACTATGGATGAAAAGCATATTGGTTTGAATCCACTATGTATGTAAGGCATATTGGTTTGAATCCACTATGGATGTAAGGTATATTGGTTTGAATCCACTATTGATGTAAAGCATATTGGTTTGAATCCACTATGTATGTAAGGCATATTGATTTGAATCCACTATGGATATAAGGCATATTGGTTTGAATCCACTATGGATGTAAGGCATATTAGTTTGAATCCACTATGGATGTAAGGAATATTGGTTTTAATCCACTATGGATGTAAGACATATTGGTTTGAATCTACTATTGATGTAAAGCATATTGGTTTGAATCCACTATGGATGAAAGCCATATTGGTTTGAATCCACTATGAATATAAGGCATATTGGTTTGAATCCACTATGAATGTAGGGCATATTGATTTGAATCCACTATGGATGTAAGGAATATTGGTTTTAATCCACTATGGATGTAAAGCATATTGGTTTGACTCCACTATGGATGTAAGGCATATTGGTTTGAATCCACTATGGATGTAAGCCATATTGGTTTGAATCCACTGTGGTTGTAAGGCATATTGGTTAGAATCCACTATGGATGTAAGGCATACTGGTTTTAATCCACTTTGGATGTAAGGCATATTGGTTTGAATCCACTGTGGTTGTAAGGCATATTGGTTAGAATCCACTATGGATGTAAGGCATATTGGTTTGAATCCACTATGGATGTAAGGCATATTGGTTTGAATCCACTATGGATGTAAGGAATATTGGTTTTAATCCACTGTGGATGTAAGGCATATTGGTTTGAATCCACTATGGATGAAAAGCATATTGGTTTGAAGCCACTATGAATGTAAGGCATATTGATTTGAATCCACTATGGATGTAAGGAATATTGGTTTTAATCCACTATGGATGTAAGGCATATTGGTTTGAATCTACTATGGATGTAAAGCATATTGGTTTGAATCCACTATGGATGTAAGCCATATTGGTTTGAATCCACTGTGGTTGTAAGGCATATTGGTTAGAATCCACTAGTTCAGAGTTCAGAGTTCAGAGTTCAGAGTTTTTATTCACCAAACATATATAATCAAGCAGTAAATGAAACAAGGAAAATGGTGGGCTGACCAAGTAAGAGCACAGCTCGTGAGGCCTTGGTCACCCTTACAAAAAGAGAGGTGCAGGACAGCTACAACATGAAAGACGTAAGACAAGGTGTAAGACGCAGACAGTACAAGGACAAGTGAGGACAAACGACAATGTTGGCAAAGGCAATGCTACATAATGAATAAGATGTTGAATTCAAAGTCATGAAAGTACATATAATAGTATAATTATGTTGTATACAATAATAATAATGTTAACACTAACTGTAGACGTAATAACAGCGAGGTAGATTATATAATAGCTATTAATGGTATTGAGATAACAAATACTGTTTATATTTAAACTTAAAAGTGAGGAGTGAGGTACTATTTTTAATATCGGAACTAATTTTATTCCAAAGAATTGGTCCCTGACTCCTGATTGAATTGCCGGCCAAATCTGTGTTGAAGTTTGGCGGTCGGAAATGATTAGAGGACCTAATGGTGTAAGCGTGAATCATGTTAATTTTAATAAAATAATTGGAGAAAATATTTGGGAGAAGGTTGTTGTAAAACCTGTACATGAAGATAGCTGTGTGGAGTTTATGAATATCATATATAGTGAGACTATTAAATGAGGCAAAGAGAGGTGGTGTGTGAGCAAGAAAATTTGAATTTGAACAGATACGAATGATTTTCTTTTGTTTTAGATGAATGCAATTAAGGTTGCAATTATTTTGATCTGCCCAAATTATATTGCAATATAGGACATGTGGTAAAACTAAACTATTATAAAGGGAATATAAAGTACTATGCGGAAACAAATTTTTAAGTCTAAACAAAATTCCCGAATATTTAGAGACAATATTTTTGATATAAATGGTATGTTGCTTCCAAGTAAGAGATTCGTCGAGATTGACACCTAAAAATTTGATGCAAGCAACTTTTGAAATAGGAGTATTGTCAATGTTTATATCCGGGTCACGATAAATACGATTGCTATACCATGGATATACTATGGATGTAAGGCATTATGGTTTTAATCCACTTTGGATGTAAGGCATATTGGTTTGAATCCACTGTGGATGTAAGGCATATTGGTTTGAATCCACTATGGATGAAAAGCATATTGGTTTGAATCCACTATGGATGTAAGGCATATTGGTTTGAATCCACTGTGGATGTAAGGCATATTGGTTTGGATCCACTATGGATGTAAGGCATATTGGTTTTAATCCACTGTGGATGTAAGCATATTGGTTTGGATCCACTATGGATAAAAAGCATATTGGTTTGAATCCACTATGAATGTAAGGCATATTGATTTGAATCCACTATGGATGTAAGGCATATTGGTTTGAATCCACTGTGGATGTAAGGCATATTGGTTTGAATCCACTATGGATGAAAAGCATATTGGTTTGAAGCCACTATGAATGTAAGGCATATTGATTTTAATCCACTATGGATGTAAGGAATATTGGTTTAATCCACTATGGATGTAAGGCATATTGGTTTGAATCTACTATGGATGTAAAGCATATTGGTTTGAATCCACTATGGATGTAAGCCATATTGGTTTAAATCCACTGTGGTTGTAAGGCATATTGGTTAGAATCCACTATGGATGTAAGGCATACTGGTTTTAATCCACTTTGGATGTAAGGCATATTGATTTGAATCCACTGTGGATGTAAGGCATATTGGTTTGAATCCACTATGGATGAAAAGCATATTGGTTTGAAGCCACTATGAATGTAAGGCATATTGATTTGAATCCACTATGGATATAAGGCATATGGTCATGTTTTTTATACTGGGTACCCCAAAAAGGTGGATCTGTTACATTTGCACTACATATTATTACTTTGCATGCCTATATTTTGGCTATTCTTTATCACACATACTCAAATTTGGTCTTATTTTGATGAGAAATTATTTGGCCTTTATTTTAAAAAGAAAAATATAGACTACCATGGTTCTGTTAATTACAATAGTTCGTTAAACCTAATTAGTCAGGGGTGGAAGAGTATGTGGAGGAGGAGTATGCGGAGGAGGAGGAGTGCATAGTTGAACAAGTATGGTGCAATATACATTGGGCAAACATAAAATGCACTGGTTTCACTCTTGGTACAATTCTATATTGAAAACATAACATTATTGAAGCATATTTGAATTAAAAATATAATTAGTTAATTAAGGAATCATTAATTAGCATTAAGAAGCTCAAAAAATTGTTAAGAAACGTAAAGTTGGTCGCAGTTTGCGAATGTATGCAAACATTTGCTTGCACCAAACTGTCCATTTTAAAACGTATAGAAAGGTTGAGGTACCCTTTTGAATAAATAAATTTAACTATTTATTAAAATTAAAAGAAGATATGTAATTAACCTCATGTATTCTGTATTGTCTGGATGTTAATTAGCACATTTTGTTAAATGCGTTTGTGTGGTGTTATTACTTGTTTTTAACTGTGTTACCAAATAAGTAAAAAACTGCTAGTTTTCATCAAGCTTGTAAACTCAGGAGAATTATTAAATTCTTAGGAATGCAACTGACCTGACCTAGTATAGGATGACCAGCATAAGCTGCTTTAATTAGTTTGCCAATCAACATTGGATCACCTTATATGTTGAATACAAATTAAAACGATAACATTTTATAATTCAATCTTAAATCAGACTCTTGAAATTTGAATACTGGGTTCAAACATTATGGAAACTAACCTAATTTGTTCATTTGAATGTGCTTTGCACATCATGAAGGTGCAAGAAGGATGAATGCAATTAATTGTATGCCACTAAACATGTGCCATTGGGAAAATTTGAGTCACCCTGTAGTTAAAGGGCCCCTTTTTATTGAACATTATTTGAATATCATACCACTTTAAGCATTTGCCACTTCAAATTGGAATGTAAAATCATGTTTCAGATGCAAATTTAAATTCATTCAATTTAATGATTTGTGGATAATCACATATACCTAAATTAATGTTTTAAACACCCTATATGTTTAAAATTAACACCGTTACATAAGAAAAGGGTGACTTTTAAAATCAATCAATGTTCATGTACATGTAATTGATGCATTTTTATTTGAAATCTACTTGAATTTGGTTAAAATACTAGTCTTTGTATGTAATAGAAGCATTTTTCCGGAACTAAATTTTTAAAAAATTAGACACCCTGTATGTAGAATTTCAGATTCATAATGAAATTTAATTTGCATATGTCTGGATGGGTATTTTATTAAACTACTTTAAATCTGTACTGAACTTTTCTCTCATCCCTTCATATACATAGTGGAAGTAATTATTGAAACCCTTCTTTTTTAGAAGATTTTGCTTGTTACACCCTGTACAATTTCGGGCCACCCTGTATAATCAACTTGATTGTATGCTATTTGCATCCGTTACAGTATATGCTTTCAGAATATGTATACTTTTACCAAATTAAAATGTAAACTTTTTCAGATATAATGCATTAACTGAAAAAGGAACCTTATTTATGGAAAAAGGGACATGTAACACAAATTGTACCCAGTATAAAAAACATGACCATATTGGTTTGTATCCGCTATGGATGTAAGGCATATTTGTTTTAATCCACTATGGATGTAAGACATATTGGTTTAAATCCACTGTGGATGTAAGGCATATTGGTTTGGATCCACTATGGATAAAAAGCATATTGGTTTGAATCCACTATGAATGTAAGGCATATTGATTTGAATCCACTATGGATGTAAGGCATATTAGTTTGAATCCACTATGGATGTAAGGCATATTGGTTTGAATCCACTGTGGTTGTAAGGCATATTGGTTAGAATCCACTATGGATGTAAGGCATACTGGTTTGAATCCACTATGGATGTAAGGCATATTGGTTTGAATCCACTGTGGATGTACGGCATATTGGTTTGAATCCACTATGGATGTAAGGCATATTGGTTTGAATCCACTGTGGATGTAAGGCATATTGGTTTGAATCCACTATGGATGTAAGGCATATTGGTTTTAATCCACTATGGATGTAAGGCATATCGGTTTTAATCCACTATGGATGTAAGGCATATTGGTTTTAATCCACTGTGGATGTAAGGCATATTGGTTTGAATCCACTATGGATGAAAAGCATATTGGTTTGAATCCACTATGAATGTAAGGCATATTGATTTGAATCCACTATGGATGTAAGGCATATTGGTTTGAATCCACTATGGATGAAAGGCATATTGGTTTGAATCCACTATGGATGAAAGGCATATTGGTCAAGATGCATTATGAATTCACTATGGACGAAAGGCATATTGGTCAATATGCATTATGCATAAATTACTATGTGTTGCCACGCACAGCAGTTTATAATCGATTTCAACGACAAATCTGTACCATGACCATGAATGTTGTTCACCTTGAAATGTGAGGTGCATGCAATCTCGACATCATCAATTTAATGGGTAACCTTTGTGACCTGTTTATCAAATTGCCAGTGGCTTTTGCGTGGACGTGTTTTTACAAAGACCACTTGGAGGCATTGGCATCAAGCAATTGAAGTTTCATGAACATTTCTATGCGCTAAGACTTTGGCAATAGTGTTTGTGAAGATGTGTAAGATCGTTTTGTTAATTAGTTAATTTGCTTCTAATGCAGAACGTGTAATCATCTGAGAACGCACATCGGCTAGTCGGATAGAGACAAGTGGGGTATCCTTTCACTACTTAATTCATCATACGTTGTTAAATAGAATTATGATTAAATGTTTGTATCATTTTGTGATTGAAGTGCTCACCAATCACGGTTCAATCTACACCAAAAGTTCTTGACAAGGTATTTGTAATTAGAAAACAATAATCGATGCCAAATAATATCAGGGATATACATTTAGTGCGCAAATCCCTTTCCCGTAATTCGACATGTCTTTCATACAATAATGAGTGGATACTCAATAAAGTTATAGTGACTTTAAGTAACCAGACCCAACGAAAAATAGTTGTAGCACATTTATTTGTATTCGGCATATCATTGCGAGTGTGTGCTACGCAATATCAATGTGTGTAAATTAATTACAGCTGATTACCCATCCATACCCGACTACTCTCATTTGTACCAATACTACCATACAAATCAACAATATCCCATAGAAAATATATATTTATTTTCCTGCTGCCCATTTAAGACGCACGTCTGAACGCAACGAAATCGGTACGCACTTCTTGGTTTACGCACGTACGCACGCATTGGTCATGTTGGAGAATGTTCACAGCATTCTTCGACGCTATTGCGTACCGCAAGAAGAGGCTAGATCAGAAAACAACATGATCATTTGGATCGTAATTAGCGCTAATTTCACGACAATAGAGAATAAAAGTTCGAAAGAATATTGTGATTAAATTCTAAAGCTCAGTAATGTGAGCCCTGTGTAACATAGCTGGGTCGGTCCTATTGTGATTAATTGTCAAAAGGTCAAATTAATTGTCACAAGGTCAAATTAATTGTCACAATTAAATTAATATATTTAGAATAACCTTGAGAAATGCATTAGAATAAGTAGAAACATGACTAGTATTGTTTCAGTAATTCTTGAGAAAGACTTTGAAAGTTGTAAAAGGTTTCGGAAAAATCTGTTTCCTATGTATTATATGGTCAAACTAATAGCCGCTTCAAAAGCGTTTGAAAACACTTTTTAAGCGGCTATTAGTTTCCCCTAAATACCACCAGGTCATGTGCATGATCAAAAAATGGATTTCCCTTATATTTGGTATGGTGGAAGGTCTTATGGTATAACATACTGAAATGCATTTTAAAATCAAAAAACCTCTGTTGCCATGGCAACATCCATTTGTAATTTGGGCTTTTGGGCTCTTTTTGGGCTCTTTTTCCAATTCTAAGAAAACAAATGTTATGTTAAAAAAATGGTAC
This sequence comes from Ophiura sarsii, assembly GCA_035610835.1. Classification (NCBI taxonomy): domain Eukaryota; kingdom Metazoa; phylum Echinodermata; class Ophiuroidea; order Amphilepidida; family Ophiuridae; genus Ophiura; species Ophiura sarsii. Next base: position 23,121,082 of record CM069451.1, on the reverse strand, counting down.
TACTTTCTGGCAACCCTATCTTATCCCTAAATAATTTCCCAAGCAGTTCTCTCCAGAATTGAAAGGGGCAATGTATACGATATTTAAAACCAACAAGAAAAAAATCTGAGTGCCCAGGATTGCGTGCTAAATTTGGGTAAAAAACGCATATTTTTAATTTCATAAAACTTCCAGTGTTGCCAGAGCCAAAAATAGGATACAAAATAATGTTGAAGAGTTGGCATTACCTGTCAGTGAAGAAGAAAGATAATACCTTGCAACACTTAAGTCCTTTATTTGATATCTTTTATACTCTTGAGTCAGTAGCTTGAAAGAACTGGGCATATTTTAACATCTTTTTTTCTTAGAAATGGGGAAAATAGCCCAAAATAGCCCAAACACAAATGGCATGGCAACAGAGGTTTTTTGAAATTTTAAAATGCATTTCAGTATGTTATACCATAAGACCTTCCACCATACCAAATATAAGGGAAATCCATTTTTTCATCATGCACATGATCTGGTGGTATTTAGGTGATATGGGTCTTAAGGCTCAAGACAAAAATGATTTACAAACTGACATTATAACAATCGCTGATGATCAACACAACATCTATGTGTAATTACAAAATTGTGTTGTTCCAATTTCAAGTATGATAAACATCAGATGAATGGGATTCCTAATAACAAATGAATATTATCATGAAACCTGATCAATCAAAATATATACCGAGTAGTAAATCAAAGTAACGATAACTATCATCTGTGCGATGCGATCATTGACTGAGGCGTGTACTAGTTGCATTATTGAAAATGTCAATATCAATAGAGTGCACCAGTGATTAATCAATAGCGTAATACAAGATTAAACTAATTAGTTAGGAGTGTGTAATTTCTTTGAAATTCACGAAGCATGTAATTATGCACGATGTAATAACACAGCTATATGATATGGCGATACACGAGGGATGCTAAATGAAAGAGGACACTGCTCGTTTTGTTTAAACCTCATTCACGTACAGTAGTTTAAAAGGGACATTCAGTAACGTATCAAGAAATGCTATTTTAATATAATCGACTTTCAAATATTTGGGACTCATTACAATACACTGTAGCACCCCACTAATAACTCTAATTTTAGTCAAATGAAGAGTGTTTATGAGTTATCTATTTATGGTTCTGAAAATATAGGTTATATGGAGTATTTTTGTACCAAAATATCAATTTGCCCAAAAATTGAGTTACAGCCTTCTGGCGCTCAACCCTCGATATAGGGTTCAAAAGAATTATATGTAAGTCCCCCTAAAATTAGACGTTTTGAGAAATTGAAACACTTGTATGTAAAAGGAAAAACGGAAAAGTATACTGGAACACTCAGTATCGTTCGATACTGGTACAAAGTCAGTGTACCGCCGATACTGGGGCATATAAAATGTACCAGTATCGTTCAATACGGTAAGCGTTGGATGTCAGCCGCCGGGAGAGGTTTCAACGTACTTCAACGGAATAAACCAAATACTCCATACGACTCCCGGCGGCTGACATCCAAAGCTTACCGTTCAATACTGGGACAAATCTCACTGGTACCGCCGTACCGGTATCAATCGATACTGGCAATTTGTATGTTTCAGTATTGAATGATACTAGTATTTCAGTATCTGGGACATAGAGTACACTTTCCCTTTTCAAGATCCTATACAAGTAAGTTACAAAACTGTCTCCAGTGTTTCTATTGTAATTCATTTGAGGTGTCTTTTGTTATTCTTCTTCTAGTAAGGCGCGCGCGTTTATGTGCTGCAATTAGTAGAATACGCAGTTATGTCACTGTCTCGTGAGCCGTGATGGATAAATTGACTATAGTGTCTTCTTCGGAATCACACCTTTGTAAACATCTTTAATCAAACGTACCTCAATTTTACAGCACTAGTACTACATAAAGTATTTACATAAATGGATCGGGTTCACAAATATCGGGTTATCTTGTCGTATGCATGTTCCCGATTTCGCTTTTGAGTCTTTGTGAACTATGTATGCTTCGAGATGTTTGAGATCTCTTTTGTGATATGCCATAGCATGATCTTATCTTACCACGTTTATGCAACTGTTAAAACCTTTCATTTACTCACACGGAACTTAAAGTAGGACAATTCTATTCGGAAATTGAACTCTCTTTCATTTCCAGCACGGATAGAACTGTCAACATGGTTTAGCCAAAGAAGAAATGTCCATGGAATTAATCAATGCATAACAAATATAGGGTGAATTAAAAAAAAAAATTGTGCACGGTTTGAAATGGCCCTTTGACCGTGACACAGGTAATAAAAAGTGTTAGAAATGTGTGACTTTGCACAGTGACTTTTTAAAGATGTCTGAAGGTTTACATATCAAAAAAAAGTTTCTGGCTCCTTCACATCTTGGTGATGTCAAGAACTTTTTGATACCCCCTCGTATAAGTTCTGAGTTCATTGCTTCTTCTACTGAAGTGTTGTAACATATGAAATTAAATGTTAGCTTCCTTGCAATTTAAAATAGAAATATTAGTTCTCTTTGATGAGATTTAAGTCTTTTACGACAAGCTCCGTTGATATGGCCACTGTTCTCACTCAATTTAGTCATGCTACAGTGATAATCATGTCTTGATGCCTTGACAGTGGACATCCCATTGGAATGGTGAAAAAAGGACTCAGCTTCCAAGATCTGTCACATTTTGTTTACTTTTTATACGATTACTTTCATAGTTTTGGAAGATGAACTAGATTAGATACGCTTCATAAAAACATAAACAATGTCATGGTTCAATGCATACATCATGGTCACAAAGCTGTTGCAATCAATGCACACATTTTGGAGATTCACCCTGTATAACATACCGGACTTAGATTTGGTATAAAACACTTTGGTAAACTCCGTCTGTTGATCATATTAAAAGCTCCGTACCATCTGCAATATGATTTTGTGTTTTTAACTCTCCCGGTATGAGTGCCATTAGACCAGGTTAGTTGCACTGTGTTTACCTGACATCCTTATTTCGCTGATGAACGATGCATGCATTAGAGTTTGTTTCATTGTGCCTATTATTCGTTCAATCGGTATATCGGGAGAGCTTTGTCCGAGAAGCCCTCCATGTCAGTGTTTGATACTTTCCGAGATTTCCGTTACGCTTTAAGAGTATTAAAACCTCCTCGATTCGCACACGTACGCCTCTATTATCTATACCATTTAAAGCAGGCCTGGCTTAAAATATATAATACGGAGAACACACCTCTACGCTGACTGAAGTACACTATTAATGTTTACGTTTTGAATTCCATTATATAATTAAAGGTAGAGTGTATACAGATTCCTTTATTGGTTGGTTTGGTTTACACAGGCTGAGCATGCGCATAACTAAATAACACCTACGTTTTAATTTTAGTTGGTATAACAAAAAGTGGATAATTATGAGAATAGTTAAAAAAAACTATATTATAACATCACTTTCCGCTCTTCATATAATGTACGCTTTCCTTTTCCTGGATCACACTGCAGTACAATTACATTTCATGAATCAGTATGATTTCAGGATGTAAATTAAACTCACCGTTCTTGCCGCATATATTAAACAGACGAAATGTATTAATCCTTATATTTAAGCAATATCGGTGAATAAATATCATCCCTTCTCTGTATAAATATTTTCCGCATTAAATGTCGGTACTTTCCTGATATTAACGCTTGAATATAATTAGAATCACTATAGTGAGAGGCAATTGACAAAATACATGAAATAGCGACTCATTTATTAACCCAATAGACATCTTACGCCTTAGGGCACATTTCAGATATTGCAAAACCACCCGATCAAAAGTCATCTTCTACAAGAATACGTAACGCGTGACTTTTGATTGGTTTTTACACGTCTTAAGGCATAACCCATATTAAAACCGTTTCATTTATCGAAACAGGTCGTGAAATCATAGGCAATGATAGGGTACTGTTTTTACCCATTTTTTGTCTACTTCTCCTTATACTGGTAGTGTAATCATAGGGGTTCTAGATTCAAATCTGTGGAATCTGCAGTAATGGGGCTTTAGCGTAGAACTGCTTTTAGGTAAAATCATTTTTGATAAAAACTGGTTCTTCAGATTTTATTCCAGAGCCTCCAGGATTACGCTACTGAACAGTTAACGTATACGTTATCACAATTTAGGTGCGGAACTTTAGGGATCACGTCAAAACTCGACCGCCCGGCAACCGCCGGTTACGGCCGGTTCCGCCCGGTTCTCACAAAACTTGTCGTCTGTTATAATATACACACATAATGAGGTCAAATAGTCACACTCTGGTGAACACGACCGGTTGATAGTGCCTCGTCACACGCGTGAGCAATAACATCTTGAAGTAATGGGCTCTTAATTCTCAGTTGACAACCAGTACAATCTGTTTATAGCTCAATTAACTTTTTTAAATCAATACCGAAAGTCTATGAATGGGTTTTTTTATAGAACGATTATAGAGAGAGCTATTATGACCGCAAAGTAACAGATTGATAGTGTAAATTAGTCCGGTTACAGCATTATGTCAACCGGCGGTTGTTCAGTGTTGCATGCGCGAATATTCATATACCAGTAAAACATTTGACCTGAAAGAACCGGGCGAAACCGCCCGTAACGGCGGTCAACGGGCGGTCGAGTTTTGACGTCTTCCCTTATTACTTATCAACAAAGGAATTTCGCACTCACTGAAGGGGTATCTGAGTAAACAATCGCTAGATTAGCCAAGCCAAAACACGTGTTGTACATTTTCTTTCAACATCAATTTAACTTGCGCTTTCCAATTAGTTGAAGATTTAATATAACAGTTAAAAAGTACACATACATACACACCCTTGTAACATTTACACACGACAGAAATTCATGCTGTAGTAATGCTTCTCTTTTCAGATGTACATAAGTATTGCGATTTTGATCATAATAGTGTTGGGAGCATTGGTACATAAAATTGAAAGTGCCGCAGGGAAATTAAAATTTGTTTTCTTAATGACTATATAGATTGACTTTAATAGATGTAACTAATTTGGCAGAATGAGCAGTTACAACCCGAGAGTTATACAGAACTTTTATACGGATACAATGTGCTAATGAACTTGTACACGATTCTATGTACGAGTTTAGCTATTCTACTTAATCTGTATTTCCATTTTCTCTCCACTTGCATTGCAGTTTTCCAACTACGTGAGACAAGAATGAGTATTACGCGGAATACGAGGACACTGGTCACGTGTTTGATATCGGGTAAGTACATTTCGTTATTTAAATTAAAACAATTTTTATAAAATAGGTACTTTCAATTCGCGGGAAAATGAGGGTTGTGCCAATGAAATAAAAAGCGAGTGGATCAATTGAATCACGACCTTTTTTAAAAATGAATTCCTTTAAAAGGTTCGGATTTTCTTTTCAATCACCTTTATTTCCTATATTGGTTTCGTGATACGAGTACTAGGCTACGGTATGTTCATATTGTGTTGCGTATCAATGGAAGCTGATGGGTTCGTATTTCCGATTTGTAGCAGGTACTTGTTTCAGGGCCGAGCCTCTTTCTTAATATGAATATAGGGGAGGTCTCGATGTGAATGTGCCAAAATCACCACTATTTTGTCATCAAAAATCAACTGTTTTAAAAAACATACAAGGGATATATTTTATCATATTATGAATGATGTTCAACCACCATGTTCCATTCCTGCAGTCATTCCCTGGCGATGTGTGTATGTGTATAATTCGATTATTATTACAAATGGACCCAATTCAGTTAAGAACCTATTCGACCTGATCGCGCTACCCCATCGTCTTTTGTAGCATCATTATGGCGCTTGGTACCGAATTGCCATACAATCACATCGCCAGCAAATTCAATTCATTACATATTTCATTATCACTTTTTTTGTTTTTTGTTGATTATCCCCTATTAATGTTATAAATCACCGTGAGTAATAATATTATAATAATCATCAGTATACAGTAATGTCCATGCCTCTGACAACATGTATCCCAATTTATTACGTTTAAATGATTTATTAAGGGTGGCCATATATATTTGCGAGCTCTGCTCTGATTTTGGTCAACCCACTAATGTATTTACTTAAAATTATTGTACATGTATTGTTGGTAAATAAAACTTAAACTGAAACTGAATAAATATCTCGACACTGTAGTTGTCAATCGCTTCATTGAACAGATAAAAGAACTGTTGAGCACAAAATAGTGGGGACTTTGGCATATTCAGATTTATACCTCCCCTTATTCTCAAACGAGTGGCTGAGTATTGAAACAAGGTATTGTGACACATATGGTACCATCGGACAAATGATCACATCAGCTTTACATTGATATTCAACACAATAGGCCTATGAATAATTAAATATTTAAACAATTAGCAATTGAAACAAATGAAATCCGATTTAAAAAGGTTTAGCTGCTCTTTAATAGCACTTGACGCCTATTTCACACAAAAAGTAAAGTCTCTTGCATATGGCTGGGTAAAGAATGTGAATCGGCATGCTTATATATCGCAATGTATTTACCGATCTGAATAGCCTCATGTGACGCGTTATATATAGGGTCACGCGTTATGAACTCGCGTTATGAACTCGCCTCCCAAATAGGGTGGTGCCGTTACATTTTTTAGCTTCATGCTGTCATTTTCCTCAAATATTTTTAAAACCACAAAAGCTATCTCAACAAATTTGGTATCATTTTAAAGCCCTGATAACAAGCTATCTGCCTGCCAAATGGCATTGGTATAGCTAATACAGAAAGGGAGATACAGCTGTTTGATGTTTGGGGACCAGGGATGGTGCTGGAAGGGGTGCCGCTGGAAGGGGTGCCGCCTGTACACACTCAATGGGGATAATCCCATGCTTTGTTCTTTTTACAATAACTAGTCATCCCCTAATGTTAAAAACATAATTTTGGTCCCATTTCAAAGGATATTTAGTAGTCTTTAAGTATGTGGTTCAACAGACTTGTCAACTATTATTAACAACTAATTAATTATGGATAAGACAATGATCATCAGCTTTCTTCCTATTCGCTACACAGTCAACATGAATAATCAGCCTCAATTTACCGGATTTATAAAAATGACTATAACAGAAAAAGTTTTCAACCTATGATAGCAAAAGTATACATTTTTGGAAAGCTTGTAACTAGAGGAATTCAGAAATGCAGTTTATATCAGGGAAGGGTTCATCCTTAAACAAATATTTCTGAAAATTCTAAAAATATATAAAATAAAAATTTAAGATATTCACTAGCCGGTATAATTACCATATCGACGTAGTAACTTTGACAAATATATATCATCTATTTTATGGGTAATTTCATGAGAAATTCAAATATGTAAAAAAAAAAATGATAGGGGTAGGTATAAAAAATATATGGATCTCAAATTAAAAATTAGAAAACTCTGATATTTTCCGAACATTTCCGATCATACCATTTTAGTTCTTGGTCGTATTATAATTTTAATGGCATATTTGGTTTCCTCATGCAATTTCCCTTCAGAAAATGTATACTTTTATTACCTCAGGGTGGTATACAAGCAAATATAAATGTGTAAAGTTAAAATCATGTCGCGAAAGCCAAAATCCGTGTGTATTACGCGAAAGGATGACCATAGACGTTTCTTTCAATGACTGATGTGGTAAGGATGATACCGATGATACTTGTCAACATTCAACGCTCAGGATTGTGTTAAGACTAAAGATAGCGAGAAATGTGGGATCATAAGTATTGATTTTGAATAATAATATAACTGAACCGGCCCACTTTTCGGCGTTTAAAATCAGCACAAACAAGTCCCCAGGGACCGGGAATGTAGTCCACTAATCATGCTAATGTCGCGCTATTGGTCATCGTATAGATGGTAATTGGTAATATCGGCCTATAGTACCAAAGAGAAGACACGTCTCAGGCCTGGGGAAACAGTTTGCCTTAAATAGTTGTGTAGCGCATACAAATGCGTTTGCCTTGTAGCAACACTCTTCATACGAATAAAGATGTTAGTATTCATTGAAAGTACTCTATGGTTGTTTTGAAAAGCAGGGGTGGAAAGTTAAATTTCAATGTATAATTTGAATAGCTTTAAAAATTGCCTTATTCAGTACATGTATGTTTACTTAATGACTAAGATTGTAAGACACCTTCAGTGGCGAAGCTTGGTTTTTCATATGGGGGGGGGGGGGGGGGGGGGGGGAGGGGGGGGGGGGAGAAATAAAAGTGAACAGGCACGACTTAAAGGTAGATGACCCGATCACATTTTCGTAACACAGAATTATTTCAAACATACGGAGATTTTCATATCATATGAAAGCTCGTATTTTTCTCATCATCATACTGAAATTTGACGGCCTAATTCGGTATAATGACAGAGAAATCGACGAAATAGCGTTGAATTACCGCGAATGGTGGTTACCACCGACATAGTTTGTGTAGTACTCAATGGGTACAGTTCACAGCCTCTTGTGCGTCTAAAATAAGAACCATAATATCTATGCATCTCAAATTTTGGGACACGACGTTTTTAAGGATGACCTTTCATGTAGAATAGAAAACTTCAAGTTGAAAATCGGAACATCTACCTTTAATACTGACTTAACATACTTGGCGCGCGAACATTTTCTATTTACACTAATGTGTGAGGTATATTTAGGCTTTAACGAGTATAACCTTTGCGAAAAATTGCTATCGTTGTACTTTTAACCGTCATAATTCAATGATTCCCTTGTCAAATGAACCGGCAATGCCACTCTCAACCGCACTGGCGACTCCAAAAAATATGGGGGTGTCAGGCCACCCACTCTCCCCTCTAGTTACGCCACTGGAAACCTTATACCCCTGTTTCACATACGGCGATCAGGCCAGCGATTGCACTGCGCTCACAAAAGTATCAAAATATGTATAACACGCAGTGAGAGCGCGGAAAACTGTCCGAAACTATCCATTTTTAAATCAAGGTCACTAAATTCCTTTCACATTCTGCTGCGATCAGACCGGCGCTTGGATTATGCTAAAACATTATCAAAACGCCAAGACAAACGCACTCAGATCTCCACGAACTCCTCGGTGACGCAGTGGAAACTGGCTGGGACGTGAAAGGGTTGTGAGAGGGCCCCCATGGTCGCCCTTGAGCGCCAGTGCGCCGCGTTTGTTTTGTGCATGCACAAAACAAGCGTGGAGGTTCGGCGCCTTCAGACCGTTGTGCTCTCCTGTCGTTTATGTACATGTGTGTTGATCACTTGTCAAACTCCAAGAACAGACTGAGCATCCTTTAGACAAAGACATGCATAGATGGAGTCCATTCACTTGGATTATTAAGCTTAACGGGTGTTGGTATTGTACTTGGGGTGATTATTTGAATAATATTGACCTGTTTTGACAAATTGAATATTAAAAATTTCATTCATATTAAATGATATGCTTACATGCGGGTAATTAAATCGCTCGCAAATTATGGGTAAATTGACAAAACACACAATCAAATTTGTTATATGAGTGCCCCAGACTGCCCCTTGCAGATATAATGTATAAAAAAAGAAAATCAAATGTTATATAAGCCAAACATACTATGCCACTGGCCACAACTATCACTGTTTTGTTGTAATCCATATAATTCAAAATATTTTTCTTATTGAACCGATATGAGCACATCATGATACTATCATTATTTAGAGAATAATTACTGCGTAACAACTGTTTTCGCGAATTTGTTGTGAAATAAGAGGTTGATGTTATGGTCTGAGGAATTGTCCCGAAGGGGCGCAGCCCCTGAGGGACAATTCCGAATGACCATAACAGCAACCGAGTATTTCACAACAAATTCGCGAAAACAGTTGTTAAGCAGTCATTATTCTCATTCATTACTGAAAAAGATGCATATTTATCCAAATCGTTGATTTGTACCGATATAATCTCGCTAATAATTAATTAGTTGTTTTGTTTATTTTGTCCACCCCTGCCCTTCTTAGTTATTGAAACAGTCCGAGTCGGGTCATCCCCTCCTTCAACCAATCAGAAATAAGCTTTAATCGTGTTTCCTCATAATTCAATGAATATTCAGTTTAGGGGCGTGAGGCGTTTATTTGATTGGTCGGTCAGTGAGCAAAACAATGGAACACTTTGGCGCAGTACTTTCGGGCAATTATTAGTAACCTGCGCTCGGCGTGCGCGTTCTCATCTAACGATTCATTTTATTGGAGCGCACTTGATACGCAGCTATCGCGATTATTCATGAAGTAATGAAATCATTTCAATGTATTCAGATTCAACAATGTTATTGATACACCTGTTCATAACTCCCGCCAACAGACACGCCACTATTTCCATGGCTCTACAAAAGTGGAAGTATCGCATTACGCTAAGCTATAGGATATTGCTCTCTAAATAGGATTTAAGGAACAATCAAAGTTAAGGATCATCAATGTTATTACACTCTAAGAAAAAAAGTGCTTCAGGGGTTCTTGGCTGTCCCGTATATGGAACCCTTTATAGAACCTTTAAAGATTCCACAAAGTTAAAAAAAGAAACTTTAAAGGTTCCAAAATAACGAAAAGTGCATTTTGAGAACCTTTAAAGGTTCTCTACAGAAGTTTTGGGGGTTCTTTAAATTAAAAGAACCTTTAAACCGGAGGGTTCCATATACGGGACAGCGAAGCAAGAGAACCAACGAAGCACCCTTTTTTCAAGAGTGTAGAGCTGTAAACATGTTAAACATGGATCATTGTTATTCATTCTGTATCTACTATTTCTATGTTTGAATCTAATACCCTTCGTGCAATTGCTATGTACTCCCCGCGATTCCGCAGAGAACATTGTGCAAACGTATTGAGAACGTACGCAGAAACACAATGGGTGGTAATAAGAGCGCCGTGAAAATGTGATAAGCGGGATAGGAGCGTACTAAAAGCTACCTTGTTTTAAATATGTAACCCACATTTTGGCACTTTCCCGCGCTCTTTTCTGCGTGTTAATGAGGACCCTCTTCCGCTCTAGCCAGTGTCCTCTGCGTCCCCAATCGGTTCTTATACGTTTGCTTGGCGCTTTTTCCAGCGCAACGCAAGCGCAAGGCCTGATCGCCGTATGTGTGACAGGGCCTTTACTGTATAAGACGAACGTCATTTGTTTGCCTTTAGTGTCAACAAGTTCAATGCGTTTCGGTGTCGAAATATATCAAATGGCAAACGTGATAAGAACTAGATCGGAACTATAAAACTGAAGAGTCGTAGTATTCCATTTGGCAAGCGTTAAGTGTGCACTTTACTATTGTTATCTTAGACGATATTTTCGACACTGATAAACGATTTAACGTGCTGCAAGCGGAAATCGTCTCAAATATGTGGCGCGTTGAACGTTGCCTTTTATAGGTATGCCTCAAAGGGCGCACTACATCATGATGCTGTGAAATGGGTAACACTTGACAATCCGTTTACGATTTCAATCGATTAATGATGAAACTGAATTACTCAGTGGAATCTCCTTAGCGTTGACCATGTTGAATGATACAATACTGATTGGTGGCCTAATTCTATTGACCACATGGTATACCGATTGACCAAGGACATAAATAGAAGGACCGCACGAGAACGCCTCTGGATCTTCTTTAGATACTCACGGGGTGTGCAACTGAACTTGCTAATTTGAAGCTACTTTTAAGTTTAACTTTGGATGTGCGCATATTTGTGGTGGCGCTGTGTTAGCTGTTTGTCGTCTGCTTTAGGTATACATTTTTAAGTAATTGAAGTTTACGCGGAATTGTTGGGAAAATTCCAAAAATAAGTGTGTGGTTTTGAAAGTTATGATAAAATATACGTGCTGGATGGTTTTAAAAGCCTGACATATATGATACTTTACGTTTCATTGCTTATTTTATGCATTTGAATTCATTTTTCTTAGTTTACACCAAACCGTCATTGTTTAACGGACTTGATGCAAATCTATAAATTCCTTGCATTCCGATGATGTGACCTTATTTTTTTCTGTCATCATAAAGATATCTACGTATGCGCAGTTGTATAGAACTTCCCTATTCCAAAATTAATGGAATCCCTGGATTTACCATTATGGTGTATCAAAGCTTGTTTACTTAAGTTACAGAAGCAAAAGTGCAGTAGAAACATACCTACGTTACATTTTGACGAACATGAATTATTGCCTGTGCGAAACTTTTACTTAGTTCTCTGTGTTATTACTAGAATGATCAACTATATATTTTTCTCCAGAGTAGGTCAGCTAGTGCTACTTAAAAACGCTGAAAAAATGCAAAGGTTGCCGGCTCGAATCCGGTCAGAAGTTTTTGTTCAACGATTATGTGCACTAGCCTACTCTGGCATGCCCAGGGGAAAGATAAATAATTGATCAATTATTGATTGTTTTGCATTTTTTAGCTTATTTGACCATTTCTTTTTCAGGGGTCAAATCATGGTTAACTTTCAATCAGGGTCTAATTCCTGTGATGTAGGTCGAGTTTACACGGATTAAGACATTATATCATATATGTTATGCTTGGTAGATGAGATATTATAGGGAAAATGTTTACACAACATCCGATGAGACACATGATATATCAATTTGTTCCTCGTGTTAGGGCATTCTATAAATACATTGATTTAAGTCATTTTGAGAAACTGCATTCGTTTACTTCAGAACTTTTGGTCATCGATACAACTCTATATATGATGCGTTATGCCACGAACAGTTTTTTATTGATTTCAAAGACCCTCATATCCATGCATGTTGTTCACCTTGAAATATGAGGAGAAAATTGCAATGATTTCGACATACATGTAGACAATTTGGTTAAAGATGCCTCTGACCTGTATATCAAATTGCCAGTAACTTTTGCGTAGACGTGTAAACAGAGCGGTTAATGTGACTTGAGACAAGAAGCTTTTACAAAGAGCACTTGGAGGCACTGACATCATTGCTGAGCTGGTTAGTTAGAAATCTTTAGAGTAGATAGCCTAATTAGGAGTATACAAATATATAAGAGAATACAACGGTCCTTCCAGAAGAACTACTTTTCATTTAGCCCAGATCTAATGGGTCAAATTGTTTTGTGCAGACCGATCTAATAGTGATTAGACGCGGTTAGAAGAATGGGTTCGTGTTTGTGATGATAAATGCAGCATCGTTTACTATAATTTGACTCAATTCAATGTTATCAGGTACCCTTAACAGCGTTGTGAAATATAATTGAAATTGTCCCTCTTGCTACCCAAACTGCACTGATATATAATCACCATAGTATTGAACCAAAGAAGATTTAAAGACACCACCACAATGCATTGCATTTTTGCAAAATGCCCTAATTCTAGTCTCCAATTTGCCTCAGTTCCCATAGGGTTGCACACCACCAAATACATCTCCTATAGGTTAACACGTGAAATGCACAATTTTGAAATGGATATTTCTCGACGTTATAAGAAACTGGTATCTTGAAATTAGGTTTCAGCTTGAAGATGAAAGCCATGACTACTAACTCAACAACTCATATATGGGGGGTAACCGGCATTTTTTTAAACTAGAGCCTTTTCAAAAAGTACGAGTTGAGTTTTCCTGGTCACGCAAGTGTTGATTTAGATGATGGCGTCAGATACCGGAAATGACCTGAACACAAATGTCTCTGTTAAAATATTAAAAAATCATCATTGCATCAATTTTTTTGGACCTGAAGAACGCTGATGTGTCTGTCAAAATTCACACTATATTAATTTTGCCATAACATGTAGTAAATACCCTATATTTAAACTGTAATTTACAATATGTCTCCCGTTTCGGCATAGAAACGGGCCGGTTTTGGACTATTGCCTCAAAGAGGGTAGGGCCAGACGTTATTTAGTGGTGTGAAACCATAGACATTTGCACACAATCATGGCTTCATACATGTCATAGGGCGTTCATCGTTGGAGCTCTTAAGTTCTAGTTTACATCAATGAATAAATTAGTTATCAGTGTTCCTTCTTCTTATTTCTAAAACTTTAAGAGCTCGACAAATGCATCGTGTGAAAAAAGACTTTAGTTGGCTGGCGTTCGCGCAATGCATTGTGGGAAGACCTTAAAATCTTCTTTGGTGTTGAACATTATATAACAAATAATGGGTAAATCTGTGGGGAGGGAACATAGAGAATTGTAACATTTATGACATAAGTGTATTGGGATCATCAGCCATACTGACTTCAGATTTAAATACCGGTTATTGATTAAAACAATGATGGGACCATGTATGTCGAAATGTATTTGAAAATGATATCACAGTGGGAGTTAAAAGGAAGAAATGCTTGTTTGAGAACGCTTTATAAGAACGTTTCAATTAACAGACAAAATAATGATTTTGTTTTGTAATATGCCCAAGACGATGGTAAGAATGATAAGAAAATTAATGTTTCCCATCTATGCTCTTGGGTATAATGCTCGACGTCTACCGAATTTAAGTTTTAATAAATTGGGCCATCCCATTTGAAATCCATACACCCGTATACAGTGGAGGGGGAGAAAGAATTTGGGAGAGGAAAATGCGCGCGAAAAGGTTGGCTTATAATGTATAAATTAGCTTAATTTGTACTGAATTAGACATTTTAGACCAATTTTAAGTAATGTTGACATTAAAACCAACTTTTTCGATTGGTTTTATTTGTAAGGGTTGGCCAAAATGGGGGGGGGGGGGGGGGGTGAGGTTTGAGCTGAAAATCAACATTTTCGATTGGTTTTAGTTGTAAGGGTTGGCCAAAATGGGGGGGGGGGTGAGGTTTGAGCTGACGTGGGGGGGGGGGGGGGGGTTAACTGGGGGAAAGGTCTTGACTGCCACTGCCCCTTTAGAAGACATGACCTTCATAATCTTCCACTCAAGGAGTGAAGAATACAAATGAAGTCACAAATGCAGGTAAGGGCGCACAGCACTAAATCACTCCTCGTTTTGTGTAATGGTATAGTAAGTTCCGGCAAAAACAAAAAACGTTTTGTGATTAATAATGGGGTCCTTTGGGAATCAGTTTGGCGTGAGGGTAGCATTTCATAATTAAAATGAAAGGTAATCTCGTATACTTTGATCAGGATATTGCAAAATATTGATTTTCGATTGTATTGAAAATTTATCACGTGGATGAACACACGTTATCGGAGGCGGTTAGAAGGCGAGCGTCCGGGCTGAAAATAGGGGTGGCGCTGTTTAAATGATCGTATCGTAAAATCGAATTGGAAGGTGTAACACTTCTTGACGATTTTATGAAATTTGAATGTTTGTTTATTATAATCAAGCATTCGAGACATTCAAAAAATGGTTACTAAGGGCCCAAAATAGCGACTCTTTTAGCCCTAATTTACATGTAATCCAATGGGCGGTTTAGTTAGTGCTGTGCCCCCGTAACCCCATTTGAAATTCACACTCCCTATGGGAAGATTAAGATAATGTCTACCATAAGGGGTGTATGGATTTCAAATGATATGAAATTATGTTAACGGGACACACAAAAAGTACGTCAGTACGATATAAGATTAATAAATCCCTGAGAAATTGATTACCTAAATTAAGAAATTAATTGTCAAGCTGACATTATAACAAAAAGTGATGATCAGTAAAACATGTACGTGTAATAACACACTAATTGTTGTGTAGTGATATGATTACTAATGCAAAAGTAATGATAAGTGGTAATCCTAATGACACTTGAAAATAATCATGAGACCTCATCAATCAAATTTATTCCGGGTAAAATCGACTTCAATGAATCTGATATCGTATAGCTCATCTGTGCGATGGTGTCTGAGGCGCTTTGAGTTTTGCATTATTACAAATGCCAATACCAATAGAACGCACAGTGATTAATCGAATTAGCGGTCTATCTTTGTGATACGGGCGTGTTTTTGGGAATAAAACTAACAGGGAGAAAAACAGGTCAATTCTTTTTTGGGGAAATCGTACAGGCGCCGGGGATCGAACCCGGGTTGCACGCGTGAATGTCCGGCACCTATAATACCTGATCGGTCTTAACACTTTCCTTGCGGCAGGCGGCTGCAGACGACATTCCAAAATGTTCAAAAAATGTTTCAAATATGTCAAAATTATTGAATTTTATTACCATATTTGGAATTAACATGAGAAATGCAATGAAATAAGTACACACATACCTAGTATTGGCTCAGTAAGCCTTGAGATAGACCTTGAAAGTTGGGAAAGGTTTCAGAAACATCTTTTTTTTGTATATTATAGTAAACCAATAGCGGCGTGGAAAGTGTTAAGCATGTTAAAATTGTCTAATCTTGTTGTTTGATAGCCCGCCTCTTCGCGCCTCGGGTCCCCGGGGGGGGGGGGGGGGGGGGGGTACTCGGATTTGGTTTGGTCGGGGGTGTACCGCTGGAGATTCAAAACCCATACCCATTTCCAAGGGTGATTTTTCGCGAAAATAGACCCAATTTTGGTAAATTTTCACGAAAATAGACCTAATTTTGGCAAATTTTCGCGAAAATCGCGAAAACAGGACCCATGTCTAAGGATTTTTCGCGAAAACAGGACCCATGTCTAAGGATTTTTCACTGAAAAGCCTACCCATGGCTAAGGATGTCTCGTGAAAAAACGACCCACTGGAGCGGCACATCCCCGTATGCCTTACATACGTGAGTACCCCCCCCCCCCCCCCGGGCTCGGGTCGCGCTCTATTATATAGTGTTTTATCATTGGAAGAATTAGGGTTAATTCGTTAAAATCCATGGAAGGGCGTAATTGTGCATGATGTATTAAACAATGCCGATATATATCTCAGATGGCGATACAGGAGTGTATCTATTATTGGATTACAAGAGCTCTAGACGGTAGAACAGAACAGAACACTGCATTTTGTGTTTCATTATCATCATACTTGAATGATGACAAACTGTGATGAATAATATCACAGGCCTCTTCATGTGCAAACACATTTGTTTTGTTGCGATTTCAAGTAATAATCATCTGATGAATGGAATTCTTAATAACGAGTGAATATCATCATTAAAATCTGATCAATCAAAATGTATTTTGCATTCGTGCACCGCCCTTCTCGCGCCTGTCTGCGCTCTATAGGGCTGTGCACGAATGCAAGGCTTCGGGCGATGATCAACGAATGCAATTATCCTTATGGTCATGTTTTTTATACTGGGTACCCAAAAAAGGTGGATCTGTTACATTTGCACTACATATTATTACTTTGCATGCATATATTTTGGCTATTCTTTATCACACATACTCAAATTTGGTCTTATTTTGATGAGAAAGTATTTGGCCTTTATTTTAAAAAGAAAAATATAAACTACCAGGGTTCTGTTAATTACAATAGTTCGTTAAACCTAATTAGTCAGGGGTGGAAGAGTATGCGGAGGAGGAGTATGCGGAGGAGGAGGAGTGCATAGTTGAACAAGTATGGTGCAATATACATTGGGCAAACATAAAATGCACTGGTTTCACTCTTGGTACAATTCTATATTGAAAACATAACATTATTGAAGCATATTTGAATTAAAAATATAATTATTTAATTAAGGAATCATTATTTAGCATTAAGAAGCTCAAAAAATTGTTAAGAAACGTAAGTTGGTCGCAGTTTGCGAATGTATGCAAACATTTTCCTGCACCAAACTGTCCATTTTAAAAGTATAGAAAGGTTGAGGTACCCTTTTGAATAAATAAATTTAACTATTCAATTAAAAATTAAAAGAAGATATGTAATTAACCTCATGTAGGAAGGACCTGATCTTTACTCTAGACTCGCAAACTGCCATCATACCCTATGCAAGTCTGATATACTGTGCTGTAGACCTACGTCCAGGGAACAATAACCAGTATCTTCTCGCCAATGAAGATCATGCTGAAATATTGTGCAACATTTATTTGTAAATAAGTCTTCAAGTAGTGTGCAAACTTGAGTTTGAAAAGTAAGTTGATACGATACTAGTGACTACTAGTTTGCCAATCAACATTGGATCACCCTATATGTTGAATACAACTTAAAACGATAACATTTTATAATTCAATCTTAAATCAGACTCTT
Organism: Ophiura sarsii; assembly: GCA_035610835.1. Lineage (NCBI taxonomy): Eukaryota > Metazoa > Echinodermata > Ophiuroidea > Amphilepidida > Ophiuridae > Ophiura > Ophiura sarsii. The sequence continues at coordinate 23,103,051 of CM069451.1, read as the reverse complement.
GAAATTTGAATACTGGGTTCAAACATTATGGAAACTAACCTAATTTGTTCATTTGAATGTGCTTTGCACATCATGAAGGTGCAAGAAGGATGAACGCAATTAATTGTATGCCACTAAACATGTGCCATTGGGAAAATTTGAGTCACCCTGTAGTTAAAGGGCACCTTTTTATTGAACATTATTTGAAACTCATACCACTTTAAGCATTTGCCACTTCAAATTGGAATGTAAAATTATGTTTCAGATGCAAATTTAAATTAATGATTTGTGGATAATCACGTGTACCTAAATTAATGTTTTAAACACCCTTCATGTTTAAAATTAACACCTTTACATAAGGAAAGGGTGACTTTTAAAATCAATCAATGTTCATTCATGTACATGTAATTGATGCATTTTTATTTGAAATATACTAGTCTTTGTATAATGTAGTAATAGAAACATTTTTCCGGAACTAAATAAACACATTTTTAGACACCCTGTATGTAGAATTTCAGATTCATAATGAAATTTAATTTGCATATGTCTGGATGGGTATTTTATCAAACTACTTTAAATCTATACTGAACTTTTCTCTCATCACTTCATATACATAGTGGAAGTAATTATTGAAACCGTTCTTTTTTAGAAGATTTTGCTTGTTACACCCTGTACAATTTCGGGCCACCCTGTATAATCAACTTGATTGTATGCTATTTGCATCCGTTACAGTATATGCTTTCAGAATATGTATACTTTTACCAACTTAAAATGTAAACTTTTTCAGATATAATGCATTAACTGAAAAAGGAACCTAATTTATGGAAAAAAGGACATGTAACACAAATTGTACCCACAATTCCGGAAATAACTGTTGAACCACTTTGAGGACTTCGTTGAAATCAACCCCCCAGTCCCCCCATTCAATGTTGTTCGGAACCGTTTCATCACCACGGTCGTTGGGACCCTCAACATTGATTGGTGGGGGCGGGGGAGGGATATCACTTAGTAGATAGCTCAAGCTCCCCACACAAGTTTGTTGCAAAATCAGCGCTTGAAAATAGTCCCTTAAAGTGGGATATTAGCAAAGAAATGGACTATGTGGTCCAACACCAATTTTCCTGAATTGTCTGAATGAAGTCCAAAAAAAATCATCTGATTTTACATTTTTAGCCACAACTTTTTTATTTGTAAGTCTTTTTTGATCAAATTGTCAGTAAATAGAGATGCTATGAATCTCCTGATATACCATCATCAAGAGGTGTCTACAGTACTGAATTAGGGACTGGTCATATTAAATACCTAAACCTGCATATTTGCTCCTATTATTCGAGGAAGCCTGACTTATTTATTTTAAAAAAGCATCTGATACCCCGATAAACACGAGAACATTATAAAATATGATTTAAATACAATTTTGACGGTTCGTGCGTGGCGCTCGACCCAATCCCATGCGTATCCCTTGGTTACAGCTTGCGCTACGCGTTTGCATAAACTTCGAGCATAGCACTCGACTTTGTTACCAAGAAATAACATGAACAATGAGATGGTAACTAACATTGCGGTTCATTACATATCAATACAGGCAAGATATGAATAGGTTCAGTCATTACATTCATTGTTCATGTACAGATCATGATTAACAATCTATACGTCTCGCGCGCAGCGCTTCGTGCACATCGATTGACACGCCTCGCGCATATCGCTCCAAGCCGCTCGGACATAGCGCACGAAATTGCTCGCGTAGCATACCGCGGCAATCATTTATTACAGAATTATTACATTTATAACATTATAATAACAAGGCCAAAGCTAAATAAAGAGAAATATTAAATAGCATCGTCCACAGTGGTATGAACATTACATTGTAGGTAATTCGCCGAACCCTGTCTTTGGAATTCTAATGACGCGGTGATGGACAACCATTACACGGTTGACCGTATTGAATTGCACGCGTGTACACGATTGTCCGTCTAAATTAAATAGATAATAGGAGTTAGTTCTATTATTTATCGGGGACAATCGACCGATGTGCATGCTTTTCAATGGATGGACAAACGCAACGGTTGTCCATACTCTGATAGTACGAGGGCATGGTTCTGAATAAAAAGACGCTATAAGGCGTTACTATGAAAGGTGTATTGTGAATCAGTGCTAATTTCTAAAGCCGAAGATAATATGACACTTGATTTGGCTTGATATTGCATAGATGGGCGATTAGCTCAATTGGTTAGAGCGTTGGCCTATTAAGGGCTGAGACACGGGTTCAAATCCTCATGGCGGGAGCCATTGGTGTTTTTAATAATGTATTAATATAACATTTTCGTTATTCGCGTGGCTCATTAACTGGTTTATTTTATTCATCTGTTTGTCGCATATTGTTTTTGTTTTTCCTCTCTTTTGGTTTTTGTTCTTCTTTATTTTTGAACTTTTTTCGGTGGTTGTTGTTTGTCTTTCTTTCTCTCTGTCTACCACATGTAAAATGACCAGTCCGTCACAATGCATTTCGTACTTTTAATGCATTTATTAAACACGGAAGATAAATTATAACCGTCAAGTTAAGTAAATGCAAAGAAAATACAATCATTCCATTACTTCAATGGCAAATACAACGCTACAATAATTGACACAATAGTTATTACTTCATAGCGTCTATAATGCGGTTGTGACCGGTCCCTTATCAAAAAAGAAACGCATTGCGATAACGAAAGGATTTTAATTGATTGTTGCATAATAAACTACTGTCATATAATTAGTTTAAATAATGAATTTCACCCGTTGCACCCTATGTAAGACTACATGTAACACTCGCGCATTCCATATACATGGGCCATAATCACGCACGAAATGACCAGTCCCTAACAATGTACATGTCGTATTTACTTTATCTTTACCATATATAATAAGTATATACATATCTTGCCACTCTCCAAATTAGAAGATTATGCAATGTATAGAAGACGAGTTATTCCCTATAGACAGTTGTCATATTGAGTGATTTACCATACAAACGGGCCATAATCACGCATAAAATGGCCAGTCCCTAACAATGTAAATGTCGTATTTACTTTATCTTTACCGTATATAACAATTATATACATATCTTGTCACTCTCCAAATTAGAAGATTATGCAATGTATAGAACACGAGTTATTTCCTATAGACATTTGTCATATTGAGCATTTACCAATAGCCTCAGACAATTCCGGAAATAACTGTTGAACCACTTTGAGGACTTCGTTGAAATCAACCCCCCAGTCCCCCCATTCAATGTTGTTCGGAACCGTTTCATCACCACGGTCGTTGGGACCCTCAACATTGATTGGTGGGGGCGGGGGAGGGATATCACTTAGTAGATAGCTCAAGCTCCCCACACAAGTTTGTTGCAAAATCAGCGCTTGAAAATAGTCCCTTAAAGTGGGATATTAGCAAAGAAATGGACTATGTGGTCCAACACCAATTTTCCTGAATTGTCTGAATGAAGTCCAAAAAAAATCATCTGATTTTACATTTTTAGCCACAACTTTTTTATTTGTAAGTCTTTTTTGATCAAATTGTCAGTAAATAGAGATGCTATGAATCTCCTGATATACCATCATCAAGAGGTGTCTACAGTACTGAATTAGGGACTGGTCATATTAAATACCTAAACCTGCATATTTGCTCCTATTATTCGAGGAAGCCTGACTTATTTATTTAAAAAAAGCATCTGATACCCCGATAAACACGAGAACATTATAAAATATGATTTAAATACAATTTTGACGGTTCGTGCGTGGCGCTCGACCCAATCCCATGCGTATCCCTTGGTTACAGCTTGCGCTACGCGTTTGCATAAACTTCGAGCATAGCACTCGACTTTGTTACCAAGAAATAACATGAACAATGAGATGGTAACTAACATTGCGGTTCATTACATATCAATACAGGCAAGATATGAATAGGTTCAGTCATTACATTCATTGTTCATGTACAGATCATGATTAACAATCTATACGTCTCGCGCGCAGCGCTTCGTGCACATCGATTGACACGCCTCGCGCATATCGCTCCAAGCCGCTCGGACATAGCGCACGAAATTGCTCGCGTAGCATACCGCGGCAATCATTTATTACAGAATTATTACATTTATAACATTATAATAACAAGGCCAAAGCTAAATAAAGAGAAATATTAAATAGCATCGTCCACAGTGGTATGAACATTACATTGTAGGTAATTCGCCGAACCCTGTCTTTGGAATTCTAATGACGCGGTGATGGACAACCATTACACGGTTGACCGTATTGAATTGCACGCGTGTACACGATTGTCCGTCTAAATTAAATAGATAATAGGAGTTAGTTCTATTATTTATCGGGGACAATCGACCGATGTGCATGCTTTTCAATGGATGGACAAACGCAACGGTTGTCCATACTCTGATAGTACGAGGGCATGGTTCTGAATAAAAAGACGCTATAAGGCGTTACTATGAAAGGTGTATTGTGAATCAGTGCTAATTTCTAAAGCCGAAGATAATATGACACTTGATTTGGCTTGATATTGCATAGATGGGCGATTAGCTCAATTGGTTAGAGCGTTGGCCTATTAAGGGCTGAGACACGGGTTCAAATCCTCATGGCGGGAGCCATTGGTGTTTTTAATAATGTATTAATATAACATTTTCGTTATTCGCGTGGCTCATTAACTGGTTTATTTTATTCATCTGTTTGTCGCATATTGTTTTTGTTTTTCCTCTCTTTTGGTTTTTGTTCTTCTTTATTTTTGAACTTTTTTCGGTGGTTGTTGTTTGTCTTTCTTTCTCTCTGTCTACCACATGTAAAATGACCAGTCCGTCACAATGCATTTCGTACTTTTAATGCATTTATTAAACACGGAAGATAAATTATAACCGTCAAGTTAAGTAAATGCAAAGAAAATACAATCATTCCATTACTTCAATGGCAAATACAACGCTACAATAATTGACACAATAGTTATTACTTCATAGCGTCTATAATGCGGTTGTGACCGGTCCCTTATCAAAAAAGAAACGCATTGCGATAACGAAAGGATTTTAATTGATTGTTGCATAATAAACTACTGTCATATAATTAGTTTAAATAATGAATTTCACCCGTTGCACCCTATGTAAGACTACATGTAACACTCGCGCATTCCATATACATGGGCCATAATCACGCACGAAATGACCAGTCCCTAACAATGTACATGTCGTATTTACTTTATCTTTACCATATATAATAAGTATATACATATCTTGCCACTCTCCAAATTAGAAGATTATGCAATGTATAGAAGACGAGTTATTCCCTATAGACAGTTGTCATATTGAGTGATTTACCATACAAACGGGCCATAATCACGCATAAAATGGCCAGTCCCTAACAATGTAAATGTCGTATTTACTTTATCTTTACCGTATATAACAATTATATACATATCTTGTCACTCTCCAAATTAGAAGATTATGCAATGTATAGAACACGAGTTATTTCCTATAGACATTTGTCATATTGAGCATTTACCAATAGCCTCAGACAATTCCGGAAATAACTGTTGAACCACTTTGAGGACTTCGTTGAAATCAACCCCCCAGTCCCCCCATTCAATGTTGTTCGGAACCGTTTCATCACCACGGTCGTTGGGACCCTCAACATTGATTGGTGGGGGCGGGGGAGGGATATCACTTAGTAGATAGCTCAAGCTCCCCACACAAGTTTGTTGCAAAATCAGCGCTTGAAAATAGTCCCTTAAAGTGGGATATTAGCAAAGAAATGGACTATGTGGTCCAACACCAATTTTCCTGAATTGTCTGAATGAAGTCCAAAAAAAATCATCTGATTTTACATTTTTAGCCACAACTTTTTTATTTGTAAGTCTTTTTTGATCAAATTGTCAGTAAATAGAGATGCTATGAATCTCCTGATATACCATCATCAAGAGGTGTCTACAGTACTGAATTAGGGACTGGTCATATTAAATACCTAAACCTGCATATTTGCTCCTATTATTCGAGGAAGCCTGACTTATTTATTTAAAAAAAGCATCTGATACCCCGATAAACACGAGAACATTATAAAATATGATTTAAATACAATTTTGACGGTTCGTGCGTGGCGCTCGACCCAATCCCATGCGTATCCCTTGGTTACAGCTTGCGCTACGCGTTTGCATAAACTTCGAGCATAGCACTCGACTTTGTTACCAAGAAATAACATGAACAATGAGATGGTAACTAACATTGCGGTTCATTACATATCAATACAGGCAAGATATGAATAGGTTCAGTCATTACATTCATTGTTCATGTACAGATCATGATTAACAATCTATACGTCTCGCGCGCAGCGCTTCGTGCACATCGATTGACACGCCTCGCGCATATCGCTCCAAGCCGCTCGGACATAGCGCACGAAATTGCTCGCGTAGCATACCGCGGCAATCATTTATTACAGAATTATTACATTTATAACATTATAATAACAAGGCCAAAGCTAAATAAAGAGAAATATTAAATAGCATCGTCCACAGTGGTATGAACATTACATTGTAGGTAATTCGCCGAACCCTGTCTTTGGAATTCTAATGACGCGGTGATGGACAACCATTACACGGTTGACCGTATTGAATTGCACGCGTGTACACGATTGTCCGTCTAAATTAAATAGATAATAGGAGTTAGTTCTATTATTTATCGGGGACAATCGACCGATGTGCATGCTTTTCAATGGATGGACAAACGCAACGGTTGTCCATACTCTGATAGTACGAGGGCATGGTTCTGAATAAAAAGACGCTATAAGGCGTTACTATGAAAGGTGTATTGTGAATCAGTGCTAATTTCTAAAGCCGAAGATAATATGACACTTGATTTGGCTTGATATTGCATAGATGGGCGATTAGCTCAATTGGTTAGAGCGTTGGCCTATTAAGGGCTGAGACACGGGTTCAAATCCTCATGGCGGGAGCCATTGGTGTTTTTAATAATGTATTAATATAACATTTTCGTTATTCGCGTGGCTCATTAACTGGTTTATTTTATTCATCTGTTTGTCGCATATTGTTTTTGTTTTTCCTCTCTTTTGGTTTTTGTTCTTCTTTATTTTTGAACTTTTTTCGGTGGTTGTTGTTTGTCTTTCTTTCTCTCTGTCTACCACATGTAAAATGACCAGTCCGTCACAATGCATTTCGTACTTTTAATGCATTTATTAAACACGGAAGATAAATTATAACCGTCAAGTTAAGTAAATGCAAAGAAAATACAATCATTCCATTACTTCAATGGCAAATACAACGCTACAATAATTGACACAATAGTTATTACTTCATAGCGTCTATAATGCGGTTGTGACCGGTCCCTTATCAAAAAAGAAACGCATTGCGATAACGAAAGGATTTTAATTGATTGTTGCATAATAAACTACTGTCATATAATTAGTTTAAATAATGAATTTCACCCGTTGCACCCTATGTAAGACTACATGTAACACTCGCGCATTCCATATACATGGGCCATAATCACGCACGAAATGACCAGTCCCTAACAATGTACATGTCGTATTTACTTTATCTTTACCATATATAATAAGTATATACATATCTTGCCACTCTCCAAATTAGAAGATTATGCAATGTATAGAAGACGAGTTATTCCCTATAGACAGTTGTCATATTGAGTGATTTACCATACAAACGGGCCATAATCACGCATAAAATGGCCAGTCCCTAACAATGTAAATGTCGTATTTACTTTATCTTTACCGTATATAACAATTATATACATATCTTGTCACTCTCCAAATTAGAAGATTATGCAATGTATAGAACACGAGTTATTTCCTATAGACATTTGTCATATTGAGCATTTACCAATAGCCTCAGACAATTCCGGAAATAACTGTTGAACCACTTTGAGGACTTCGTTGAAATCAACCCCCCAGTCCCCCCATTCAATGTTGTTCGGAACCGTTTCATCACCACGGTCGTTGGGACCCTCAACATTGATTGGTGGGGGCGGGGGAGGGATATCACTTAGTAGATAGCTCAAGCTCCCCACACAAGTTTGTTGCAAAATCAGCGCTTGAAAATAGTCCCTTAAAGTGGGATATTAGCAAAGAAATGGACTATGTGGTCCAACACCAATTTTCCTGAATTGTCTGAATGAAGTCCAAAAAAAATCATCTGATTTTACATTTTTAGCCACAACTTTTTTATTTGTAAGTCTTTTTTGATCAAATTGTCAGTAAATAGAGATGCTATGAATCTCCTGATATACCATCATCAAGAGGTGTCTACAGTACTGAATTAGGGACTGGTCATATTAAATACCTAAACCTGCATATTTGCTCCTATTATTCGAGGAAGCCTGACTTATTTATTTAAAAAAAGCATCTGATACCCCGATAAACACGAGAACATTATAAAATATGATTTAAATACAATTTTGACGGTTCGTGCGTGGCGCTCGACCCAATCCCATGCGTATCCCTTGGTTACAGCTTGCGCTACGCGTTTGCATAAACTTCGAGCATAGCACTCGACTTTGTTACCAAGAAATAACATGAACAATGAGATGGTAACTAACATTGCGGTTCATTACATATCAATACAGGCAAGATATGAATAGGTTCAGTCATTACATTCATTGTTCATGTACAGATCATGATTAACAATCTATACGTCTCGCGCGCAGCGCTTCGTGCACATCGATTGACACGCCTCGCGCATATCGCTCCAAGCCGCTCGGACATAGCGCACGAAATTGCTCGCGTAGCATACCGCGGCAATCATTTATTACAGAATTATTACATTTATAACATTATAATAACAAGGCCAAAGCTAAATAAAGAGAAATATTAAATAGCATCGTCCACAGTGGTATGAACATTACATTGTAGGTAATTCGCCGAACCCTGTCTTTGGAATTCTAATGACGCGGTGATGGACAACCATTACACGGTTGACCGTATTGAATTGCACGCGTGTACACGATTGTCCGTCTAAATTAAATAGATAATAGGAGTTAGTTCTATTATTTATCGGGGACAATCGACCGATGTGCATGCTTTTCAATGGATGGACAAACGCAACGGTTGTCCATACTCTGATAGTACGAGGGCATGGTTCTGAATAAAAAGACGCTATAAGGCGTTACTATGAAAGGTGTATTGTGAATCAGTGCTAATTTCTAAAGCCGAAGATAATATGACACTTGATTTGGCTTGATATTGCATAGATGGGCGATTAGCTCAATTGGTTAGAGCGTTGGCCTATTAAGGGCTGAGACACGGGTTCAAATCCTCATGGCGGGAGCCATTGGTGTTTTTAATAATGTATTAATATAACATTTTCGTTATTCGCGTGGCTCATTAACTGGTTTATTTTATTCATCTGTTTGTCGCATATTGTTTTTGTTTTTCCTCTCTTTTGGTTTTTGTTCTTCTTTATTTTTGAACTTTTTTCGGTGGTTGTTGTTTGTCTTTCTTTCTCTCTGTCTACCACATGTAAAATGACCAGTCCGTCACAATGCATTTCGTACTTTTAATGCATTTATTAAACACGGAAGATAAATTATAACCGTCAAGTTAAGTAAATGCAAAGAAAATACAATCATTCCATTACTTCAATGGCAAATACAACGCTACAATAATTGACACAATAGTTATTACTTCATAGCGTCTATAATGCGGTTGTGACCGGTCCCTTATCAAAAAAGAAACGCATTGCGATAACGAAAGGATTTTAATTGATTGTTGCATAATAAACTACTGTCATATAATTAGTTTAAATAATGAATTTCACCCGTTGCACCCTATGTAAGACTACATGTAACACTCGCGCATTCCATATACATGGGCCATAATCACGCACGAAATGACCAGTCCCTAACAATGTACATGTCGTATTTACTTTATCTTTACCATATATAATAAGTATATACATATCTTGCCACTCTCCAAATTAGAAGATTATGCAATGTATAGAAGACGAGTTATTCCCTATAGACAGTTGTCATATTGAGTGATTTACCATACAAACGGGCCATAATCACGCATAAAATGGCCAGTCCCTAACAATGTAAATGTCGTATTTACTTTATCTTTACCGTATATAACAATTATATACATATCTTGTCACTCTCCAAATTAGAAGATTATGCAATGTATAGAACACGAGTTATTTCCTATAGACATTTGTCATATTGAGCATTTACCAATAGCCTCAGACAATTCCGGAAATAACTGTTGAACCACTTTGAGGACTTCGTTGAAATCAACCCCCCCAGTCCCCCCATTCAATGTTGTTCGGAACCGTTTCAACACCACGGTCGTTGGGACCCGCAACATTGATTGGTGGGGGCGGGGGAGGGATATCACTTAGTAGATAGCTCAAGCTCCCCACACAAGTTTGTTGCAAAATCAGCGCTTGAAAATAGTCCCTTAAAGTGGGATATTAGCAAAGAAATGGACTATGTGGTCCAACACCAATTTTCCTGAATTGTCTGAATGAAGTCCAAAAAAAATCATCTGATTTTACATTTTTAGCCACAACTTTTTTATTTGTAAGTCTTTTTTGATCAAATTGTCAGTAAATAGAGATGCTATGAATCTCCTGATATACCATCATCAAGAGGTGTCTACAGTACTGAATTAGGGACTGGTCATATTAAATACCTAAACCTGCATATTTGCTCCTATTATTCGAGGAAGCCTGACTTATTTATTTAAAAAAAGCATCTGATACCCCGATAAACACGAGAACATTATAAAATATGATTTAAATACAATTTTGACGGTTCGTGCGTGGCGCTCGACCCAATCCCATGCGTATCCCTTGGTTACAGCTTGCGCTACGCGTTTGCATAAACTTCGAGCATAGCACTCGACTTTGTTACCAAGAAATAACATGAACAATGAGATGGTAACTAACATTGCGGTTCATTACATATCAATACAGGCAAGATATGAATAGGTTCAGTCATTACATTCATTGTTCATGTACAGATCATGATTAACAATCTATACGTCTCGCGCGCAGCGCTTCGTGCACATCGATTGACACGCCTCGCGCATATCGCTCCAAGCCGCTCGGACATAGCGCACGAAATTGCTCGCGTAGCATACCGCGGCAATCATTTATTACAGAATTATTACATTTATAACATTATAATAACAAGGCCAAAGCTAAATAAAGAGAAATATTAAATAGCATCGTCCACAGTGGTATGAACATTACATTGTAGGTAATTCGCCGAACCCTGTCTTTGGAATTCTAATGACGCGGTGATGGACAACCATTACACGGTTGACCGTATTGAATTGCACGCGTGTACACGATTGTCCGTCTAAATTAAATAGATAATAGGAGTTAGTTCTATTATTTATCGGGGACAATCGACCGATGTGCATGCTTTTCAATGGATGGACAAACGCAACGGTTGTCCATACTCTGATAGTACGAGGGCATGGTTCTGAATAAAAAGACGCTATAAGGCGTTACTATGAAAGGTGTATTGTGAATCAGTGCTAATTTCTAAAGCCGAAGATAATATGACACTTGATTTGGCTTGATATTGCATAGATGGGCGATTAGCTCAATTGGTTAGAGCGTTGGCCTATTAAGGGCTGAGACACGGGTTCAAATCCTCATGGCGGGAGCCATTGGTGTTTTTAATAATGTATTAATATAACATTTTCGTTATTCGCGTGGCTCATTAACTGGTTTATTTTATTCATCTGTTTGTCGCATATTGTTTTTGTTTTTCCTCTCTTTTGGTTTTTGTTCTTCTTTATTTTTGAACTTTTTTCGGTGGTTGTTGTTTGTCTTTCTTTCTCTCTGTCTACCACATGTAAAATGACCAGTCCGTCACAATGCATTTCGTACTTTTAATGCATTTATTAAACACGGAAGATAAATTATAACCGTCAAGTTAAGTAAATGCAAAGAAAATACAATCATTCCATTACTTCAATGGCAAATACAACGCTACAATAATTGACACAATAGTTATTACTTCATAGCGTCTATAATGCGGTTGTGACCGGTCCCTTATCAAAAAAGAAACGCATTGCGATAACGAAAGGATTTTAATTGATTGTTGCATAATAAACTACTGTCATATAATTAGTTTAAATAATGAATTTCACCCGTTGCACCCTATGTAAGACTACATGTAACACTCGCGCATTCCATATACATGGGCCATAATCACGCACGAAATGACCAGTCCCTAACAATGTACATGTCGTATTTACTTTATCTTTACCATATATAATAAGTATATACATATCTTGCCACTCTCCAAATTAGAAGATTATGCAATGTATAGAAGACGAGTTATTCCCTATAGACAGTTGTCATATTGAGTGATTTACCATACAAACGGGCCATAATCACGCATAAAATGGCCAGTCCCTAACAATGTAAATGTCGTATTTACTTTATCTTTACCGTATATAACAATTATATACATATCTTGTCACTCTCCAAATTAGAAGATTATGCAATGTATAGAACACGAGTTATTTCCTATAGACATTTGTCATATTGAGCATTTACCAATAGCCTCAGACAATTCCGGAAATAACTGTTGAACCACTTTGAGGACTTCGTTGAAATCAACCCCCCCCAGTCCCCCCATTCAATGTTGTTCGGAACCGTTTCAACACCACGGTCGTTGGGACCCTCAACATTGATTGGTGGGGGCGGGGGAGGGATATCACTTAGTAGATAGCTCAAGCTCCCCACACAAGTTTGTTGCAAAATCAGCGCTTGAAAATAGTCCCTTAAAGTGGGATATTAGCAAAGAAATGGACTATGTGGTCCAACACCAATTTTCCTGAATTGTCTGAATGAAGTCCAAAAAAAATCATCTGATTTTACATTTTTAGCCACAACTTTTTTATTTGTAAGTCTTTTTTGATCAAATTGTCAGTAAATAGAGATGCTATGAATCTCCTGATATACCATCATCAAGAGGTGTCTACAGTACTGAATTAGGGACTGGTCATATTAAATACCTAAACCTGCATATTTGCTCCTATTATTCGAGGAAGCCTGACTTATTTATTTAAAAAAAGCATCTGATACCCCGATAAACACGAGAACATTATAAAATATGATTTAAATACAATTTTGACGGTTCGTGCGTGGCGCTCGACCCAATCCCATGCGTATCCCTTGGTTACAGCTTGCGCTACGCGTTTGCATAAACTTCGAGCATAGCACTCGACTTTGTTACCAAGAAATAACATGAACAATGAGATGGTAACTAACATTGCGGTTCATTACATATCAATACAGGCAAGATATGAATAGGTTCAGTCATTACATTCATTGTTCATGTACAGATCATGATTAACAATCTATACGTCTCGCGCGCAGCGCTTCGTGCACATCGATTGACACGCCTCGCGCATATCGCTCCAAGCCGCTCGGACATAGCGCACGAAATTGCTCGCGTAGCATACCGCGGCAATCATTTATTACAGAATTATTACATTTATAACATTATAATAACAAGGCCAAAGCTAAATAAAGAGAAATATTAAATAGCATCGTCCACAGTGGTATGAACATTACATTGTAGGTAATTCGCCGAACCCTGTCTTTGGAATTCTAATGACGCGGTGATGGACAACCATTACACGGTTGACCGTATTGAATTGCACGCGTGTACACGATTGTCCGTCTAAATTAAATAGATAATAGGAGTTAGTTCTATTATTTATCGGGGACAATCGACCGATGTGCATGCTTTTCAATGGATGGACAAACGCAACGGTTGTCCATACTCTGATAGTACGAGGGCATGGTTCTGAATAAAAAGACGCTATAAGGCGTTACTATGAAAGGTGTATTGTGAATCAGTGCTAATTTCTAAAGCCGAAGATAATATGACACTTGATTTGGCTTGATATTGCATAGATGGGCGATTAGCTCAATTGGTTAGAGCGTTGGCCTATTAAGGGCTGAGACACGGGTTCAAATCCTCATGGCGGGAGCCATTGGTGTTTTTAATAATGTATTAATATAACATTTTCGTTATTCGCGTGGCTCATTAACTGGTTTATTTTATTCATCTGTTTGTCGCATATTGTTTTTGTTTTTCCTCTCTTTTGGTTTTTGTTCTTCTTTATTTTTGAACTTTTTTCGGTGGTTGTTGTTTGTCTTTCTTTCTCTCTGTCTACCACATGTAAAATGACCAGTCCGTCACAATGCATTTCGTACTTTTAATGCATTTATTAAACACGGAAGATAAATTATAACCGTCAAGTTAAGTAAATGCAAAGAAAATACAATCATTCCATTACTTCAATGGCAAATACAACGCTACAATAATTGACACAATAGTTATTACTTCATAGCGTCTATAATGCGGTTGTGACCGGTCCCTTATCAAAAAAGAAACGCATTGCGATAACGAAAGGATTTTAATTGATTGTTGCATAATAAACTACTGTCATATAATTAGTTTAAATAATGAATTTCACCCGTTGCACCCTATGTAAGACTACATGTAACACTCGCGCATTCCATATACATGGGCCATAATCACGCACGAAATGACCAGTCCCTAACAATGTACATGTCGTATTTACTTTATCTTTACCATATATAATAAGTATATACATATCTTGCCACTCTCCAAATTAGAAGATTATGCAATGTATAGAAGACGAGTTATTCCCTATAGACAGTTGTCATATTGAGTGATTTACCATACAAACGGGCCATAATCACGCATAAAATGGCCAGTCCCTAACAATGTAAATGTCGTATTTACTTTATCTTTACCGTATATAACAATTATATACATATCTTGTCACTCTCCAAATTAGAAGATTATGCAATGTATAGAACACGAGTTATTTCCTATAGACATTTGTCATATTGAGCATTTACCAATAGCCTCAGACAATTCCGGAAATAACTGTTGAACCACTTTGAGGACTTCGTTGAAATCAACCCCCCCAGTCCCCCCATTCAATGTTGTTCGGAACCGTTTCAACACCACGGTCGTTGGGACCCTCAACATTGATTGGTGGGGGCGGGGGAGGGATATCACTTAGTAGATAGCTCAAGCTCCCCACACAAGTTTGTTGCAAAATCAGCGCTTGAAAATAGTCCCTTAAAGTGGGATATTAGCAAAGAAATGGACTATGTGGTCCAACACCAATTTTCCTGAATTGTCTGAATGAAGTCCAAAAAAAATCATCTGATTTTACATTTTTAGCCACAACTTTTTTATTTGTAAGTCTTTTTTGATCAAATTGTCAGTAAATAGAGATGCTATGAATCTCCTGATATACCATCATCAAGAGGTGTCTACAGTACTGAATTAGGGACTGGTCATATTAAATACCTAAACCTGCATATTTGCTCCTATTATTCGAGGAAGCCTGACTTATTTATTTAAAAAAAGCATCTGATACCCCGATAAACACGAGAACATTATAAAATATGATTTAAATACAATTTTGACGGTTCGTGCGTGGCGCTCGACCCAATCCCATGCGTATCCCTTGGTTACAGCTTGCGCTACGCGTTTGCATAAACTTCGAGCATAGCACTCGACTTTGTTACCAAGAAATAACATGAACAATGAGATGGTAACTAACATTGCGGTTCATTACATATCAATACAGGCAAGATATGAATAGGTTCAGTCATTACATTCATTGTTCATGTACAGATCATGATTAACAATCTATACGTCTCGCGCGCAGCGCTTCGTGCACATCGATTGACACGCCTCGCGCATATCGCTCCAAGCCGCTCGGACATAGCGCACGAAATTGCTCGCGTAGCATACCGCGGCAATCATTTATTACAGAATTATTACATTTATAACATTATAATAACAAGGCCAAAGCTAAATAAAGAGAAATATTAAATAGCATCGTCCACAGTGGTATGAACATTACATTGTAGGTAATTCGCCGAACCCTGTCTTTGGAATTCTAATGACGCGGTGATGGACAACCATTACACGGTTGACCGTATTGAATTGCACGCGTGTACACGATTGTCCGTCTAAATTAAATAGATAATAGGAGTTAGTTCTATTATTTATCGGGGACAATCGACCGATGTGCATGCTTTTCAATGGATGGACAAACGCAACGGTTGTCCATACTCTGATAGTACGAGGGCATGGTTCTGAATAAAAAGACGCTATAAGGCGTTACTATGAAAGGTGTATTGTGAATCAGTGCTAATTTCTAAAGCCGAAGATAATATGACACTTGATTTGGCTTGATATTGCATAGATGGGCGATTAGCTCAATTGGTTAGAGCGTTGGCCTATTAAGGGCTGAGACACGGGTTCAAATCCTCATGGCGGGAGCCATTGGTGTTTTTAATAATGTATTAATATAACATTTTCGTTATTCGCGTGGCTCATTAACTGGTTTATTTTATTCATCTGTTTGTCGCATATTGTTTTTGTTTTTCCTCTCTTTTGGTTTTTGTTCTTCTTTATTTTTGAACTTTTTTCGGTGGTTGTTGTTTGTCTTTCTTTCTCTCTGTCTACCACATGTAAAATGACCAGTCCGTCACAATGCATTTCGTACTTTTAATGCATTTATTAAACACGGAAGATAAATTATAACCGTCAAGTTAAGTAAATGCAAAGAAAATACAATCATTCCATTACTTCAATGGCAAATACAACGCTACAATAATTGACACAATAGTTATTACTTCATAGCGTCTATAATGCGGTTGTGACCGGTCCCTTATCAAAAAAGAAACGCATTGCGATAACGAAAGGATTTTAATTGATTGTTGCATAATAAACTACTGTCATATAATTAGTTTAAATAATGAATTTCACCCGTTGCACCCTATGTAAGACTACATGTAACACTCGCGCATTCCATATACATGGGCCATAATCACGCACGAAATGACCAGTCCCTAACAATGTACATGTCGTATTTACTTTATCTTTACCATATATAATAAGTATATACATATCTTGCCACTCTCCAAATTAGAAGATTATGCAATGTATAGAAGACGAGTTATTCCCTATAGACAGTTGTCATATTGAGTGATTTACCATACAAACGGGCCATAATCACGCATAAAATGGCCAGTCCCTAACAATGTAAATGTCGTATTTACTTTATCTTTACCGTATATAACAATTATATACATATCTTGTCACTCTCCAAATTAGAAGATTATGCAATGTATAGAACACGAGTTATTTCCTATAGACATTTGTCATATTGAGCATTTACCAATAGCCTCAGACAATTCCGGAAATAACTGTTGAACCACTTTGAGGACTTCGTTGAAATCAACCCCCCCAGTCCCCCCATTCAATGTTGTTCGGAACCGTTTCAACACCACGGTCGTTGGGACCCTCAACATTGATTGGTGGGGGCGGGGGAGGGATATCACTTAGTAGATAGCTCAAGCTCCCCACACAAGTTTGTTGCAAAATCAGCGCTTGAAAATAGTCCCTTAAAGTGGGATATTAGCAAAGAAATGGACTATGTGGTCCAACACCAATTTTCCTGAATTGTCTGAATGAAGTCCAAAAAAAATCATCTGATTTTACATTTTTAGCCACAACTTTTTTATTTGTAAGTCTTTTTTGATCAAATTGTCAGTAAATAGAGATGCTATGAATCTCCTGATATACCATCATCAAGAGGTGTCTACAGTACTGAATTAGGGACTGGTCATATTAAATACCTAAACCTGCATATTTGCTCCTATTATTCGAGGAAGCCTGACTTATTTATTTAAAAAAAGCATCTGATACCCCGATAAACACGAGAACATTATAAAATATGATTTAAATACAATTTTGACGGTTCGTGCGTGGCGCTCGACCCAATCCCATGCGTATCCCTTGGTTACAGCTTGCGCTACGCGTTTGCATAAACTTCGAGCATAGCACTCGACTTTGTTACCAAGAAATAACATGAACAATGAGATGGTAACTAACATTGCGGTTCATTACATATCAATACAGGCAAGATATGAATAGGTTCAGTCATTACATTCATTGTTCATGTACAGATCATGATTAACAATCTATACGTCTCGCGCGCAGCGCTTCGTGCACATCGATTGACACGCCTCGCGCATATCGCTCCAAGCCGCTCGGACATAGCGCACGAAATTGCTCGCGTAGCATACCGCGGCAATCATTTATTACAGAATTATTACATTTATAACATTATAATAACAAGGCCAAAGCTAAATAAAGAGAAATATTAAATAGCATCGTCCACAGTGGTATGAACATTACATTGTAGGTAATTCGCCGAACCCTGTCTTTGGAATTCTAATGACGCGGTGATGGACAACCATTACACGGTTGACCGTATTGAATTGCACGCGTGTACACGATTGTCCGTCTAAATTAAATAGATAATAGGAGTTAGTTCTATTATTTATCGGGGACAATCGACCGATGTGCATGCTTTTCAATGGATGGACAAACGCAACGGTTGTCCATACTCTGATAGTACGAGGGCATGGTTCTGAATAAAAAGACGCTATAAGGCGTTACTATGAAAGGTGTATTGTGAATCAGTGCTAATTTCTAAAGCCGAAGATAATATGACACTTGATTTGGCTTGATATTGCATAGATGGGCGATTAGCTCAATTGGTTAGAGCGTTGGCCTATTAAGGGCTGAGACACGGGTTCAAATCCTCATGGCGGGAGCCATTGGTGTTTTTAATAATGTATTAATATAACATTTTCGTTATTCGCGTGGCTCATTAACTGGTTTATTTTATTCATCTGTTTGTCGCATATTGTTTTTGTTTTTCCTCTCTTTTGGTTTTTGTTCTTCTTTATTTTTGAACTTTTTTCGGTGGTTGTTGTTTGTCTTTCTTTCTCTCTGTCTACCACATGTAAAATGACCAGTCCGTCACAATGCATTTCGTACTTTTAATGCATTTATTAAACACGGAAGATAAATTATAACCGTCAAGTTAAGTAAATGCAAAGAAAATACAATCATTCCATTACTTCAATGGCAAATACAACGCTACAATAATTGACACAATAGTTATTACTTCATAGCGTCTATAATGCGGTTGTGACCGGTCCCTTATCAAAAAAGAAACGCATTGCGATAACGAAAGGATTTTAATTGATTGTTGCATAATAAACTACTGTCATATAATTAGTTTAAATAATGAATTTCACCCGTTGCACCCTATGTAAGACTACATGTAACACTCGCGCATTCCATATACATGGGCCATAATCACGCACGAAATGACCAGTCCCTAACAATGTACATGTCGTATTTACTTTATCTTTACCATATATAATAAGTATATACATATCTTGCCACTCTCCAAATTAGAAGATTATGCAATGTATAGAAGACGAGTTATTCCCTATAGACAGTTGTCATATTGAGTGATTTACCATACAAACGGGCCATAATCACGCATAAAATGGCCAGTCCCTAACAATGTAAATGTCGTATTTACTTTATCTTTACTGTATATAACAATTATATACATATCTTGTCACTCTCCAAATTAGAAGATTATGCAATGTATAGAACACGAGTTATTTCCTATAGACATTTGTCATATTGAGCATTTACCAATAGCCTCAGACAATTCCGGAAATAACTGTTGAACCACTTTGAGGACTTCGTTGAAATCAACCCCCCCAGTCCCCCCATTCAATGTTGTTCGGAACCGTTTCAACACCACGGTCGTTGGGACCCTCAACATTGATTGGTGGGGGCGGGGGAGGGATATCACTTAGTAGATAGCTCAAGCTCCCCACACAAGTTTGTTGCAAAATCAGCGCTTGAAAATAGTCCCTTAAAGTGGGATATTAGCAAAGAAATGGACTATGTGGTCCAACACCAATTTTCCTGAATTGTCTGAATGAAGTCCAAAAAAAATCATCTGATTTTACATTTTTAGCCACAACTTTTTTATTTGTAAGTCTTTTTTGATCAAATTGTCAGTAAATAGAGATGCTATGAATCTCCTGATATACCATCATCAAGAGGTGTCTACAGTACTGAATTAGGGACTGGTCATATTAAATACCTAAACCTGCATATTTGCTCCTATTATTCGAGGAAGCCTGACTTATTTATTTAAAAAAAGCATCTGATACCCCGATAAACACGAGAACATTATAAAATATGATTTAAATACAATTTTGACGGTTCGTGCGTGGCGCTCGACCCAATCCCATGCGTATCCCTTGGTTACAGCTTGCGCTACGCGTTTGCATAAACTTCGAGCATAGCACTCGACTTTGTTACCAAGAAATAACATGAACAATGAGATGGTAACTAACATTGCGGTTCATTACATATCAATACAGGCAAGATATGAATAGGTTCAGTCATTACATTCATTGTTCATGTACAGATCATGATTAACAATCTATACGTCTCGCGCGCAGCGCTTCGTGCACATCGATTGACACGCCTCGCGCATATCGCTCCAAGCCGCTCGGACATAGCGCACGAAATTGCTCGCGTAGCATACCGCGGCAATCATTTATTACAGAATTATTACATTTATAACATTATAATAACAAGGCCAAAGCTAAATAAAGAGAAATATTAAATAGCATCGTCCACAGTGGTATGAACATTACATTGTAGGTAATTCGCCGAACCCTGTCTTTGGAATTCTAATGACGCGGTGATGGACAACCATTACACGGTTGACCGTATTGAATTGCACGCGTGTACACGATTGTCCGTCTAAATTAAATAGATAATAGGAGTTAGTTCTATTATTTATCGGGGACAATCGACCGATGTGCATGCTTTTCAATGGATGGACAAACGCAACGGTTGTCCATACTCTGATAGTACGAGGGCATGGTTCTGAATAAAAAGACGCTATAAGGCGTTACTATGAAAGGTGTATTGTGAATCAGTGCTAATTTCTAAAGCCGAAGATAATATGACACTTGATTTGGCTTGATATTGCATAGATGGGCGATTAGCTCAATTGGTTAGAGCGTTGGCCTATTAAGGGCTGAGACACGGGTTCAAATCCTCATGGCGGGAGCCATTGGTGTTTTTAATAATGTATTAATATAACATTTTCGTTATTCGCGTGGCTCATTAACTGGTTTATTTTATTCATCTGTTTGTCGCATATTGTTTTTGTTTTTCCTCTCTTTTGGTTTTTGTTCTTCTTTATTTTTGAACTTTTTTCGGTGGTTGTTGTTTGTCTTTCTTTCTCTCTGTCTACCACATGTAAAATGACCAGTCCGTCACAATGCATTTCGTACTTTTAATGCATTTATTAAACACGGAAGATAAATTATAACCGTCAAGTTAAGTAAATGCAAAGAAAATACAATCATTCCATTACTTCAATGGCAAATACAACGCTACAATAATTGACACAATAGTTATTACTTCATAGCGTCTATAATGCGGTTGTGACCGGTCCCTTATCAAAAAAGAAACGCATTGCGATAACGAAAGGATTTTAATTGATTGTTGCATAATAAACTACTGTCATATAATTAGTTTAAATAATGAATTTCACCCGTTGCACCCTATGTAAGACTACATGTAACACTCGCGCATTCCATATACATGGGCCATAATCACGCATGAAATGACCAGTCCCTAACAATGTACATGTCGTATTTACTTTATCTTTACCATATATAATAAGTATATACATATCTTGCCACTCTCCAAATTAGAAGATTATGCAATGTATAGAAGACGAGTTATTCCCTATAGACAGTTGTCATATTGAGTGATTTACCATACAAACGGGCCATAATCACGCATAAAATGGCCAGTCCCTAACAATGTAAATGTCGTATTTACTTTATCTTTACCGTATATAACAATTATATACATATCTTGTCACTCTCCAAATTAGAAGATTATGCAATGTATAGAACACGAGTTATTTCCTATAGACATTTGTCATATTGAGCATTTACCAATAGCCTCAGACAATTCCGGAAATAACTGTTGAACCACTTTGAGGACTTCGTTGAAATCAACCCCCCAGTCCCCCCATTCAATGTTGTTCGGAACCGTTTCAACACCACGGTCGTTGGGACCCTCAACATTGATTGGTGGGGGCGGGGGAGGGATATCACTTAGTAGATAGCTCAAGCTCCCCACACAAGTTTGTTGCAAAATCAGCGCTTGAAAATAGTCCCTTAAAGTGGGATATTAGCAAAGAAATGGACTATGTGGTCCAACACCAATTTTCCTGAATTGTCTGAATGAAGTCCAAAAAAAATCATCTGATTTTACATTTTTAGCCACAACTTTTTTATTTGTAAGTCTTTTTTGATCAAATTGTCAGTAAATAGAGATGCTATGAATCTCCTGATATACCATCATCAAGAGGTGTCTACAGTACTGAATTAGGGACTGGTCATATTAAATACCTAAACCTGCATATTTGCTCCTATTATTCGAGGAAGCCTGACTTATTTATTTAAAAAAAGCATCTGATACCCCGATAAACACGAGAACATTATAAAATATGATTTAAATACAATTTTGACGGTTCGTGCGTGGCGCTCGACCCAATCCCATGCGTATCCCTTGGTTACAGCTTGCGCTACGCGTTTGCATAAACTTCGAGCATAGCACTCGACTTTGTTACCAAGAAATAACATGAACAATGAGATGGTAACTAACATTGCGGTTCATTACATATCAATACAGGCAAGATATGAATAGGTTCAGTCATTACATTCATTGTTCATGTACAGATCATGATTAACAATCTATACGTCTCGCGCGCAGCGCTTCGTGCACATCGATTGACACGCCTCGCGCATATCGCTCCAAGCCGCTCGGACATAGCGCACGAAATTGCTCGCGTAGCATACCGCGGCAATCATTTATTACAGAATTATTACATTTATAACATTATAATAACAAGGCCAAAGCTAAATAAAGAGAAATATTAAATAGCATCGTCCACAGTGGTATGAACATTACATTGTAGGTAATTCGCCGAACCCTGTCTTTGGAATTCTAATGACGCGGTGATGGACAACCATTACACGGTTGACCGTATTGAATTGCACGCGTGTACACGATTGTCCGTCTAAATTAAATAGATAATAGGAGTTAGTTCTATTATTTATCGGGGACAATCGACCGATGTGCATGCTTTTCAATGGATGGACAAACGCAACGGTTGTCCATACTCTGATAGTACGAGGGCATGGTTCTGAATAAAAAGACGCTATAAGGCGTTACTATGAAAGGTGTATTGTGAATCAGTGCTAATTTCTAAAGCCGAAGATAATATGACACTTGATTTGGCTTGATATTGCATAGATGGGCGATTAGCTCAATTGGTTAGAGCGTTGGCCTATTAAGGGCTGAGACACGGGTTCAAATCCTCATGGCGGGAGCCATTGGTGTTTTTAATAATGTATTAATATAACATTTTCGTTATTCGCGTGGCTCATTAACTGGTTTATTTTATTCATCTGTTTGTCGCATATTGTTTTTGTTTTTCCTCTCTTTTGGTTTTTGTTCTTCTTTATTTTTGAACTTTTTTCGGTGGTTGTTGTTTGTCTTTCTTTCTCTCTGTCTACCACATGTAAAATGACCAGTCCGTCACAATGCATTTCGTACTTTTAATGCATTTATTAAACACGGAAGATAAATTATAACCGTCAAGTTAAGTAAATGCAAAGAAAATACAATCATTCCATTACTTCAATGGCAAATACAACGCTACAATAATTGACACAATAGTTATTACTTCATAGCGTCTATAATGCGGTTGTGACCGGTCCCTTATCAAAAAAGAAACGCATTGCGATAACGAAAGGATTTTAATTGATTGTTGCATAATAAACTACTGTCATATAATTAGTTTAAATAATGAATTTCACCCGTTGCACCCTATGTAAGACTACATGTAACACTCGCGCATTCCATATACATGGGCCATAATCACGCATGAAATGACCAGTCCCTAACAATGTACATGTCGTATTTACTTTATCTTTACCATATATAATAAGTATATACATATCTTGCCACTCTCCAAATTAGAAGATTATGCAATGTATAGAAGACGAGTTATTCCCTATAGACAGTTGTCATATTGAGTGATTTACCATACAAACGGGCCATAATCACGCATAAAATGGCCAGTCCCTAACAATGTAAATGTCGTATTTACTTTATCTTTACCGTATATAACAATTATATACATATCTTGTCACTCTCCAAATTAGAAGATTATGCAATGTATAGAACACGAGTTATTTCCTATAGACATTTGTCATATTGAGCATTTACCAATAGCCTCAGACAATTCCGGAAATAACTGTTGAACCACTTTGAGGACTTCGTTGAAATCAACCCCCCAGTCCCCCCATTCAATGTTGTTCGGAACCGTTTCAACACCACGGTCGTTGGGACCCTCAACATTGATTGGTGGGGGCGGGGGAGGGATATCACTTAGTAGATAGCTCAAGCTCCCCACACAAGTTTGTTGCAAAATCAGCGCTTGAAAATAGTCCCTTAAAGTGGGATATTAGCAAAGAAATGGACTATGTGGTCCAACACCAATTTTCCTGAATTGTCTGAATGAAGTCCAAAAAAAATCATCTGATTTTACATTTTTAGCCACAACTTTTTTATTTGTAAGTCTTTTTTGATCAAATTGTCAGTAAATAGAGATGCTATGAATCTCCTGATATACCATCATCAAGAGGTGTCTACAGTACTGAATTAGGGACTGGTCATATTAAATACCTAAACCTGCATATTTGCTCCTATTATTCGAGGAAGCCTGACTTATTTATTTAAAAAAAGCATCTGATACCCCGATAAACACGAGAACATTATAAAATATGATTTAAATACAATTTTGACGGTTCGTGCGTGGCGCTCGACCCAATCCCATGCGTATCCCTTGGTTACAGCTTGCGCTACGCGTTTGCATAAACTTCGAGCATAGCACTCGACTTTGTTACCAAGAAATAACATGAACAATGAGATGGTAACTAACATTGCGGTTCATTACATATCAATACAGGCAAGATATGAATAGGTTCAGTCATTACATTCATTGTTCATGTACAGATCATGATTAACAATCTATACGTCTCGCGCGCAGCGCTTCGTGCACATCGATTGACACGCCTCGCGCATATCGCTCCAAGCCGCTCGGACATAGCGCACGAAATTGCTCGCGTAGCATACCGCGGCAATCATTTATTACAGAATTATTACATTTATAACATTATAATAACAAGGCCAAAGCTAAATAAAGAGAAATATTAAATAGCATCGTCCACAGTGGTATGAACATTACATTGTAGGTAATTCGCCGAACCCTGTCTTTGGAATTCTAATGACGCGGTGATGGACAACCATTACACGGTTGACCGTATTGAATTGCACGCGTGTACACGATTGTCCGTCTAAATTAAATAGATAATAGGAGTTAGTTCTATTATTTATCGGGGACAATCGACCGATGTGCATGCTTTTCAATGGATGGACAAACGCAACGGTTGTCCATACTCTGATAGTACGAGGGCATGGTTCTGAATAAAAAGACGCTATAAGGCGTTACTATGAAAGGTGTATTGTGAATCAGTGCTAATTTCTAAAGCCGAAGATAATATGACACTTGATTTGGCTTGATATTGCATAGATGGGCGATTAGCTCAATTGGTTAGAGCGTTGGCCTATTAAGGGCTGAGACACGGGTTCAAATCCTCATGGCGGGAGCCATTGGTGTTTTTAATAATGTATTAATATAACATTTTCGTTATTCGCGTGGCTCATTAACTGGTTTATTTTATTCATCTGTTTGTCGCATATTGTTTTTGTTTTTCCTCTCTTTTGGTTTTTGTTCTTCTTTATTTTTGAACTTTTTTCGGTGGTTGTTGTTTGTCTTTCTTTCTCTCTGTCTACCACATGTAAAATGACCAGTCCGTCACAATGCATTTCGTACTTTTAATGCATTTATTAAACACGGAAGATAAATTATAACCGTCAAGTTAAGTAAATGCAAAGAAAATACAATCATTCCATTACTTCAATGGCAAATACAACGCTACAATAATTGACACAATAGTTATTACTTCATAGCGTCTATAATGCGGTTGTGACCGGTCCCTTATCAAAAAAGAAACGCATTGCGATAACGAAAGGATTTTAATTGATTGTTGCATAATAAACTACTGTCATATAATTAGTTTAAATAATGAATTTCACCCGTTGCACCCTATGTAAGACTACATGTAACACTCGCGCATTCCATATACATGGGCCATAATCACGCATGAAATGACCAGTCCCTAACAATGTACATGTCGTATTTACTTTATCTTTACCATATATAATAAGTATATACATATCTTGCCACTCTCCAAATTAGAAGATTATGCAATGTATAGAAGACGAGTTATTCCCTATAGACAGTTGTCATATTGAGTGATTTACCATACAAACGGGCCATAATCACGCATAAAATGGCCAGTCCCTAACAATGTAAATGTCGTATTTACTTTATCTTTACCGTATATAACAATTATATACATATCTTGTCACTCTCCAAATTAGAAGATTATGCAATGTATAGAACACGAGTTATTTCCTATAGACATTTGTCATATTGAGCATTTACCAATAGCCTCAGACAATTCCGGAAATAACTGTTGAACCACTTTGAGGACTTCGTTGAAATCAACCCCCCAGTCCCCCCATTCAATGTTGTTCGGAACCGTTTCAACACCACGGTCGTTGGGACCCTCAACATTGATTGGTGGGGGCGGGGGAGGGATATCACTTAGTAGATAGCTCAAGCTCCCCACACAAGTTTGTTGCAAAATCAGCGCTTGAAAATAGTCCCTTAAAGTGGGATATTAGCAAAGAAATGGACTACCGTATATTATCAGCATTAGGCACTCTTTCAAAACCTTGAAAACCCTGGAAAATACAAATGATCACAGCGCCATCTTGTGATAATACATGTATGTCGAGTGTTTCGAGATCAAATCAAATCGACAAAGTGCAAAAACGTCCTAAGTCGCTAAAGTATTATTTTATTGTCAAGAGCCAATCCACTGTAGAACTTATTGCATACTAAAACCCTGTCTGTTGTGTCGTACAGATTAGCTCAATTGGTAGAGCACCAGACTTGAAATACAGACGTATGGTTAAAGCCAAGGCGTGAGTTCGAAACCCATCCAAGTCAAATTGATTTTTAAATATTTTTTTCTGTAAATTTATCTTTAATTTGTTCTAGATTCCGTCCTTTTATATGAGGAGCTAGTCATGATTGCCATAATTTTTTTAAGAAGTTGGGTTAGTTATATATGTATGAGCATTTTCATGAAAAAGCAGGAATTCCTGCTTTTTTGTAGTCAAATTTTACGCAGTTTCTTGTAATTTCAGCCTGTTTCGGGCCTTTTTTGATTGATTGATTGATTGATTGATTGATTGATTGATTGATTGATTGATTGATTGATTGATTGATTGATTGATTGACAGCAGCCTAAACGTTCATCCCATAATACTACAAAATAAAAATAAACAGTGTTTCTTTTGGTTTAATATAATATATCGCCAGCCTCCGCATCTGGCTATGAGCATTATTTATTTATAAAAAACAGTTTATGGTTTGTTGAGGATTCGAACCTGGTATTCATGCGTGGGAGCCCTACATCGCGACCACTATGCTACGCCGGATTAACGTTTTAGTCGAAGTCGTTGATCAAAGATGTATTTTAGTATGAAGATTTTTGCCCGTTGCTGATCCCCATACTTCTTTTAAAATTAATATATTGAAGCGATTAGCTTTTGAAACATTGGGAATTATTGATTAGGTTATAAGCTTCTTGCAGGTGCTGTTAAATCTCTAATTGCTTAAATAAGTATTACGTGCGCTAGAGCTGTAATACCTGAACGCAAATGATTGCAGTTTCTATTGTGGTTCCATGTTTAAGAATGGTTACATTCCGAAATGCTATGCGTTGCGTGAATCATCAAGGCTGTTTTCAGTCAGATGCCAACATTGAGTGAGTCTATTGTATACGAAGAGATTTTGTTTCCCTTAAAAAGAGGATGTCGATCTCGTGCAATTCAATATGCCAAAATGTCAGCCTTATACAATGACAACATTAAGGCATTTAAATGTGGTTCAACGCCATGTGACTAGGGGATTTTTATTTTTATTTTGACATTCTAAAGTCATGTTTGCAGGGACGTTTCTGCTTGAAAATGCCTTTTTCTGAAGAAGATTTTTTTGTCATTACTGAAAAAATAAGGTATATTTCCCGTGGCCCTGACCCCTGTCTTATTAAAAGCTTTAAATTAATAACCTTTCACGATCATCAATTTATTGCTCTTTACATTGAATCCAAACCTAGCTTGCAGCGACACTGTTTTCACATTTAAAATACAATTTAGAAACTGGGTTCAATTTGGCTAAAATTTCATCGAATACTCAATAGTTCACCACTAGTTCATTATTATAGAGAACACATAGACACGTCAGTAAGTAGTTATGGCCGAGCGGTTACGAATATGGACTAGTA
The DNA here is from genome assembly GCA_035610835.1 of Ophiura sarsii. Lineage (NCBI taxonomy): Eukaryota > Metazoa > Echinodermata > Ophiuroidea > Amphilepidida > Ophiuridae > Ophiura > Ophiura sarsii. Next base: position 23,074,527 of record CM069451.1, on the reverse strand, counting down.
ATCTAATAGATTCTCCCCTCCTCGGTTCGAATCCTGCTGAATACCTTTTGTTAGAAAAAACGATTTATTCTCTGTGTGTTGGAAAATGGCGTATATTTTTACCGTAGGTGAATAAAAGTCGTGGCCCTGACCCCTGTCCAAAAATGTATTACAAATAAACATATTTTTGATCAAGTTTTATACGTTAGGAACATTTCTTGTGCATAAAGTTTTTGCTATGACGTCTGAAAATCATCAAAAATACGATGTTTACGATCGCATTGAAAATGCATCTTTATCGCCTCAAAAATAGTAACAAAAATCGTGTTTTTTATTAAAACGGAAATGACATCTTACATAAATAGGACTTCCCTCAAAATGAGCCTAAGATGATCAAAATTGATGGAGGCAATCCTTCACAATCGCGAGTTGTAAATGACCCGATTTCTATTTATTTATTTTTTGAAATCTCACTTTACTGGCGGGGCGGGGCGAACAAAATAGACGGTATTTTCATGCCTTGACTTCTGACTCGAAACCATTCGAAAGTTGTATGTAGCCGCGCCGTACTGCTTAGTATAATATCAAAAACGATAAGATTATCTGCATATTATAATGTCCTTGAAATGGATCAGTGCAGCCATGCATGTAAATGAAGCGCTTAGCAGAATGGCTCCCATATAAAATTGTACAGAACTTTATTGTTGCGCAGCTTCCCAAATCTCTTGTAGCAGCTATTGCACTTAGTATTTCAAAAACTTTTACTAGGTATCAATAGCAATATCGAATAGCTATTTGCCTGGTCAATTTGAAGTAACACTAATTTATTATGTCGCTTGAATTGAGTGTTCTGCAGCAGAAGGAATTCCATTGAAAAGATCAATAGTGTTTGTTAAACGGGATTTGTACCAACACATTCCTTATTCAATTGCAAGTTATGCTCAACCTCCAACCATGCTTGTTCATTGACTATATCTTAACTAAAAAGATGGTCAGAGTTCATGTCCCGAAAATCTTAAATAGAGTTTACGAGTACCCGCACCATGACTTGTATGAAACGCAGGCAGTCTCTATACTGATATGCACAGTTGACTGATTGACTATAATGGTTGTCATTGGTGGCTGGTTTAACACAGAATTTTTTTTATATGTAAATACCCCTTTCCAAAGTTAAAACTGATAGACCTATTCATTTTTGAAAATAAAAACGAAAATAAATAAATAAATAAATAAATAAATAAATAAACAAATAAATAAATAAATAAATAAATAGGTGAATAAATATATAAATAAATAGGTGAATAAATAAATAAACAAATATACTAATAAATAAATAGGTGAATAAATAAATAAATATATATATATACTAATAAATAAATAAATAAATAAATAAATAAATAAATAAATATACTAACTAATAAATAAATAAATAAATAAAAAATAAAAAAAATAAAAAAAATACTAATAAATAATTAAATAAATAAATTAAAAAAATTAAAAAAATTAAAAAAAATAAATAAATAAATAAATAAAACTCTTACAAACAAATAATGATTTGACCACGTTTCAATGAGTAAATTACCCGCCTTTGTTAAAATGTTCTCGCTTTTAAACAGATCTATTATTCTTATTAAGTAATAAAATGCCTCACAATTAATAAACCAGCGTTGTCTTGATCACATTAAAATTAACATACTATACTGATAATGGATTGGCTCCTGACAATAAAATAATACTTTAGCGACTTAGGACATTTTTGCACTTTGCCGATTTGATTTGATCTCGAAACACTCGACATACATGTATTATCACAAGATGGCGCTGTGATCATTTGTATTTTCCAGGGTTTTCAAGGTTTTGAAAGAGTGCCTAATGCTGATAATTTACAGTATGTGGTCCAACACCAATTTTCCTGAATTGCAGTATAAAAAACATGACCTTATCTGAAATCAAATTAACGAGTTTCGTATCGTTGCTCATCATCTGTACGATCTGAACTGAGGCGTTTACGTTTAAATCTTGCATTATTAAACTTGTCCATATCAACTATTGAATGATTGACATGTTTAATAATGCAAAAGTTATAGAGCGCACCAGTTATTATTAAACTAATTAGGGGGTATTCATTCTTTGAATCCATGGAAGCACGTACTTTTGCATGAGTAAAAAGCGATACCGTATATCAGATGGCGAAATACGAGGGATATGATTGAAACCCCGGGGGGGGGGGGGGGGGGGGGGGGGGTTCTCACATTGAGATGGTATACGTATATGTGCCTGCCTTTTGGTGTGCTTTTTTGCAAAAATTGGTAAAAGCGATGGGGTGTTTTCATCACAGACCAAAGCGCCCAATTGGCATAAATTGAGTGTATTTTGAGGCATTTTTTGTAAAAAGCACCCAATTTGTGCAAAATTGGGTGCTTTTCTAACAAAATTGGTAAATTGATGGGTGAGA